>SJYV01027424.1:1236890-1290659 GCA_006410875.1 Neotragus pygmaeus
AAAAAAAAAAAAAAAAACGGAGGACTGCCATGCAGTCTGTGTAGTTCCTAAAGGAAAGCACCTAAATTCAAGCATAAGAAGCATATGGCGAGTTGGTATGTAGAAAGACACAATGGAAGAGCAGCCAGTTTCCAACAGATATAATTGAACTCTGTTTTCTTCTCCCATCATGAAACTACAGAAAGACTTGCTTATTGGGCTCAAGATCTATTCCATTTTAGTTTTTTCTTCTAATCCTTCCCTCCACATATATACCATCTATCCCATTTCCATTCCCAATGTTATCAGTGTTTTACAGGCCAATGTCACACTTATTGCTTTAGTCTCCAAATTCATCTCTTCCCTCAAATTCTCAGAGAGCAGTTCTCATTTTCCCAACACAGACACCAATGCACACTTATTCTCACATATAAAAAAAAAAAATCAACTATTCCCAATCATATTAGTCTTAACAAAAGTGTTTTAAAATTTTCACGAATAGTCACTAAAACATATGTATATATAATGAAATATTGGCATCAAGCTACTGGTAAGTTTTATTGTATCGTGCCACTAATTGACAGTCTTAAATATCTCTTCATTTTAGATGAATGTGAAGTACCTTAATCTGGCTGTGAGGGTCCCCCAACTACCTGCTGTAATGGTTAATTCAGAGCTCTGCACGTTGCAGATCAGAAAGGTGAAGTGAGGCATCAATGAGACTTTACACATGAAGTGTTTACCACAGTGCCAAACACACTGAAAGAATTCAAGTAAATCCTGTGGTCATAATCATCATTTCAATATAAGGTAGTCTTAGGATAATCAGGCTATTAATGCTTGGTTTTCCAAATATTTTAAATTGTGAATTTTCATGTCCACACTAGGAATTATGTTGCATCTCTCCTTTCACCTACATGCTGCCGTTTCTTTAAGACTCAAGGACACACAGATAGTAGGTAGTAACAAAGGGCTTTGTCATCTGAATACCTGATTTTGAATCCTGTATCTACTTCTGTGGAAGTTGTTAACCTTTGTAAACCTCAGTCATCCCATCAGTCAAATAGGATAATCACAATACTCACCTCCTAGACATATGAGAATTGAATAATGTCTATCAACTATGTTACATGGTACAACATAAACATTCAACTGATATTTTTTGAACCATTAAGTCCAAGTTCCATACTCTCCAAAAATCTTTTCTCAAACAGCCCTACCCCTGGTGGCTCAAATCTTTATTTAAAAATGGTCTGTGCCACTCAGCACAGAATCTTTGCCTTGTTACAGCATTGCCATTGTCTTGAATTATTTGTTATTATGAACTTTTGACCCCCAAAGGGCTTTGACCTTATAGGAAAGACAAAGAATTACATTCTGCCTCCCCTACTCAAAGTGCCTACCGTGTAATTTGCCTTCATTTACATTCACTTATTCACTCACACATTCAGTCAATAAACATGCTCTGTCATGTTGATTTGCTTACTAAAACTACCTATATTACTGAGTCCTTGATCTCATGGGATTAAGAGTTTTATAGGAAAAAAAAAAACAGAATGTTAGAGTAAAAGTCATTAATAAGCAAACCAATAATGTTGATTTCAGATAATTAGTAGAGGATGTATTATACATGTATATATTGTATACACATGTACAGAGGCTAACACTAGAAAAAGAAGTGAGCTTATATCATACTATAGTTAAGAATCAATGACTCAATGCTTTTGAAATTTTAGAATGTTAACTTCTTACCTTCTCATCTTTAGGTGATATGAAGTATTAGGGGCAATGCTCATTGCTCAGTTTCTCTGGCTTTGGAAATTATTCCCATTAAGAATAGTGTTTTCTTCAAAGTGTGAGCATGATTCAGACAGACTTATATCATCTGGTGGCTAATGTTCTCTATTAATTCCTATCAAAATAATTTTATGTTTTCTGCACATGATTGGGTACTAAGACTCTGGCTGAGCTGCTGAACAGGAAACAGGACATTTAGGATGGAACAGTGTGTCAGCAACAGCTGCTCAAACCTAATATGTAGAATCTGGTGGTTAGGAAAGCGGCAAAAAGTAGCATTTATCAAGAGCATTTATCCAGTGTGGGGTGGTGGGGGGAGGCGCACATGAGAGTAGCGTTTCATTGATCTGTGAGAAGTTTATTTTTCCATTCTACACTGTTAAAGTAATCAATTTCTTAAATAAAGCAAAAGTGCCGGTATTGATAATCCCAATGATGGTTTAAGTTTTCCAGGACCACAGAGGTATCATATTGATGTGATAATAACACAAATGCCAGGCTTGATTGTGTTTGTCACATTCACTGGTGGGATTTGATTGCTAGAATTAATTCCTCACTGTGAAAAAGATGTTTTCAAAATGTTTGGTTTGGGGCTGTTGAATTAGAAGGATATAAAGGACTTTTTATTTCATCCTCACTTGGCTGTAATAGACATTTTGTGATTACAGAAAGTGGGACCAAAGTAACAAAGCATTAAAAGAAAAACCCAGAAAACTCACCACTTTTAGTCTGTTATTTAACAATATATTCATGAATGGTTTATCATTAGTATTTATGATAGTTATAATACGTATTTAAAATATTGTGGAAGGCAGTTAAACATGGTGGTATAGGAAGATCCTGAACTCACCTCCTACCATATAAACAACAACTTTACAACTACATACGAAACAGTTCTCTCTGAAAAAGACCTGAAGACTGAACAGCTCCTGTACAACAAAGGATGAAAGAGCCACATGAAAAGATGAAAGGGTAGACGAATTAGAGATCCAGTATCAGCAAAATTCTTACTTCAGGGTGGTCACCCAAAATCAAGAGAGAACTCTCAAATAGAAGGCATCTCTGAGGAGCAAAGAGTTTGTGCCCCATGTCAGGTACCCTACTCTTGAGAGCTGCACCAGAGAAGTGAGCCCCCAAAATATCTGACTTTGAAACTAAATGGGCTTAGATCCAAGAGAACCAGATCTGTAGGGAACAAAGATTTCTCTATTAAAAGGCTTGCATACAACCACACTTACCGTAGAACCCAGTGCAAAGTAGCAGTTTGAAAAGTGCCTAAACTGTATGTGAGGGAGATTCATTTGTTAATCTTAAAAAAATCTTCCACATGGGAAGAAGTATGCTGGATTTCTCCCTGGATATAAAGGTGCAGGAGGCATTGTATTTTTCCCATTGTCCCTCTACCTTGGTAGCACCTGCCTGGAAAAGCACCATGTTTGTACCCTCTCTCAAACTTGCCAGCAACAGTGGGGACACACACCTCCTGGGATCTCACTGAAGCTGGCAGGCGTGTGCAGCCTACCCAGGAACCACCCCTTGAGTGGCCAGGGATAATCACATGTCTGGACCCCATGGGTATGAAAGAATCAGAGAGTTCTCGGTGGGCTACCATCCCCAGGGCACAGCACCAACACCAGGCTGAAACACACCCTCAGTCTCCCTGTGAAAAGGCCTATTTCCTTGTCCTGAAGCTTCCATCTGACAAGCAAGCTTCAGGTTGACAACATAGCTAGAGGCTACAGAAGTCCTCCAAGGGAACAGAGGCCAGGGACTACATCTTTGCATTCTTACTTGACCTCACTACAGATTGACAGTATCTCTCAGAAAGGAGTTTATACGTTTATCTAGAGCCCAGATATTTTCAACTGTTGCTAAGCGGACACCTCCAGATTGCCTGGTCTGGCTACCAGCAGGGTCAAAGATTGTGGAACCACAGGACTGTGCACACTTGTAAACATTAAGCTCCTGCCTGTGGGTCTGGCCTCCAATCAGCATGAACCAATAGCGAACTGAGGTCTTTCCCTCTGGAACACTCAAAGAAAGGTCTTGGCACATGCTCAGCGACTGAGACCTATCAAAAATAAATCAAGCTGTGACGACTATCACAAAGGTTTCAGAGGCAACCGTGAGCTAAGGCAAGGTTATACCATAAGGTCCATCTTGTACAAAATACTCCTTTAAGAATGAGGAGCATTAGTTAACACACAAAAATAAACAGAATCAAACAAAAAGAGAAGACAAAAGAACATGTTTCAACCCCAGGGAAAAAAATGTAATCAGTCAGAGATAAGTAATTTACATGACAAAGAGTTCAAAATAATGCTTTCCAAACTGTGAAGAAGAATGGGTGAACACAGAACTTCAATGAAGATAGAAAATATAAGAAACTATGAAAAAAAAAAATTCACAGAGCTAAAGAATGTAATAAGTGAACTGGAAAAAAAATATATCTCTAGAGCAGTTCAACAGCCCCCTAGATGAAGCAGAAGAACCTATCAGTGATTTGGAAGATAGGACAGTGGATGTCACCTAAACAGAGCAGTATAAAGAAATGGGAATTTTAAAAGTGAAGACAGATTNAAAAAAAAAAATTCACAGAGCTAAAGAATGTAATAAGTGAACTGGAAAAAATATATATCTCTAGAGCAGTTCAACAGCCCCCTAGATGAAGCAGAAGAACCTATCAGTGATTTGGAAGATAGGACAGTGGATGTCACCTAAACAGAGCAGTATAAAGAAATGGGAATTTTAAAAGTGAAGACAGATTAAGGACCTATGGGACAACATCAATCGGAGTAACATTCACATTAGAGGTCCCAGAGGGAGAAGAGAGAAAGGAGGAGAATTACTTGAAAAAAATAATGGCTGAAAACTCTGGGCTTCCTGAATCTGATGTCTGTTTTCTTCCCTGTACACAATTTAAAACTTACAATTACTTTTTGCTGGAATTTTCCAAATACTTGTGTACTTTCAGCCAATATCTTTCCAAATAATTCTGCTCCTTTCTCTCTTCTTCTTCTGGGAGAATGTTCCATGTGTACTTGAGGAGAATGTGTATTCTGCTGCTTTTATATGGAATGTTCTATACAGAGATCTTTTTCAACTTACCAGGAAGTTATGTCCCATAAGTTGAAAACTTAAGTCAATGATGCATTTAATACATTCAACCTACCCAACAACATATCTTAGCCTCATCTACATTAAACATGCTCAGAACACTTACATTAGTCTAAAGTTAGTCAAAAATCATCCAACACTAAGATAGATCAGAAAGTTTTGAATATCTTGTCTAATTGAATACTGTAGTAAAACTGATAAACAGGTTGATTGTACAGTAGTCCTCCCTTATCTGAAGTTTTGCGTTTTTCAATTTCAGTTATCTGTGGTCAACCATAGTCTAAAAGTATTACTTGGAAAATTCCAAAATGTGTCCCAAGTACACATGGAACATTCTCCAAGACAGATCATATATTATGGCACAAAATAAGGCTCAATAAATTTAAGAAGACTGAAATCATATCAATATTTTCCCTAATTAAAATGGTATAAAATTTGAATTCAATTATAAGAACAAAACCAGGACAATCAGAAATATGTGGCGATTAAACAATATACTACTGAACAATCAATGGGTCAATGAAGCAGAAGTAAAAAAAAAAAAATACCTTGGGACAAATAAAAATAGTAATAACAGTGGTCCCTTGGCCTCCATGGGGGATAAATTTTAGGATCCAATGTGGATACCAAAATCAGTGGAGGTTCGAATTCTTATGTAAAATGGTACAGTGTAGTAAGCCTTCATATCCATATATGCAGAACCCATGGAAATAAAGGACCAACTGTACAACATAACCAAAATCTATGGACTGCAGCAAATATAGTTCTAAGAAGGAAGTTTATTGCCACACAGGCCTACCTCAAGTATAGGAAAAATCCCAAATTAGCAATTTGAAATTACATCTAAAGTAACAAGAAGGAAATCCTAGAAGACATGGGTAAATTCCTAGAAACACACAATCTTCTAAGACTGAATCACCAAGAAATGAAAATCTTAACAGACTGATTATTGCGAGGAGATTGTATTGGGAATTAAAAAGAAAAAAAACCTCCCAAACAAAAGTCCAAGACTGGACAGCTTTACAGGTGAAACCTACCAAACATTTAAATAAGATTTAATACCTGTCTCAAAGTCTTCCAAAAATTGATGAGAACACCTGCAAATTCATTTTACAGGCCATTATCACACTAATACCAAAACCAGATAAGGATATAATACACATAGACACACACACAAATTACAAGTGAATATCTTTGATGAACAAAGATATAGAAATCCTCACCAAAATATGAGGAAACTGATTTCACCAATACATTAAAATGCTTGTATACCATCATCAATTGAGATTTATTCCAGGGATACAGAAATGGTTCAACATCCACCAATCAGTTAACAGGATCAACAAAATGAAACATGAAAATCGTACGATCTTCTCAATAAATACAGAAATAGTTTTTGACAAAAGTCAATATCTATTCATGATAAAAATTCTCAACAAAGTGGGAATAGAGGGAACATACCTTAGCATAACAAAGACCATATATGACAAGTTCACAACCAACATTATACTCAATGGTGAAAGCTGAGAGCTTTTCTTTTAAGACAAGGATGTCCACTCTGGCTGCTTTTATTCAACATGTTAGAAGTCCTAGCCAGAAGCATTTAGGCAAGAAAAGGAAATAAAAGCCATTCAGATTAGAAAGGAAGAAGTAAAACTGTCACTATTTGCAGATGGTATGCTTTTACACATAGAATAAAACCTAACGATGCCACAAAGAAACTGTTGTAACTAATAAACAAATTGAGCAAGTTGCAGGGTACAAAATCAATATACAAACATCTCTTGGGTTTTTTTTTTTTTTTCATTTAAAAGAACATTTTAGTCCTGGAACAGTTGTGGAAAGCTTTTTTTAAAGTGAAGTATAATTAATTGATTTACAATGTTGTGTTAGTNGAGAAGGCGATGGCACCCCACTCCAGTACTCTTGCCTGGAAAATCACATGGACGGAGGAGCCTGGTAGGATGCAGTCCATGGGTCGCTAAGAGTCGGACACGGCTGAGCGACTTCACTTGCACTTTTCACTTTCATGCACTGGAGAAGGAAATGGTAACCCACTCTAGTGATCTTGCCTGGAGAATTCCAGGGACAGGAGGAGTCTGGTGGGCTGCCATCTATGGGGTCGCAGAGAGTCGGAAACGACTGAAGCAAATTAGCAGCAGCAGCAGCAACATCTGTAGAAGGAAAACCTCCCTAGAGTAGGTCTTACAGGCTTCCTTCCCACTCTTTTATTCTCTTTCCTTTCCCCTTAGTGCTTTATTCAATCCATTCAACAAACATGCACTGACTGCCTACAGTATGTAGGACACAGAGCTGAGCGCTGAGAGTGGGAAAGAGAGAGAAGAGGAGGGACTCTGAGGGGACAATATAATAGGATGGGCTTTTGGAGGAGGGTATCTGTGAACCATCAGAAATGATATGCAACCTTTTTTGAATATGTGGATGTATATAACTTCTCTGAGAAGTTCTGGAGGAATTCTAAAATGATTTTTTTTTTTTTAAAGAATGAAAAGTATAATAAACTGAGCAAGAAGCAAACAAAATTTATATAAGCAAAANGGGATTCGGGATTGGGAGCCTGTGTACACCTGTGGTGGATTCATGTCGATGTATGGCAAACCCAATAGAGTATTGTAAAGTTAAATTTAAAAATAAATAAATAAATTAAAAAAAAAAAAAGAGAGAAAGGCAAAATGGCACAGGAGTTGAGGGGCAATATATCATGTCTAGTATTTCCTCCATGAAATGTAGCATTCTGTGCACTGTAAAGCTATCTGTTGTTCAGTTCTTGTGTCTGACTCTTTGCATCCCCATGGGGTGCAGCACGCCAGGCTTTCTTGTCCTTCACTAACTCCTGGAATTTGCTTAAATTCATGTCCATTGAGTCGGTGATACCATCCAACGATCTCATCCTTTGTCACTCCCTTCCCCTTCTGCCCTCAATCTTTCCCAGCATCAGGGTCTTTTGCAATGAGTCGACTCTGTGCATCAGGTAGCCAAAGTATTGGAGCTTCAGCATCAGTCCTTCCAATGAATATTCAGGGTTGATTTCCTTTAGGACTGACTGGTTTGATCTCTCAAGAGTCTTCTCCAGCACCACAATTATAAAGCATCAATTCAGTCAGAGTAACTTTATAGAGATGAGTCTAGGAAGATGTGATTAAGTTTGTTGGTGAAAGAATGAGTTTTCCACAAGGAAAAATTGTTATGTAAATTATTCAAAATGTATAGGTATATCTTTACTGATTCATTGATCCAAAAATGTTTGTATACTTGACTTATACATGAATTATGGGTTAGAATATCAGTTTCCTTTTGTTTTATAACAAGTCACCCTAATATGCAGTGTCTTTAAGCAACCAGGATGTATCATCAGCATTCTAAGAGGGCAGAAATTAAAACATCAAAGCCTTTTAAGACCTAGCCTTGGAAATCCCTCCATTTCACTTCTGGGTCATTCTGTTCAAAGCAAGTTACAGTGTCTGTCCAGACTGAAGAGGGAACACAGGCTCTACTCTGAGATGGGAGGGAGGGAAAAGTAGGATTAAAAATAAATGTAAGCAATTTTTTTGTCAGGTATGCAAACAATTTATCATATTACAAGTGCTTTTAGAGACAAAATCCTTCTTAATTACTGACTGCATCACTATTATAACACTTGAAATTTTAAAGTGACAAGTCTGCAAAACAAGTCATATTCCATAGTTTAATAAATCCCAATTTATGTAAGGATTTATTAATCTTAAGAATAATGTTAAAATTAGATTCAGGCCTTCTTGTAGACAATACCCTCTGAAATGGAAACAACTAGTGAGTGCTCAGGATGTATAATTCAGTATTAAATCCACTGCTGAGCACCAACAACCCATCTTTTCCCTACAGACAGTTAAGGTAGAGGCTTGTAACTAAGCTAATAGCCCAACTAAGCTAATAGGCTCAATTTCACAGAGAAATGCTTGAATTTTAGAATGGAGTACTTGATGATCTAAAAATCTTCAGGAAAATTAAAGTAGAAAGCGAGCGGTGGCAAGGTTCCTCTGTCCAGGAGCTCCTCAATTTTTTCGAACTTAGGTTGTAAATTAGAAATGGAATGAGAAAACTTACCAAACTCACCTAAGACCCAGACTCAGAGCCAGCCTTAACATCAGTATAGCACAGAGCCCAGATTTAGAGTTACTTGCATTGTTATTCTCAATTGTAACGAATCTAAATATAATTTAATCTGTATGTCTAAAAGCATAGTACCAGCTCTCTCAGCATGGCCTGTAGGCTTCAGAGAGTTTATCATTTTTATGACTATGTATACATATGTGTGTTTACATATTTATGTGTGGTGGTGGTGTTTTAGTCCCTCAGTCATGTCTGACTCTTGTGACCCCATGGACTGTAGGCTGCCAGACTCCTCAGTCCATGGGATTCTCCAGGCGAGGATACTAGAATGGGTTGGCATTCCTTCTCCAGGGGATTTTCTCAACCCAGGAATCTAACCCAGGTCTCCTGCACTGCAGGCAAATTCTTTACCAACTGAGCTATGAGAAAAGCTATATATATTGTATATGTATACCTATATCAATCCAGTCAATCCTAAAGGAATGAAAAAAGGAATCCTGAAGGAAATCAAACCAGTTTCAACCCTAAAGGAAATCAACCCTGAACATACATTGGAGGGACTGATGCTGAAGCTGCAATACTTTGTCCAGCTGATGCTAAAAGCCGACTCATTGGAAAAGACCCTGATGCTAGGAAAGACTGGAGGCAAAAACAGAATGGAGTGACAGAGGATGAGATGCTTAGAGAGCATCACCAACTCAGTAGATATGAATCTGAGAAAACCCCGGCAGATAGTGGAGGACAGGGGAGCCTGGTGTAATGCAGTTCATGGGGTCACAAAGAATCACACTGAACAACAGTGTTTACTGAACAACAACAGTGTATACCTATATACACAAACCTATATATATTCATTATTTTTCATGTTAACCAGACATCAATTTTTGAGTATTGACATTAAAGTATTAGCACTCTCTCCTTTAAATAATGTTTTCATTCATGTAATAGTGACAGGTTACACAATCAAGTAGTAGTACAATGAATCCTTTATTTTTCATTTAAAGTGGTCTGCGGCAAAGAGTTGAAATGTCATCTCAAACTTATTTTAAAAAAATGAAAGATTTCTCCCAAATGAGCACCCTTTCTAAGACTTCAGAAACTTTACGTTTTTCTTCTCACAGTTAACGTCATACTTCTATAAGTTAAAGCTTACAAAACATTTTTATAAGGATCTCACTTAATTCTTACAATAATCTTCTAAATATTATTGTTCTCATTTGATGAAGTAAAGCCTCAGAAGCATTACAATGACTAATCAATATTAAAGAGATTTTGAGTTATGAAACTAGGAATGCACAATAAATTATTCAGTAGTACAGATTTTCCTTTAAAAAATCTTCCACATGTGCCTTGTTTTTTTCTGTTTCCATATTTATACAATAGGTCCACACCTGGTTCATCTTTTTATAAAGTGATATTCAGCAGGTGTTGAATATCTTTTATGCTCTAGTCACTCTGCTGGATATTGGAAGCATAAGGATAAATTTGACAGGATCTGTGGCTATAAATAGCCCAAAGTCTACTGCCTACCACACTCACCTCAGTTGTTCATTTCATCCTAGGTTCTTCTCCTTGCAACTCATCTTTCATGCCACTGGCTGATGGTCTATCTCCACAGAATGGGTAACCCACTTCTATTGAATTCCAACCATATCCAAGCTCTGTCTAAATGCTTTAAGTGCATTAACTGACTTAGGCTTTACCGTAACACTAGGAATAGGGATCATTTTTATCTTTTGGATTCAGAAGCTAAGACAAGCACACCACAAGCACGTGCACACATACAAACACATACACGTCTATAGGAAGAACATGTCTGTTTTGAACCAGAAAGTCTGATTCCAGAGTGTGTGCTCTGTATCACGCCTCTAAAATGCCTCTAAGAGGTGTGGCCGAGTCGGAGAAGTATAAAAACCCTGAGCTCCCCTCCTCCCACTGGCACACCAAATTGCAACTGTTTAAGAGCAGCTATCTATCATAACAACCCAAAAACGAATAGAAAAGGTTGTCCACCACTCAAGGTATAAAGAAAGAATCACAACAAGATGGAGAAGAGAAATGGTGATGTCGTACAGTCAAGATCCATAGCACTGAGGGGTGACCCATAAAACAGGAGATTTATCACAACTGCCTAAACTCTTCCTAAGTTCTTCCCCACATCAGGATTCCTCTCAGCCTGCTACAGAAAATGTGTCCCCAGAACTTCTGGCTTTGAAGGCCAGCAGGGTTTGCATATGGGAAAGCTGGAGGGCTATAGGAGAGATAGACTCAGCTTTTTAAGAGCATTTATAAAAATCTTACACACTCCAAGTTCCAGCACAGATGCAATAATTTGAAAAGAGCCTGGTTCAGACACATGTGTTGATCTTGAAGAGACTTACAAAGAGAAAAGGGAGGCACCTGGAACTTCTGCTGGACATAGATGCTTATGGCATTCGTTTGGGGTAGCTCATTGTATGAGGAGGAGGCTGATGCTGATGACTGCCATTCTGAAGCCTACCCCGTAGTCTATTAGCAACAGTATCTTATCTGCCAACTAGCAGGCTGGCCTCAAACCTGGCACCCTCAGGTCTGTGCAGCCCTGGCTCAACCCATGAGCAGGCTGGCAGACACTGAATAAAACTAATAAGTGACCACAGTTAAGGGCCCTGCCACAACAGAAGGGCCCACATAGCCAACATTGGAGGCAACCCTAAAACATACCGGTCATGTGACCAGAAGGGAGGGAGGGTGCTGCCAGGCCCAATAGGATGTCTCCTATATAAAGCCACTTCTCCGAGACTGAAAAATGTAACCAGCCTACCTAAAACATAGAAATAAACACAGAAAATTAGGCAAAAAGAGGAGACAGAGGAATATGTCTCAAAGGAACAAGACAAATCTCAGAAAAAGAATGAAACAGTGGAGGTAAGCAATCTACCCAATAAGGAGTTCAAGGAAATAATCACAGAGATGCTCAATGATCTCAAGAAAAGAATACATGAATAAAGTGAGCATTTTAAGAGAGTTTAAAAATATACAGAAAAACCAAAAAGATGTAAAGAACATAATAACTGAAATTTTTTAATATATGATAAGGAATCAGGGCTTCCCTGATGACTGGTAAAGAATCTGTCTGCAGTACAGGAAATGCAGGTTTGATCCCTGTTGGGGTAAGATCCCCTGAAGAAGGAAATGGCAACCCTCTCCAGTATTCTTTCCTGGGAAATCTCATGGACAGGGGAGCCTGAGGGCTACAGTCTGTGGGTTGGAACAGAGTTGACACAACTGACCACACACGCACGATGACATAAGGAATCAACAATAGACAAGTTGATACAGAGGAAAGGTTCCAGTGAACTGGAAGTCAGAGTAGTAGAAATCACCCCAATGAAACAGAAAATATTAAATGAGAATAGTTTAAGAGAGCTCTGAGACAACATCAAGCATACNGTAAGGAATCAACAATAGACAAGTAGATACAGAGGAAAGGTTCCAGTGAACTGGAAGTCAGAGTAGTAGAAATCACCCCAATGAAACAGAAAATATTAAATGAGAATAATTTAAGAGAGCTCTGAGACAACATCAAGCATACTAACATTAACATTAATGGGATCCTAGAAAGAGAAGAGAAGAGAAAGGGATAGAGAATTTATTTGAAGAAATAACAGTTGTAAACTTTCCTAACCTGGGTATGGAAACAGACATCCAGGAAGCACAGAGAGTTCCAAATAAGATGAGTCTGAAGGGTAGATACAAACACACCTTATGATAAAATGGCAAAAATTAAAGAACAAATATTAAAAGCAGCAAAAGAAAAGCAACTAATTACATACAAGGGAACTCCCATAAGACTATGTGCTGCCTTTTAAAGAAGAACTACAGGTTAGAAAGGAGTGGCACTATATACTTAAAGTGATGAAAGGGAAAGTCTGCAGTTACGAAATCTATCACAAAGGGTAGACTGACAAAATTCAACATTCATTTATCATAAAAACTTACACCAAAGTGGGTATAGAGGTGACATACATCAATATAATAAAGACCATATGTGACAAATCCATAGCCAATATTATACTCAACAGTGAAAAACTGGAAGCATTTCCTCTAAGAACAGGAAGAAGAATGACTGCTCTTGCAACTTTTATTCAACATTGTTATCCCCACAACTGGACAACAAAAAGAAATAAAAGGAATCCAAATTAGAAATAAAATTGTCACTGTTTGCAGATGACATGACACTATACATACATATCCTAAAGATTCCCCATAAAACTATTAGAATTAATAAATGAATTCAGTAAAATCATAGGACACAAAATTAATATACAGAAATCTACTGTGTTTCTATATACTACTAACAAACTATTGGAAAGAGAAATGAAAACAAAATATAATTGTATCAAAAAGAATGACATGGAAACAACCTAGATGTCCATCAGCAGATGAATGGATAAGAAAGCTGTGGTACATATACACAATAGAGTATTACTCAGCCATTAAAAAGAATACATTTGAATCAGTTCTAATGAGGTAGATGAAACTGGAGCCTATTATACAGAGTGAAGTAAGCCAGAAAGAAAAACACCTATATAGTATACTGACACATACATATGGAATTAAGAAAGATAGTAATGATGACCCTGTATGTGAGACAACAAAAGAGACACAGATGTATAGAACAGATTTTTGGCCTCTGAGGGAGAGGGAGAGGGTGGGATGATTTGGGAGAATGACATTGAAGCATGTATACTATCATGTAAGAAACGAGGCGCCGGTCTATGTTCGATGCAGGATGCAGGATGCTTGAGGCTGGTGCACGGGGATGATCCAGAGAGACGTTGTGGGGTGGGAGGTGGGAGGGGGATTCAGGATTGGGAGCTCGTGTACACCTGTGGTGGATTCATGTCGATGTATGGCAAAACCAATACAGTATTGTAAAGTAGAATAAAGTAAAAAATAAAATAAAAGGTAACCGCACACAAAAAATAAAATATATATATAAACAGAATAAACTATCAGGAACAACTCTAAGGGAGTGAAATATCTGCACTCGGAAAATTAAGACTGATGAAAGAACTGAAGATGACACAAACAAATGGAGTGTTGCACCATGCTCATGAACAGAAGAGCTAATATTGTTAAAATGACCATACTACTCAAGGCAATATACAGATTCAGTGCAATCCCCATGAAAATACCAGTGGCATTTTCCACAGAACTAGAACAAATAATCTTAAAATTTGTGTGGAAATACAAACTACCCCGAATAGAAAAGACGATTTTTTAGAAGAACAAAGCTAGAAGTATCATGATCCCTGATTTCAAACTATACTACAAAGCTACAGTAATCAAAATAGTATGATATGAGCACAAAAAATAGACACAAAGATTAATGGAACATAATAGAGAGCCAGAAATAAACCCACATTTACATGCTCAATTAATTTACAACAGAGGCAAGAATATAAAAATGGGAAAAAAGAGCCTCTTTTATAAATGCCATTGGGGAAGTGGGACAGCTACATGCAAAAGAACTGAATTGACTACTGTCTTATACCATATAAACTCAAAATGAATAACGAATTAAATGTAAGAACTAAAACCATGAAATTCCTAGAAGATAGCATAGGTAATATGACTTTGGTCACAGAAATTTTTTTGGCCTATGTGTCCTCAGACAAGAGAAATGAAACCAAAAATACATAAATTGGACAACATCAAACTAAAAAGCTTTTTGCACAGTAAACAAACTCATTAACAAAATGAAAAGGCAGCTTACTGAACAGGAGAAGATATTTGTAAGTGCTATATATATTAAGGGGTTTACATTCAAAGTATGTATGGAACTCATACAATCTAATATCAAAAAGACAAACAACCCAGTTAAAAATGGGCAGAAGACCTGGATAGACATTTTTTGAAAGAAAAAGTACAGATGGCCGGCAGACACGTGAAAGATTCTCAACATCACTACGCATCAGGGAAACACAAATCAAAACCACAATGTGATACACCTCACACCTGTCAGAATGCTGCTCTGCTGCTGCTAAGTCGCTTCAGTCGTGTCCGACTCTGTGCAACCCCATAGACGGCAGCCCACCAGGCTCCCCCGTCCCTGGGATTCTCCAGGCAAGAACACTGGAGTGGGTTGCCAATTCCTTCTCCAATGCATGCATGCATGGTAAGTCGCTTCAGTTGTGTCTGACTCTGTGTGACCCCACAGATGGCAGCCCACCAGGCTCCTTTGTCCACAGGATTCTTTAGGCAAGAATATTGGAGTGGGTTGCCGTTTCCTTCTCCATTTGTCAAAATGATTATCATCAAAAAGAATTGTTCTTGAGGATGTGGAAAAAAGAGAATCTTTGTACACTGCTGGTGGGATTATAAATTGGTGCCACCACTATGGGAAATGGTATGGAAATTCTTTAAAAAATTAAAAATAGAACTTTCATATGATCCAACAATTTTACTTCTGGGTATTTACCTGGAAAAAAACAACAACACTAATTTGAAAAGATACACTTCGGATTCATGTCGATGTATGGCAAACCCAATAGAGTATTGTAAAGTCAAATTAAAAAATAAATTAATTTAAAAAAATAAATAAATTAAAAAAAATAAAAACAAACAAACAAAAAAAGAAAAGATACACTTCAATGTTCCCTGCAGCTTTATTCACAATTGCCAGGATACGGAAGCAAGATAACCATCTCATCAATAGACAAATTGATACAGAAGTTGTGATATGTACATACACATACATAAATACATAAAATACAGCCATTAAAAAATGTAGCCTTTCCATTTGCAACAACATAGATGGATCCAAAGATAACAAATAGAGCTGAAATAAGTTAAACTGGGAAAAACAAACATTGCACAATACCACTGACATGTGGAATCTAAAGAAAGAAATGAAAAGAAAAGGAACTCATAGAGAACAAATGGATGGTTGCCAGAAGGGATGGGTTTGATGAGTGGGCAAAATAGGTAAAGGGGATCACAAGGTATGAACCTCAGTTATATAACAAATAATTTACATCGATATAATATACAGCATAAAGAATAAGTTCAATAATACTGTGGTTACTTTGTGTGGGGATAGACAGTTACTAGACTTCAACACGGTGATCACTTCATAATGTATGGAAATGTCAAATCTCTATGTAATATTCCCACAACTAACATGATATTATATACCAACTACATTTCAATTAAATGGGCCTCACAAAAAATTAATCATTTTCTTATGTCACTCTCTTGAGCAATAAAAACAATGGCTTGCTTTTCCAACCGTGTTACATATTTGTTCACTTTTTCAGCTTTTTCTTATTATATCCTCTGTGTTTCTTGGTAACCTTCTTTGACTATTTCCCATCCTGACAACTTAACTCCAGACAGGTTTTCTCCCTTTCGAGCTGACACTCTCCTTTAGTCATGCTTTCCCTTTAGCATAAAACCTGCTCTTCATACTCACACTACTACTTCGCGGCTTAAACAAATTTACCCACATATTTGAAATCTCTCTGAACTTGTATCTATCTATCTCCAAATCTCTAGGACTAAGTTTTATCACAGAAAGTGAGATGTTTCTAGAAGATAGAACAATTTATGATGCATTCTTGTTTACTTATCTCCAATATTCATGTTTGTCTTATTTTTCCAAACAAAATCTCAGCTTGCACAAGCATATGCCACATAAACTAGCATATTAGCCAGTACTGACTGTTAATTCATATTTTAATCACGGATTAACTCCAAAGTTGCATAAAGTAACACTTTCTGAAAAAGTACAAATACCTGCATAAAATATTCTGATCAAAGGAGCATAAAGCACAAAGTCAGGGAGGGATGTGGGAGGGGGTTTCAGGATAGGGAACACATGTANGGGGGGGGGATTCAGGATGGGGAACACGTGTACACCCATGGTAGATTCATGTTGATGTATGGCAAAACCAATACTATATTGTTAAGTAATTAACCTCCAATTAAAATAAATAAATTTATATTTAAAATAAATAAAATAAAAGAGAAAATAAATAAAGTGGGTATGGAACTACAAAAGATGATGACTAGCCAAAGCAACCTTTAAAAATAACAAAAATGCTGAAGGCATCACACTTCCTTATTTCAAATATATTATAAAGGTAGAGTAGTCAAAATACTATGGTACTAGTAAAAACAAAAAGCCAGACACAGAATAATGGAACAGAATAGAGAGCCCCCAATTAAACCCATGCATAAGTGGTAGACTATTATACAACAAAGGAGTGAAGAATGCTCAGTGGGGAAGGATAGTATTTTCAAAAAATGGTGCCAGAAAGACATGCAAAATAATGAAACTGGACTCCTATTTTACACCAAACAGAGAAATAAACTAAATGGATTCAGTACTTGAATATAAGGTCATAACATCAGGTCAGATTCAAAACCTGAAACCATAAAATTCCTAGAAGAAAGCATAGAAGGTAAACTCATTGATATTGGTCTTGACAATATATATATTTTTTTAATTTGACACTAAAAGCAAGGACAGCTAAAGCAAAAATAAGTAAGCAGAGGACTTGCCTAGGGCTCAGCAACAAAGAATCTGCCTGCCAACACAGGAGACATGGGTTTGATCCCTGGGTAGGGACAATCCCCTGGAGAAGGAAATGGCAACCCACTCCAGTATTTTTGCCTGGGAAATCCCATGGACAGACAGAGAAGCCTGGTGGATTATCGTCCATGGGGTTGCAAAAGAGCCAGACATGACTTAGCAACTAAACAAGTAAGCAAGGCTGTATCAAACTAAAAATGTTTCTGCACAGCAAAAGGAGCCATCAAGTAAATGAAAAGGCAATCTATGGAATGGGAGAAAATATCCACTAATGACACGTCTGAGAAACGTTTAACATCCAAAATATAAAAGTAACTCATATAACTCAATAGTAGGAAAAAAAAAAAAAGAGCAGAGGACATCTTTCCAAAGAAGACATTCAAATGGCCACCTCACCATCACTAATCATCAGGGAAATGCAAATCAAAACCACCATGAGATATCACCTCATACCTGTAAAGATGTCTACCATCAAAAAGACAAGAAAGCAAGATTGTGGTAAAAAGGCAAACACTTGTACATTGTTACCAAGAATGTAAATGGATGAGGTTTCTATCGTATAAAGACTCTTCAAAAAATTATTAATAAAAATATAACTATGATTAGTTCTAGTAATTTCCTGGGACAAATGGAGAAAGCGGCATCAACATATGTAAACTATCAGTATAAAGTGGATAGCTGGTGAGTAGTTTCTGTATAAAACAGGAAGCCCAGTCTAGAACTCTGTGCTGATCCAAAGGGCTTAGATAAGGGGCAGAGGAAGGAGGCTCAAGACGGAGGGAATACATGTATAATTATGCTTGATTCATGCTGTTGTACAGCTGAAACCAACACAATATTATAAAAAGTAAAATGAAGTAAAGAAAATATAAAAAGAACTATGATATGGTCCAGAAATCCCACCTCTGGGTATATATTCAAAGGAAATGGAGTCATTATCTCTCAAAGTTGCTTCCCTGGTAGCTCAGTGATTAAGAGATATCTCAGCCCCATCTCTAAAGAGATATCTGCATTCCATATTATTTACTGCAGCATTCTTCATAATGGCCAATGTATGAAAACAACCTAAATGCCTGTCAATAAATGAATATATAAAGAAAATGGAATATTATTCAGCTTTACAAAAGCAAGAAATCCTGTCATTTGTGATAACATGGATGAACCCGGAGTACATTTTGCTAGTGAAACAAACCAGATATAGAATAATACTGTATGATATCACTTGTGTATGGAATCTTATTTTTAAAAAAGTTGAACTCACAGAACTAAAGATAGGAAAAAAGTAAAGTTGTTGCTAGGGGCTGAGAGTTTGTCAAAATGGTTTAAATTTTCAGTTATAAAATGAATAAGGTCTGATGATTTAATGTATATTATGATAGGTATAACTGATAACACTGTGTTATATAACTGAAATTTGCAAAGAGAGTAGAATTTAAATGTTCTCTCTAAAAAAATTAAATATGCAAGGTGATGGATAGATTAATTAATGATGGGGAAATCCTTTTACAATGTATATGTACATCAAATCATCATGCTGTATACTTTAAATATCTAATAATTTTTTTATTATTAGATAAAACCAGAAACAAAAATAAAGAACTTACAACTCAAAACAAATTATACTCTTACACATTTGAAATAGGAGAATCAAGAAGTGATACATTAAAATTGTAGTAAGTGCAAGGCAGAGCACAGAAAGTAACAAAACTTATGCTGTTTTTTAAAGGATAATGGGATTTTTACCAACTGACTATTTACATAGAAAGGAACTCTCCACAATGGAATTAGCATCAGTACCGGGGCTAATGAAGTAAAGTGTAAGACACAATCTGGAAAGAGCAAGAAGCCAAGTGTAACTGGAGCAGAAGAACCCTTAGGCCCCTGTAACAAAAGAAGCTACAAAAGGCATCTCAGGGTTGTGAGGTCTGCCCTTGAATAATACATTGAAAGGTTTAAACCTGATGCTTTAGTTGATGGCAGGGTCTAAGTTCAGAAAGAATATATACCAAACTGTGAATACCATGCTAACCTCTCACTGAATGAAGGAAAAAAGATATGAATGAGAATATAGAGGACAGATTTTTATCTTTTACTTTTTACATTTCTATATATTTTTGTCACAATACACATACACTACTTCTGAAACAAGACAAAAATAATTTAGTATCGTTCTTTATCTTACACTATCTTTTAAAATAGTAGTGGAAGATACATGTACAAATTAGTGTCCTCAGACTCAGTATGCTGGTTTACTGTTTATATGCTCCTTGATCTCAGATGCTTTATGAGACACAGGAAAATATAAAAATTTCACATAAGTTATTTGTGAGGGATAACAGTGTGGTAGAAGTGAGCCAGAGGCACTGACCCAGTAGACTGTCACCTTCCTTAGACTAGGACTGTGTCTACAATGCAGTAGGTACTCGAGTATTGTTTAATGAATAGCTATAAGGTCTTCTCTTCCAGTACTATCAAATCTCCTTGCTGCAACTGGAGGGGGTATAGGCCCCTCATATTTTCTAAGTATTCTCTAAGTGAATATCTGTTAATTTTTAAGATTAGCACAGAGACTCTCCCTGTCATTTCTTCAAGAAGCCACTGTCCTCTATTATGGGCTTCCCAGGAGACTCAGTGGTAAAGAATCCGCCTGCAGATGCAGGAGATGCAGGAGATGCAGGAGATGCGAGTTTCATCCCTGTGTCGAGAAGATTCCCTGGAGGAAGAAATGGCAGCCCCCTCCAGTATTCTTGCCTGGAGAATCCTATGGATAAAGAAGCCTGGGGGACTATAGTCCATAGGATCACAAAGACTCAGACATGACAGAGCATGTGTACGTGTGTACGTATATATATCTCCTCTACTGTGAATCCCCTTGTAGTGATGAAGGGCCTTACATAACTCAATGAAGCAAAGAGCCATGCCGTGCAAGGTCACCCAAGATTGTACAACCTCAAAAATGACAAAATAACCTCAGTTTATTTCCAAGGCAAACCATTCAACATCACAGTAATCCAAGTCTATGCTCCAATCACTGATGCCTTAGAAGCTGAAGTTGATCAGTTTTATGAATACCTACAGGACCTACTAGAACTAACACACACAAAGTCCTATTCATCACAGGGGATTAGAATGCAAAAATAGGAAGTCAAGAGATACCTGGAGTAACAGGCAAGTTTGGCCTTGGAGTACAAAATGAAACAAGGTAGAGGCTAATAGAATTCTGCCAATAAAACATATTGGTCATAGCAGACACCCTTTTTTTCAATAACACAAGAGATGACTTTACACATGGATATCACCAAATAGTCAACACTGAAATTAGATTGATTATGTTCTTTGCAGCCAAAGCAGGAGAAGCTCTAAACAGTAAACAAAAGACCTAGAGCTGACTGTGGCTCAAATCATCAGCTGCTTATAGCAAAATTCAGGCTTAAACTAAAGAAAGAGGGGAAAACCACTGGGCCAGTCAGGTATGACCTAAATCAAATCCCCTGGGAATATACAGTGGAGGTGACAGATAGATTCAGGGAATTATATCTAGTAAACAGAGTGCCTGAAGAACTGTGGACAGAGGTCCATAATATTACACAGGAGACAGTGAACAAAACCATCCCAAAGAAAAAGAACTACAAGAAGGAAAAGTGGCTGTCTGAGGAGGCTTTACAAATTCCTGAGGAAACAAGAGAAGTGAATAGCAACAGATAAAGGGAAAGGTATAACCAACTGAATGCAGAGTTCCAAAGAACAGCAAGGAGAGAGAGAAAAAAAAACACCTTCTTCAATAAACAATGCAAAGAAATAGAGGAAAACAATCAAATGGGGAATGACTTCAATAAAACTGGAAATATCAAAGGAATATTTCATCCAAAAGATGGGCACAATAAAGGACAGAAACAGTAAAGACCTAATAGAACAGAAGAGATGAGGAAGAGATGGAAAGAATACACAAAAGAACTGTACAAAAAAGATCTCAATGACCTGGATAACCATGATGGTGTGGTCACTCACCCAGCACCAGACATTCTGGAGTGTGAAGTCAAGTGGGTCTTAGGAAGAACTGCTGCCAATAAAGCTAGTGGAGGCAATGGAACTCCAGCAGAGCTATTTAAAAATCCTAAAAGATGAAGCTATCAAAGTGTTCCACTCAATATGTCAGCAAATTTGGGAAACCGAACAGTGGTCACAGGACTGGAAAAGGTCAATCTTCAGCCCAATTCCCAAGAACGGCAATACTAAAGAATGTTGAAACTACCAGACAATTGCATTCATATCCCAAGTTAGCTAGGTTATGCAAAAAAATCCTTCAAGCTAGGCTTCAGCAGTACATGAACCAAAAATTTCCAGATGTCCAAGTTGGGTTTAGTAGAAAAGGCAGAGGAACCAGAAATCAAATTGCCAACATTTGCTGGATTATAAAGAAACCAAGGGAATTCCAAAAAAAATATCTATAT
The DNA here is from genome assembly GCA_006410875.1 of Neotragus pygmaeus. Classification (NCBI taxonomy): domain Eukaryota; kingdom Metazoa; phylum Chordata; class Mammalia; order Artiodactyla; family Bovidae; genus Neotragus; species Neotragus pygmaeus. The sequence goes on from SJYV01027424.1 coordinate 1,258,926, forward strand.
CTGTTTCACTAACCATGCTAAAGCCTTTGACTGTATGCATCATAACAAACTGCAGAAAACTCTTAAAGAAATGGTAATACCAGATCACCTTTCTTACCAGTACTCATACGAATGACTGGATGATCTAGAAATATATAGTTGTTTATATAAATTATTTTATTTGGGGCCTAAATTCTATACGATAATGATTCAGTTCAGTTCAGTTGCTCAGTCATGTCCTACTCTTTGTGACCCCGTGGACTGCAGCACTCCAGGCTTCCTTGTCCATCACCAACTCCTGGAGCTTACTCAAACACATGTCCATTGAGTCGGTGATGCCATCCAACCATCTCATCCTCTATCATCCCTTTCTCCTCCCACCTTCAGTCTTTCCCAGCATCAGGGTCTTTTCCAATGAGTTAGTTCTTTGCATTGGGTTCATTTCCAAGGCAAACGATTCAGTATCACAGTAATTCAAGTCTGTGTCCCAGCTAGTAATGCTAAAGAAGCTGAACTTGATTGGTTCATGGTTCTGTGAAAACCTACAAGAACTTCTAGAGCTAAACCCTAAAACAGATGGGTGGGGACTGGAATACAAAAGCAAGCAGTCAAGATATACCTGGAGTAACAGGCAAATTTGGTCTTGGAGTACAAAGCGAAGCAGGTCAAAGGCTAACAGAGTTTTGCCAAGAGAACACCCTGGTCATAGCAAACACCCTCTTCCAACAACACAAAAGATGATTCTACACATGGACATCACCTGGTGGTCAGTACCGAAATCAGATTGATTATATTCTTTGCAGCCAAAGATGGAGAAGCTCTATACAGTCAGCAAAAACAAGACTGGGAGCTGACTGTGGCTCAGATCATGAACTCCTTCTTGCCAAATTCAGACTTCAATTGAAGAATGTAGAGAAAACCACTATACCATTCAGGTATGACTTAAATCAAATCCCTTATGATTATACAATGGAAGTGACAGATTCAAGGGAATTAGATCTGATAGACAGAGTGCCTGAAGAACTATGGATGGAGGTTTATGACATTGTATAGGAGGCAGTGATCAAGACCATCCCTAAGAAAAAGAAATGCAAAAAGGCAAAATGGTTATCTGAGAAAAGAAGAGATGCTAAAAACAAAAGAGAAAAGGAGAGAGATACCCATTTGAATGCAGAGTTTCAAAGAACAGCAAGGAGAGATAAGAAAACCTTCCTCGGTGATAAATGCAAAGAAATAGAGGAAAATGACAGAATGGGAAAGACTAAAGATCTCCTCAGATACCAAGGGAACATTTCATGCAAAGATGGGCAAATAAAGGAGATAACTGATATGGACCTAACAGAAACAGAAGCTATTAAGAAGAGGTAGCAACAATACACAGAAAAACTATACAAAAAAGAAAAAAAAAAAGAGAAATTCATTATTATTTAGCTGGTTAATCTTTTCTTTGAGGTAGTCTTATCCAGTCAGTTTTATTTGGTTTAGAGTTTCCACTACTATTCTTTAGAAATTTTACTTTGTGAGGAAACTTCTCCCTTTTAGTTGTACATTCCTTCCCTAAATCTGTAACATATCATGTCTTAAACTCTGGAATCACCAATGTACATTTACTACTTTCTTGTTTATCAAGCCCAAATTTATATCCCAAAACAATTTAGTTCAAGCTGGGTTCAATGTATTTTTTTCTCAAAATATTATAAATAGAACAATATTGTAATGCCTTTTCTATCCATAAGACTAAATTTTTTGTCCCACTTACCAATAGAAAAATTGAGTTGACCAAAATTCTCCCATTAAAATGTATATCAAACAAACATATACCGGTATGCTTTTTTCTTTCGCTTGATTATTAGTTAATTTTACCCTTGGTTAGGAGGATTTATGTATAAAACAATGAGAAAATGGTAACTTGACTAGAATAAGGTTTTGTTATCTAATTCTAAAAGGCATGATAAGATTTTGTGTTTTCTTCCCACAATAAGGTATACTTTTGTTCTGCGATTGTTTCTAAATTGATTCTTACCCTCTGAAACACACCACTCACTGCTACCCTGAACTGCCAGATTTTCATGTGCTCAAAACAAGCACATAAGAGTACCTGTTACCACCTTTATTTGTTGCGTTGACTTGGAAAATCATTTGTTCTGAGATTTGGTGCAGCCACATAAGATTTCTGTGATCACATCAAGGCCAGTAAGGTATTATTTAAACCTACTACTATTTCTTCTGGAGAAGGAAATAGCAACCCACTCTAGTATTCTTGCCTGGAGAATCCCATGGACAGAGAATCCTGGAAGGCTACAGTTCAAGGGGTCACAAGAGTCAGACATGACTTAGCTGCTAATACCACTATTTCTTCAAAGAATCAGGAATTATCTTCAAATTGATAAAAACTGGACATTTATGTATCATGGCTGATTTGTGTCTTCTTGAATTTTTCCCCTACCTCAAATATTTTGCAATATTTCTTACATAGCTATCTAACACAATCATTTTGTAGGGTTTTTTATGACAGGTATTTTAGAGGCATTTAATATTTCTTTTCCACTTTTAAACATTCTAATATTCAATAATTAAGTTGATGAAAATATGATGGCTACTGTTTGTTAATTAAGCAGTTGGAAAATACAGTAAATTGAATATATATTCAGGATATCAACATATAAGGAATGACTGGTGAGTATGAATTATATCTTTGGTCAACATGGTCCTCTAATGTGGTCTAGCCAAGTGACTGATGGGCTGCTCAGGTGACTCAGTGGTAAAGAATCCACCTGCCAATGCAGGAGATGGCTGGTTTTGATCTCTGGATTGAGAAGATCCCCTGGAGAAGGAAATAGCAACCCACCCCAGTATTCTTGCCTGGAGAATCCCATGGAAAGAGGAGCCTGGTGGGGAAGGGGGGTTGCAAAGAATCAGACATGACTGAGCATATATGCATGCAAAAGTATGACATAATTTTATCAATAATTCTTCTCAAAAAATGGTAATTATATATTTTCTTGGAGACCAGTAATATAGGCTAGTTCATAAAATACTAGGAAATTATGATTAACCAATTTGATAATTAGAAATTACTATTTTCTTTTGAATGTCTAGAATAGTATTTTTATTATTGAAGATGAGGGATAAAATAATTGTATAAATATGTTTTCCTTTATAACCTATAATATTTAATATATTTATCCCTAGACTAACCCTCTTAGGCTGTATAAGAAAACATACAGATCTAACGATGTTACTTATAAATGCCCAAATTCTTGGAAAAACATTTAAACTTTTTTTTTTTTTTCTGTATCAAATTCTATCAGGGCACAAAAGCAAAGCACTTATTTTCCAAAGCTTATTAGTGGCTTAAATGAAAAATGTAAAGCATATTCTCCCAAAATAGTCTATGTTGAATGAGCAATTTCCTCTCAGTGCAAATTCATAGCCTAAATTTTGTGCACAGTGAGCATGGCTTCTGTGCAATTTATGGCATATGCATTACGATAGATCGCAAGTAAATTATGAACTCTGTGTGTTACCAAGGCACTGTCAAACTCTGATTGATTTGGACAGTTTGTAGTTAATTAAGTTCATTTCCAATTCTGTCTCTTCATCCAGTTTCAAAGCATTCTATATTGAAAGCCTATTTTCAATTAGTGAGAAGGATGAAACAAAAAGAATTAATTACAAAAGTGACAATCCCCATTTAAGACTTTATAGTGGAACAATTATGTATCTTAAAAGTTAGGAAATTGAAGAGTTGTACTTGTCTAATATATTATGTCCTTGATATGTATCTTATATATATATTAAAACAACGTAGGTATGCCATTACAGTATGGGTGGGGAAGGGGGGTGGAATGCAATGATTAAACTTATCTGTAGTTACCATAAATTAAATAACGAAAGACCAATTTCCTTAGGTATTTTATTATATAAAATAGTATTTAGTATTTATATAGTATTATATAAATACTAAATACTTATATAGTATTTTACTATATAAATACTTATATAGTATTTATTGTTAAGAATTAGATTTGTTTTCTGAATAAGTATGACAGATATTTTAGCAAATCTTATGATAAAGACATTTATTACTTTAGTGAATCTTACAAATATGAGAAGCATGGCTAATTTCTGAAATCCTCCTAGGTAATTCTGATATAATAAGCCACCACTGGCCAACCTTATCCCATCTTATTGCTCTCCAAAGTCCTGTAAACTGGACCACCACAACCAATATGAAGCAAGTTTGCACAGCAAATAAGTACTGGGAGATATACAGATCTACTCTATATGTCTAGCCCTGCCATTTATGAGGCAGGGATTATTTTTTTAACTCTATATTCCTCAGTTATATGCAGTTATAGACAAATATAGTATTATGCATACTACATCATGCAAAATGTTGGGCTGGATGAAGCATAAGCTGACATCAAGACTGTGGGAAGAAATACCAATAACCTCAGATATGCAGATGACATCACCTTATTGGCACAAAGAGAAGAGGAACTAACAAGCGTCTTTCTGAAAGGGAAAGAGGAGAATGAAAAAGCTGGTATAAAACTCAACATTCAAAAAACTAAGATCATGGCATTCAGTCCTATCATTTAATGGCAAATAGTGGGGAAACAATGGAAACAGTGACAAACTTTATTTTCTTGGGCTCCAAAATCACTGCAGATGGTGACTGCAACCATGAAATTAAAACACTTGCTCCTTGAAAGAAAAGCTATGACCAACCTAGACAGCATGTTAAACAGCAGAAACATTACTGACAAAGGTCCATCTAGTCCAAAGCTATGACTTTTCCAGTTTCAATGTGAGAGTTGGACCATAAGGTAAGTTGAGCACAGAAGAACTGATGCTTTTGAACTGTGGTGTTAGAGAAGAGTCTATCAAGGGTGTTGAGAGTCCTGTGTACAGCAAAGAGATCAAACCAGTCAATCCTAAAGGAAATCAATCCTGTATATTCATTGGAAGGACTGATGCTGAAGCTGAAGATCCTATACTTTGGTCAGGTTATGTGAAGAGCTGACCTGTTAGAAAAGACTGATGCTGGGAAATATTGAAGGCAGGAAGAGAAGGGGACAACAGATGATGAGATGGTTGGATGGCATCACAGCCTAACGGACATGAGTTTAAGCAAGCTCTGGTAGATGGTGAAGGAGAGGGAAGCCTGGCGTTCTGCAGTCCATGGGGTCACAAAGAGTCAGACACAACTGAGCTACTGAACAACATTCCTCAGTTAAGATGTTTGTAAAATGAGGATGATACCATAGAATCTACAGGGAAGAGTCAAGGGTTAAAAAGCATGTACATGAAATGTTTAACCCTTGGCATAGTAAATAGTTATTTACTGTATCTGGCATAGTAAATAGTTATTTATCATTATTATAGTGATGTTAGTACAGGTAAAAATAATCCAGGTCCCAAAACTTCACACCTGTATAATTATAAAGGAAATTATTGTGCATAGGTTTCTGAAAATGGGCTTCCCTCTCAGTTCAGTTGGTAAAGAATCCGCCTGCAATGCAGGAGACCCTGGTTCAATTCCTGGGTCAGGAAGATCCACTGGAGAAGAGATAGGCTACCCACTCCAGTATTCTTTGGCTTCTCTTGTGGCTCAGCTGGTAAAGAATCCACCTGGAATGCAGGAGACCTGAGTTTTATCCCTTTGTTGGAAAGACCCCCTGGAGAAGGGAAAAGCTACCCACTCCAGTATTGTGACCTGGAGAATTCCATGGACTGTATATTCCATGGGGTCGCAGAGTTAGACACGACTGAGTGACTTTCACTTTTTTTCTGAAAATGAGACAAATTTGAGATGATTGATTTTTGGCTTTAAATACACTGAGTTTGAAATCCCAGTAAAGCTTCTATTTGGAAATTCAAGAGGACAGATAAGATAGGGTTATATGAAAATACTTGCATGTTTATCAATGTCAAGGTGAGATTTGCAGTTTGGTAGCTTTTTAGAGATTTTTTTTTGTCCTGAATTTAGTAGATGAAATCTCGGACAGACCAAGAAGAGACAGAAAAAGGAGTTCAGAGCAAGACCTAAAAATCTGCCTTATAGGTGAATAAAGTTGAAAAACAGTACAAATCAGAATGTAAAACAAAGAATAGTATAAGGCAGACAAAAACTTGGAGAAAAGAAAAATCAAGAACCTAACAGATATCAAAATACTATGGAAAAAAACCACTGAAATTAAAATAGTGTGCCGATAGCATAAAGATAGTGAAATATTAAGTCAGACATAGCATAGATTCAAATAAATTAACTGTAGATGAAGATGGCATTTCAAATCAGTGGCAAAATATGGCTTTGTCAATAAATGTTTTAAAAATTATTGAACTTCAGAGGGCAGAGAATTATACTTTTATCTTACACCACTCACATCTAAACATCTACACTTAATGGATTAAAAATCTGGATATAAAAAATAAATAGGACAGAATGATACAAAACCCAGGATCCACACATATACAAAGAGAGGTAGATTTGAATTATAACACTGTACTAATTCTCTGTTAAAATTTATCATAAGCAACATTATAAAATAAATAGGGGGAAATATTTTACACATGCAAAACCCAAAGGTTAATATTTATAAAATGCAAAGAGCTCCCATAAATCAACTTTTAAAAATTCAATTATTCCAAGGGAAAAAGGATCTCTCTCTCTCTCAGTTGGTAAGTGATAAACTGGTACAACTTCTGCAGTCTAATAAGGTACCATTTACCAATATTATAAATGTTTATAATTCACAGCCTAGTAAACCTAGAAATACTAAAACAATAAATACTATTTATTTCATTAACACTAAATCCCACATGGAATTATGGCATATAAGACTAGATATAGACAAGTTAGTTATGCACACAAAAAGCTCATAATAGCAACAACAAAAAGGCAAAATAAAAATTTAAATCTCCATTAATAGAGGAATTTTAGATCCAAAAACAAAAGACCTCAGAATTTTTTTTCAATGGTAAAGTAAATGTAGTGACTTGGCTATATTAAAAACATATCACTGGTCAGTAAAATAAACAGGGTGAATTCATGTGTGTAAGTACATGCTGAAGCAAAGGACTGCTTACAAACTATTATTACAACAGTTTTCTATGAAAAGCTGAATCAAATGGCAGAAGAGAAATTATTATTAAGGCCTTTGAAATCAGTTATGATCTTGCTGGTTTATGTATACTTTTGTTTTTCTTAAGTCTTCCTAAATAAATATGATCTACATTTATAATATGTAACACTATATTTTTAAAATGTTTTCCTGAATAAAGGTAGAGCTGGAATTGTGTAGTCAACACAAACATGCTTTATAAACAGACTACCAAGATTCATGGCATGCTTAACCTGTTTACATAACTTTCTACATCATCAAGTTCTTTTGTCTTTTTTTTTTATTCAACTTCAACTGAAAAAATGAATATGAAAATAACCCCTGTATTGCATTGTTTTTTGAAATATAAAATGATACATTAATAAGATATTGCAGGTAAAGTATATGCTTAATTCCTGGCATACAGTGAGACTTCAGTAAACATGCTGTATGACTTTTATTACTTTTGTTGGTGATACTGATAGGGAAGAGGAAAAATAAAGGGCTGCTTTTATTTGATTACGTGAAATACGGCAACCAATTTAATGTGAAATTTATTTCCTTTGAGCTACCACCCAGTTTCTTGAAAAAGTGGGTTATGTCATGGTTATTTTTCTTTAATACTCCTTAAATCATCATGCAGCCTCACTTCCCCTTCCCTGCAGTTGCTCTAGGTGACCACTCAGTCCCCAATTATATTTACTCCTTCCCATCTTTCTGCCTTTTTGCCAAATCTTTCCACCAATGGCAGTATCATCACCACTTGTTAAAATTCAATCCATCTTCTAAAGAACAGGTCACTCTTATACTACCCCTTCCATTCCCCATTCCTCAAGCTTTCTGCATTATGTTAGAAGATCCATTCAGTCATTTCCTGCCTTGAGATATCATAAGGATGTATCCCTGGGTGGAAAGATCCCCTAGTGAAGGAAACAGCAACACACTCCAGTATTCTTGCCTGGGGAATCCCATGGATAGAGGAGCCTGGCAGGCTACAGTCCATGGGGTCGCAAAGAGTCAGACACAACATAAAGACTAAACAACAACAATAGCACCAAAATCATCTCACAAAATAAACTTCTCTCATTTCTCCAAAGAAGACATACAGATGGCTAACAAACACATGAAAAGATGCTCAACATCACTCATTACCAGAGAAATACAAATCAAAACCACAATGAGGTACCATTTCACGCCAGTCAGAATGGCTGCGATCCAAAAGTCTACAAGCAATAAATGCTGGAGAGGGTGTGGAGAAAAGGGAACCCTCTTACACTGTTGGTGGGAATGCAAACTAATACAGACACTGTGGAGAAGAGTGTGGAGACTCCTTAAAAAATTGGAAATAGAACTGCCTTATGACCCAGCAATCCCACTGCTGGGCATACACACCGAGGAAACCAGAATTGAAAGAGACACATGTACCCCAATGTTCATCGCAGCACTNGGTGTATTACATTGATTGATCTATGGATATTGAAGAATCCTTGCATCCCTGGGATAAAGCCCACTTGGTCATGATGTATGATCTTTTTAATATGTTGTTGGATTCTGATTGCTAGAATTTTGTTAAGGATTTTTGCATCTATGTTCATCAGTGATATTAGCCTGTAGTTTTCTTTTTTGATAGCATCTTTATCATGTTTTGGTATTAGGGTGATGGTAGCCTCATAGAATGAGTTTGGAAGTTTACCTTCCTCTGCAATTTTCTTGAAGAGTTTGAGTAGGATAGGTGTTAGTTCTTCTCTAAATTTTTGGTAGAATTCAGCTGTGAAGCTGTCTGGTCCTGGGCTTTTGTTTGCTGGAAGATTTCTGATTACAGTTTCAATTTCTGTGCTTGTGATGAGTGTGTTAAGATTTTCCACTTCTTCCTGGTTCAGTTTTGAAAAGTTATACTTTTCTAAGCATTTGTCCATTTCTTCCAAGTTGTCCATTTTATTGGCAGATAGTTGCTGATAGTAGTCTCTTATGATCTTTTGTATTTCTGTGTTGTGATTTCTCCATTTTCATTTCTAATTTTATTGATTTGGTTTTTCTCCCTTTGTTTCTTGATGAGTCTGGCTAATGGTTTGTCAATTTTACTTATCTTCTCAAAGAACCAGCTTTTAGCTTCGTTGATTTTTGCTATGGTCTCTTTGGTTTCTTTTGCATTTATTTCTGCCCTAATTTTTAAGATTTCTTTCCTTCTACTAACACTGGGGTTCTTCATTTCTTCCTTTTCTAGTTGCTTTAGGTGTAGAATTAGCTTATTTATTTGATTTTTTTCTTGTTTCTTGAGGTAAGCCTGTATTGTTACAAACCTTCCCCTTAGCACTGCTTTTACAGTGTCCCATGGGTTTTGGGTTGTTGTGTTCTCATTTTCATTCATTTCTATGCATATTTTTATTTCTTTTTGATTTCTTCTGTGATTTGTTATTCAGCAGCATGTTGTTCAGCCTCCATATGTTGGAATTTTTCATAGTTTTTCTCCTGTAATTGAGATCTAATCTTACTGCATTGTGGTCAGAAGAGATGCTTGGAATGATTTCAATTTTTTAAAAATTACCAAGGCTAGATTTATGGCCCAGAATGTGATCTATCCTGGAGAAGGTTCCATTTGCACTTGAGAAAAAGGTGAAATTCATTTTTTTGGAAAATGTCCTATAGATACCAATTAGGTCTAACTGGTCTATTGTATCATTTAAAGTTTGTGTTTCCCTGTTAATTTTCTGTTTAGTTGATCTATCCATAGGTGTGAGTGGGGTATTAAGGTCTCCCACTATTATTGTNTTTGGCATAGTCAATAAAGCAGAAATAGATGTTTTTCTGGAACTCTCTTGCTTTTTCGATGATCCAGTGGATGTTGTCAATTTGATCTCTGGTTCCTCTGCATTTCCTAAAACCAGTTGGAACATCTGGAAGTTCATGGTTCTTGTATTGCTGAAGCTTGGCTTTGAGAATTTTGAGGATCACTTTACTAGTGTGTGAGAAGAGTTCAATTGTGCGGTAGTTTGAGCATTCTTTGGCATTGCCTTTCTTTGGGACTGGAATGAAAACTGACCTTTTCCAGTTCTGTGGCTACTGCTGAGTTTTCCAAATTTGCTGGCATATTGAGTGCAGCACTTTCACAGCATCATCTTTCAGGATTGATGATGATGTGTGTAGACATATCTAAAGTGTGTGTGTAGACATATGTATATGAATGTGTGTACTTAATGCAAAATTATGACACATTTAAAGTAGGTAAATTGGAGAATTAAAGTTTTTTCATAACAATCTTTGCACAACAAAGACTGTCTAGACTATTTAGAGAGAGTCAAAACAAATATAGATGTAAAAGGAGTTTATGGCAAAGGAGGGTCTGTTAGAAAATAAAGAATTCTACAGTTTGAGAATCAAGGAGAGATTTTGATTGTGTGCTGAGGTCTAAAGAAGTCTGCAGGTGTGACCCCTCTGTGGATGCACAAAGAGCAGCTGGAGGGTGGGTAAGCTGATCAAACCCAGAAAGCATGGAGAATAATTTCAGAATAAGTTGATGAATATGACATCTTCTGGTTAAATTTTGAACTCTAAACCTAACCTCTCTAAGAGCTGAATAAAAGTCTTTTGGAAATGACCACAGATTACACCAGGAAATGGTGTCCCAATATTTATATATATATATTTATATATATATATATATATATATATATTGGTGGAACATTAGAACCATAGTAACAGCCATCCAACTTTGTTAAAACTACAAATGACATTTCTGTCTTAGCAGGCATTAATTATGACTGTAAGTGTGGTGGTAAAAAGTACCAGTTCTGGATTCTGAGACCCAGATTCACCAAATCCAGGTATTAATCCCAGGACTGAGCAAGTTTCCAAACCATGTGAGTACTGGTTCCTTACCCATAAAATATGAATAAAAATAACATCTACTACATAAATTTGTTATGAGTATAAAATAATAACATGCTTAATACGTAATTCAGATTGTATGTACTCAATAAATACTACATATTTTTATGAAACATACTTGTAATAAGTTTCTTGGGGAATATGTTGTTGTATCACTGCTTTGTTTGCCATCTCAATAATATAATTCTACTATAATTATAATTCTTTAGCTCAAGCTTGCTTTTATGAGCATATCATGCCACAAAAGCACCTATTAATCCTGAACATATTATACAAGATAAAGCACTTTTTAATGTTGAAAGATCCTCATATTTAGGATTAAAAAAAGAGCAACCCACAATGAATTATTGCATGAACTCTCTTTATGCTCATTTAAAGTTTCACACACAATGATGTATATATCATGTTTAGTTTCATAGTGAGCAGGTATCCACGAAAAGCCAAGAAATAACACAGTTGTTGGATTTTAGAAGAAAGTATGTTTACCACTTCACAAAATTGAAGGGGGAAATTATTTGCATGAGGAGATAGGTTCCCCATTAAAAAAAAAAATTCAGTCAGTCCCTGCTGTGTTTCCCTTCAAAGCGATGATCAGTTTCATACACTTCTAATTTTTGCTCCACTGAACACACAAAGCTAACCTGAATACGCCCTTATCATTTATTTCCTAAAGAGATATATTCTGATTCCTTGCCAGATTGCTATTTATATTGCTCATAAGACAGCCAGTCTGATGATACAGGATGAAAACGGCTTCCAGCCCTACCCATGAGTTCACTGAGCTATAAAGCAACTTTGTTAACTTCACTTACTGGATTTTAAAGTGTCGTGTATTGGCAATTTGTCACTGGCATTGACTTCCTACCCTAGAGCTAAGATAACTGCTGTAACTACTGGTTCATTCTTCATCGCAAACTTTATAGCTCACTACTCTGGCCACTGTAAGAAGGTAACGGTTGAGAATTCTGCATCACAGTACCATTTTTATTACCACGCTGAAAACTGAACTATGGAGAATTTCATCTTGAATCTCCTGCCAGCTATCTTAACAAATTCTCAATGATTGCATAGTTCTACCCAAAGACCCGTTCAGTCAGCAAATATTTATAAGACTCCACTACCGATGACATGGAAGTTTTGATAAATAAAAAAAAGAAGACATGGTCTCTGCCGTTAAGTAGCTCATAACGGAAAAGACAGAATAAGCACATGGCTAACCATTAGAGAAGAGAAGTTATTCCAAGTGTCTGGCAAGTGTGTCCACTACTCGCTCTTGCCACTGTTATCATATTAGTGTCAGTTACCACCAGCTTTCATCTAAAGCATTGTAGCAACCTCTTTACTGGTCTCTCTTCCTTCAATCTATCTTCCCAGTGGGAATGAAAGTTACCTCTCTGATACAGAAGTAGAATAGGATAGTCTTCATTTATCACATCCATAAATGATTTTTCAATGCCTTTAGGACAAAGTTCAAATTTCTTGACATGGCTCATACAGCCTGCCTCCACCCGGACGTTGCCCAGCTCATCACTTCTGACTTAACCCTTACCATTCTCAGCCCTGCCCTCTACACTATATCCATGTCAAACCCCATGCAGTCTCTAACCTCCATCAGCTCTTAAGCTTCTCTACTGTGAAACGTTTTAGTCCCACTGCTTGAATCATCTTCTGCTGTTTTTTACCCTACCCCCGTACCTGAGCCTGGATAATTTCTACTTGATATTCATGTATAAGCAGAAATATTACTTCCCTTCAGAAACTTTCAGTGACCCATATATTTGATTACTTTCCCCACTCTATCTCAATACATGTTCATTTCATACCTTATTGTTTATACTTTATCACTGTATTTTAATTATTTTACAGTCATTTTTGGCTGAATATTAATGTTCCTAAGGACAGGGGACATTTCTGTCTAATTTCTTACTGGACTTGGTATCCAGCTAGTTTATTGCAAACTCTCAATAAATATCATGAATGAGTGAAGGAGTTCATAATATAAATATTATAGAAGTTTATAAAAAGACTTCAGTGTAACTAGAATAATCGGGAGGATCTGTGAAAAAGGGATATGATGAATAAATATGATTTTGACAAATAGAAGAAAAAGAGACTTTCATATTAAGGAAAAGAAGCAAATTCATAGTAAACACCAACCATTATATGTATTGACTAAGAGACAAATTTTCAAAACAAGAACTATGTATGCATAGCTGTTACTAGTGGGAAATATAACTGGCTAGGTATGGTGAAGGCAGATCATGAAGAATCTTTAGAAAAAATTGAGAAACAAATGAGTTCACTATGGATTTATTTCTATTTTTTGCTTTCTCAGGACTTACTACAATTTTTAATCAGTGGATGCTTGATATTGAAAAAATTTTCAAAAATAACCACTCATTATCTCATCATGTTGCCCCTTCCTCATTCTTTATTCTTTTTACAGTCTCATTAAATTATAATTAAATCCATGATAGTACTTGTCATTCTCTGTTCCTCACTTTCATATTTTTCTTTGCCTTGTCTATGCTGCACTAGTAATTTCTTTAGATTGTCTTGTAGTTTGCTAAATATGTCTTCAACTTTGTCCAATCTGCCATTAAGCCTATCCATTGTATGATTAAATTAAATTACTACATTGTTTTCAAGTCTTCTTTTTCTTCAAAGATGCCTGTGCTTCCTTTAATAGCAGTGGTGTTGCTCTTTCTGACACTTAAATTTTTAACAAGTTAAGAATATTCATTTTCCTTCTTTATTGTCTAATTCCAGTATCTAAAGATCCTGAAGGTCTGACACTGCTTTTTGTTATTTCTGCTGACTCTTGCTTATGAGGGCATGTTGCCTTGAATGCTCTTTAAGTCTGAAGGGCCCGGATTTAATCCATGAAAATTCGGTGCAGTTTGAGTTGAGAGGACATCTCTCAAAAGAGAACTTATTTCTGCTTCTGTCAAGTATCCTCATGTTCAACTGATCTGAGACTCATTTATACTATTATAATAACTCACTTAGAAGTTTTCAGGATTACAAAGGAGGTACAAATTTTACTTATCCATCAGCATAAGGGATATTTAAGGTTACAACTCTTTAAGGGAGGCATTTTTTCCTCAACATGAGCTCAAGCCCAAAAAGCTAAGTTATCTCCTCTCTCTTTGCTGTTGGATGGAATTTTGCTTTCTCTTTCCACCCTTTCCTTAGGTTATGGTCATTTGAGAGTCCCAGATTTGTCAGTTCCAAATCTAATATGGACCACTTTGCCATAAGGCCTTCTCTTCCAAGTGCCTATTGAAAGATAAGCCTTTTGATTACTAAGATTGGAAGAAAACACCTTTAGGCAACTCATAATTTTAATGTTGCTTATTACTCAAGAGTTTTTGAGNATCTAATATGGACCACTTTGCCATAAGGCCTTCTCTTCCAAGTGCCTATTGAAAGATAAGCCTTTTGATTACTAAGATTGGAAGAAAACACCTTTAGGCAACTCATAATTTTAATGTGGCTTATTACTCAAGAGTTTTTGAGCTCTTTCTTTTTGGTCACTGGCAAGTTTCCTTACATTCTCACAAGCTCAGCATTTGAGGGGATATTGTTGTATTTTATCTAGTTGTTATATTTTACATATTTTACAGAAGGAAAGCTTTTCTAACTGTTTACTCAATCATATTGACAGGAACTTAAGTCCAGAGTTTTAGCAATATGATTCAGGAAGCAATGTTCTAACTAAGACATTTAGTTAGAATCCAATTTATATTGGTTTGCTTGGTTTTATCATTTCAAGTTTCCTATCCCAGTAACCTCTCAGTCATACATTTAGAACTAACCACATCTGACTATCAGTGTAGTGGGTAGCAAGTGATAGAAACTGATTATGTTTAAAAAAAAAAAAAAGAAAAAGAATTGTTTTGAGAGACAGTAGATATAGGGCTTCCCTTGTAGCTCAGTCAGTAAAGAATCTGCCTGCAATGCAGGAGACTCGGGTTCGATTCCTGGGTTGGGCAGATCCCCTGGAGAAGGNGAGATCAGCCTTGGGATTTCTTTGGAAGAAATGATGCTAAAGCTGAAACTCCAGTACTTTGGCCACTTCATGGGAAGAGTTGACTCATTGGAAAAAGACTCTGATGCTGGGAGGGATTTGGGGCAGGAGGAGAAGGGGACAACAGAGGATGAGATGGCTGGATGGCATCACTGACTCGATGGATGTGAGTCTGAGTGAACTCCAGAAGTCAGTGATGGACAGGGAGGCCTGGTGTGCTGCGATTCATGGGGTCGCAAAGAGTCGGACATCACTGAGCAACTGAACTGAACTGAACTGGGAGAGGATAAGAAGAAGCTTGGACCTGGTTCCTGCAGAACTCCACTCTACATGTCCTCTCCTGACTGTGATGTATCTTTTCACTGTATTGAACTATAACTCTGAGTATAACAGGTTTTCTAAGTTTTGTGAGTCCTTCAAGAGAATTTTTCAGTCACTCAGTTGTTTTAAGACAAGGGTATCAAGTCAATTCACGTCAAGTCAGTCCTCAGCCAAGGGAACTATTAAGACAGAGAGTTGTCATAGGGACCCTTCCCAACACACCTCCACCAGGCTTTCTCTCTTCTACCGGGGACACAGTAACAACTTTCATTTTTGTCTCCAGATCTTCATATCCTTAACCAATGAACAGAGTTCAGGATAAAAGATAGGCAATCATATAACACTGCTTCTGAGCCCTACTCTATCTGCATGTAGTATACCTCCACATGTTAATGTACAGCATTTTTAGTTCTTTTTCACATTTTCAGATCTCCCTACCCCAAACTCTATCCTAGTTTTATTGATGCATTGCTTCTCCTATTTTGACTGAGAACTTTTTATTTTGGAAAGTAAACTGAAATGTAGAGATTTCAGCATTTTTAGCAAGTACCCTACGTGCCTCTCACACATCCTAAAAGTTGTAAACACCAAGTCCTCGATTACAGTCTCCTTGATCAGTTAACAATTCCTCAAAGACTAGTGACTGAACTATTTATAAATCTTCCATTTTCCCTATTTTATTTTCACAGTTAAAAAAAAAGAAACATCCAACTTTTCAGAATAAAATATATATTAAATGTAAGAATATAGAAAACAGATTCATTGCATGAAAGGTTATAGTCATCTGATATTAGACCTATCTTAAACATTAAATTATATTATAAAATATTAAAGATCATGCATTCTTGAACAAGTTATTTAAATCTTTCTTTTTAGCAAAAAAGTAGTTATTAAAATTTTAAATACTGATATAAATAAACTGAATTAAACTATATTATATAACAAATGTTGCTTCTCTGGAAAGAAGTAGTGAAATAATTGAATTGGGAAATACAAAAATTCAAACTGGCAAACAACTTTTTATTTCATATTTTCATTTTTGAGTTGTATTTTTGTTATACATATCCCTCAGAGTAACCTGACATCTTTTAAATGAGCCAAAAAATGAAAATAAAGTTTAATTAATTAAATAATTATACAGGTATGAGCCATGCTTTAAAATTTCTTCAATATGCTCTATTTCAAAGTTATATTTCTCTTTTAAAATGACATGAAACTCAGTGTTCAAAATAAGCAATGAATCAAATATTCCATTGAAAGCATCTGGCAAATCACTACTTATGAAATTATGCTTAATACTACCTTAAACTAATGAAATAAAATAATTCTGTTCAGTAGGAATCATTTTCCCATTTCTGTAAATTCTGTTTGTATAACTAACGTGCCAATACTTCATGCCTCTATGGAGTAACCCATACACATTTTTATTTGATCATCCTTTTGTGGTAGATTACTTTAAGTAGAACTGTTACTGTAAATGAATTTGCTTAAATGTATGGTTCTAAATTAGTGATTATAAATTACAGTTTCATGATTTTTCATCATTAAGGTTGATATAGGACTTAATTTAAATATATTATAATTGAGAAATGATTTGAATACTACATGTTCATTCACTCTGATAAGTTATCATCTCTACCGCTATATTTAGCTTCTTTCTGAGACTATAGCTTTTGGCAATTCAGAAACAGATTGCTAACCTCTAACTTCCAGATAGCTCATTGTCAGTCAAAAGGGGCAAAGCATAAACAGCATCTGAGTTTATGAAAATATATAGCTTTAACTCAGAGAACCTATTGAACAGAATGGTGTTTGCATAAAAGAGGCAAAGAAAACCTGACCAGATGCAGATGTTCTAGTTTCATAACCTGGTATCCAGTAAGAGTTACCACCGAACTTGACATGCTCTACTTTTGGCTAATCAGGCAATTGTTTTTCATCCCAGAAAAACCATTTTCTTGTGAAATGTGTACCTCTCTTGAGGGAGATATTTTTGCTTGTGAACTTTTTATATCACAAATATACAGAGAAGCACAGAAGTTCAGTAGAAGATACGAATTTCAGAACAATATATGAAATAAGAGTTACATGGAAAAGAGAGAAAAGATTAGAAGATTACAGTTATCTTTGGGAGAAGATAATTCTGTTTTCAGATATGTTTTCTGAATAGGTCTGGCTAATATATGCATAAAAGATAGGATTTTTAAGATAAGAATTTGGATTGGGTAAGATTAGACAAATGTAGGAGAAAAGAGAGCACATATAAATTTTACCAATATTAACAGAATGACATAATTTCTATTTCATCTGCTCTCACCCTAAAAACATCGGAATTAATATGTTTCATTCCAAAATGAACTTTTCATTCATCTCATGAAACATTCCTAACATGCTAAAGTCACATAGAAGTTTCCTACTTTCTGTTTTTGTTTCACTCTCAACATCAGAATATGTCTTATTTTCTTACCAGATCCACAGTAAATTTTCCAGCATTCTTTTATGTTAGTTGGGGTATCAAGTCACCATTCTATCAGAAATGGAACTCACAAGATTAGCTTCAAACAATTTACTTATTATCTAGTAATCCACTAACTTTAATGAAAATAAAATTATTTAAGAATAAAATAATGTATATGAAATAATTTTCTTGGTAAAATTTTAGGTACAAACTTTTAAAAAGTTCTGAAGAAAGCAGAGTTCACATGAAAAATGTAGGCAAAGCAAAATCCTTATCTACTGTCAACAGAAATGTCAGGTACAAGCTAAAAAAATATTGAAGAAAGCAGTGTTTGCATGGAAAATATAAGCAAAGCAAAATCTCTGTCTACTAGATATCCACCTGCCCTACATCCCCAGATCAGGCACAACCTGTACAGCATTGAGGAGGGAGTGTGCTACTCAGCATTATTTATAAAGTTACAACTTATCTTCCCTATAATACTTTTTTTTAAATATTAAAATTTTTCCAAAGGCATTATTTAGCTTATTCAACTATGCAGATTATGTCCCTATACCTGCTCTATAGAAGTAAAAGAATATAAACACACAGATTTGAAATGCTATTATCCATCCTGATTAAAACTCTAGTTTGTGTATAAGTTGATCAATCAATTTATTTACTATTTGGGGGGGGCAGGGTTAGGAAGAGACCAAAGGCAGCAAGAAGATCCTCAACCTGTTTCAAATTACCTTAAAGGAAATAAACTATTGCTAGGCAAAAACAACCAGTAATAAGTTGCTAGCAGATATTTCCCTTAAGTCTATAAACATATAATGGCATGAAACAGTACTTCTTGATAAATTACTACCCCGATGAGAAGAGTGGAATCTTATTTTCTACCAATTTAAAAATATATGTTTGTATTGCCAGAAATGATAAGTAGTCTCATTTTCAGGTGAATGACATGGGAGAGAGTAACAAACCAAGCACAAACTGATATGTTCTGTAGTTTAGAAAAAGAATAAAAGAAGGAAGGGAAGGATGGAGGGAAGGAGAAGGGAGAAAAAAAGGAGGAAAGAGAGAAAGGAAGGCAGGCAGGCATGCATATTGGGAAGCAATGAGAGAGAAAATTCCTTAAAAGGAATAAAAAGTGAAAGTGTTAGTAGCTAAGTAGTGTCCAACCCTTTGAGGCCCCATGGAATATAGCCTGCCAGGCTCCTCTGTCCATGGAATTCTCCAGGCCAGAATACTGGAGTGGGTAGCCATTCCCTTTTCCAGGGGAAAAAAGACTGATTGAAAGATAAACAAGAGGACAAGAAGCTGAATGGGAAGCCTGTGTGGTTTATTTGCACAGTACACATCTAAGCTTGAGGAAGATCTAGCGTGGGAGAAATGGACTTCTGTGTGGCTAAGGGCTAGGTACTGTACTGGTCTCTGAGGGTCTAACAGGCAACAAAAGTGCCGACGGCCATGGCTCTAGAGAACTTGGACTTGAGCAGGAGGAGAAAAGATAAAAATGATGATGTAACTATTTTACTCGGTGCTAAGTACTAAGAAGAAAAATAAGAAAAATAAAAGAGTGAAGGGCTATAGAATAATTAGAGAAGAAAAGTACTCAGGAAAGGTGTGCATATCGGTAATGGAATCATGGGGCTAGCGGGCAAGGAGAGTGATCCAAACGCAGGGGACAGTAAGTGAAAAGGTCTGAGGCAAGAGGCCTTGCTCTGTGGAAGACAAGCAGCCAGCCGAGAGCCCAGTGTGGTGTCAACAGAATGAGTCAGCGGTAGATGAGAGGCTGTGGGTGGCGGCGGCAGCAGATTGTGTTAGAGGTTACTGAGGACTCTGGATTTTACTCCAAGGTAGGAAGCCATAGAGTGTTTTGAACAGGGGAGTGACATGTTGTGACATATACTTTAAAAAGGATCACTCTGCCTGCTGTAAGGAAACTAGACTGCAGAATGACAAGGATGAAATCAGGGGAACAGTTAGGAGGCAGTTTTATATGTCTGTTTCTCTGTGGGATGACTGCTGTTACAACTTGCCAGATAACAAAAGCGATTAGTTATCATTCATTTACCAAAGTGATTCCAAGCATGTCAATGTCATGTTAATTCTTTTTAAACTAGTTTTTTTATAATAGTTTTAGGTTCACAGCAAAATTAAGAGGAAGGTAAAGAGACTTCCCATATACTCCTATCCACACACTTGCATAACCTCTTCCATTATCAGCATCCCCCAACAGAGTGGTACCTTTGTTACAACCAAGATCCTATGCTGCTGCTGCTGCTGCTGCTAAGTCACTTCAGTTGTGTCCGACTCTGTGGCACCCCATAGACGGCAGCCCATTGGGCTCCGCCATCCCTGGGATTCTCCAGGCAAGAACACTGGAGTGGGTTGCCATTTCCTTCTCCAATGCATGAAAGTGAAAAGTGAAAGTGAAGTCGCTCAGTCGTGCCCAACTCTTGGTGACCACATAGACTGCAGCCTACCAGGCTCCTTCGTCCATGGGATTTTCCAGGCAAGAGTACTGGAGTGGGTTGCCATTGGCTTCTCTGAGATCCTATACTGACCCTTTATAATCACATTTTGGCTTGCTCTTGATGTTGTATGTTCGATAAAGGTGTGCATGCATGCTAAGTCGCTTCAGTTTTGTCTTACTCTTTGAGACCCTATCAACTGTAGCCTGCCTGGCTCCTCTGTCCATGGGAGTCTCCAGGCAAGAATACTGGAGTGGCTTGCCATCCACCAGGGCATCTTCCCAACACAGGGATCAAATCTGAGTCTCTTATGTGTCTCCTGCATTGACAGACAGGTTCTTTACCACTAGCGCCACCATGACACAATTATAGTTGACACAATTATAGTATCATACAGAGTAGCTGCCCTGGCCTAAAAATCTTTCACCAATATATTGTCCCAGACCGTGGTTTATCCTCTCTTTCTCTTGGTCATACTAACTCTAATTTTATTATAAAAACACATAAAGAAAAACAGACATTCAAGGGAAAAATCATCTACAATAAAATCACCTGATCAAATATTTTTGTTAACTTACTCTATAACCATTCTAATGTAAACATTTTATCTAACAACATATTTGCAGCAATTTTATAAATAGAATTATACAATCTGTTCTTCTCACATATAACATTTCACCATGTACACTTTCTTAGTGTCCTTTCTCTTTTCCTTATATATTTTTTTCTGTTTTGAATTCCCTTCTTCTACTTTCAGATGACTAACATGAACAGACTCTTGTGTATATATCCATATTTTTCTTATGTATATACAGTTCCTTTTAAAAAATAATCTAGTCTCTAAAAATACTGCTTTGCTTCCATAAAATACATTGATTCTTTATAAGTCCTGTATTCTACTTGCAAGATATCCAAGGTTTCAACAAATTATTGTTTATTTAAGTGCCAAACTATTTTAAGGAAAAATAAGAGTATTTAGTCATATTAATAAATGCAAATCTGCTGAAATATGGTATATTCTCTTTTTGCTTCATTTGCTGTCTGGATCATGAACTCCCATCCTCCTCTTTTGAAACCCTCTCTGAAGGTCTTTTTCAAAGGGAATGGTGCATTTGTAAATACATTTGTTACTTAAAATGTATTCCAAGAGTGGTTTTAGTGAAGCTTATTACTAGAATTACATTTGCATTACTAAGTAATAAGTACTTATTCCAAGTACTATTTGTGCTGGCCATCTGGTTTAATGGCACATCCAAGGTTAAGACAGCTCCCCAGGGCTCCACAATTCACTGAGATCCCTGAGAGGGCATCGCTAAATCAGCAGGCCCAGACTCTGCCAACACACATCCTCTACACTGTTCATTGGCCCTGAAAACAACTTCCTCCTTCTGGAAGTCACAAAAATGGATTAGTGTTACAAGCCCGGGATCCAGCACATTTTATATAGTCTGTAGTCCCAATAATCAATATTTAGGGGAGTATTCGGTGCTTTGATATTTTGAACCTTTTATTTTCCTGACTATATTCTGATTAAATTATTGATACAAAGGACAATGTACTGGTAGGAATGAGTGCTTTCTCCTGTTTTTCAGGAGATAATTACTAGGTGCAGAAGAGAGAGCTAATCTACTCTAGAGATATTCAGTTAGGAAAAGTTATCAATTACTATTTGTAAAAGAAATGATTCAGTTGAATAAGTCCCTTCTAAATATGCTCTCTTCTTCTGAAATATCTTATAATCTGTAGGCTTTATATTTTGTATTACTTTAGAGAAGACTAAACAATAAACTCTACATGAAGTTCCAAAATAGGTTTAATGAATATATATATACATGTATATATATATATGACTATATGAACATATATTTTTATGTATGTGCATGCTCACATATTTTTTTAGTAAGAGCTCTCCAGAACAAATATTTCATATTTAATATATTCTATTCTTGGTAGCTATAATTAATATTCTCCAGATAAACTCATTTCTGATGGAAGAATCAATGCACATATATACAGATGTCAATCAGCTTCTCTCTGAAATCTTTTATAAAAACTTTTTTCTTCAAATGCATGATTAAAAGCATGCCCTCTGTCCTTAGTATATATATATAATACACTAAAAACCTTGAATTTAATCTTTTAATCATTAATATTTAAAGGAAATAGTCATTTGTGTTCTCTATGTTGGTTGTCATCTGTATCTTTAAGAGCAATTTTATTTTAGCAATTGAATTTCCAAAAGGAATAATCATAAACCCAAGAACTAGCTGAGAGAGGCTCTTGGTAAGCCCTGAGTAAATTAATCCCCTAGTCATAAAGGCCCTCAATTTCTCATCGAGTTTGACATATATATATATATATTCATAAACTTATTATGGAACTTTGTGCAGAGTTTATAGTTTAGTCTTCTTTAAAACAATAAAGAATATAAACCTTGCAGATTACAAGTTTGACAGAAATAAAGATTCAACTTAGAGCCAAACTAAGCATTTCTATAATCTTCCAAAGAACTGAGACTGAAATCTAAACTTACCTACCCCATTTATATCACAAAATAACCAAGGTTTATAACTTGTGATTTTTTTTTTCCCACACCAAACACGTGTAACAGAATTCTAAATAGGTAATCCAAAAGTTCTATATGTCACTGACCAGCAAGAAATTTTTGATCTGTTAAATTACCTTTTAAAATATTGTGCTTCTATCATAATGTTAATGTGCATTTTATAAAGTTGTTATACTCAGAAAAAGTTACTATTCTTGGGTGTCGTGTCTAGGAGCTTAATTTATTTTTAAAACTTTTAAAATAGACATTTTAGTTTCTATTTTATGTCAACTACCATAGGCACAAGAATATTTTCAGAATATTTCTGATACCACAATAAATACATATTCCTAAACCTAGTGTCATTTCAGCTCTGACTAGGTAAAACAAAAATTGCTTATTTATTATTATTCTATTGAAAGCTCAGGAAACATGAACAGAGATTGAAGACAAAGATTTTTCCAGAGATAAATAAAATCAGTTAGCTAGCATAAAATGGCCACTTGCCAGGAGGTTATCACTGATAAAGAAATGTATTCACTCTTATTAAACTTATTAGCAGAAGCTCACTTTTTTCAACCATGTTAAATTATTTTTCCGATACATAGATAATTTTTTAAAGTCCACGTCACCATATGTTTTAACAATTATTTTCATCTGGCACTAGATTCATAAATACTATAAAGTCTTAGATTATCAAGTGTTCTTAAAGACTACCCAATTCGACTGTACTTTTAACTTCAGAGTTGCCAGCAACTGGTTTACCCACATATCTAAAGCCCCCAACAATTCAATGTTAGCAGCATCCCCAGGTCTCCCAACTCTCATCACATTATTTTAGGAAGTAGCACTCAGCATGCAATTTTAGAAACATGATATTTTAAAAAGCAATGACAATTATATTTCTACTAGACTCATTTATTCTTCTAACAAAATTTGTCCAGTTACTTTCATTATAATGATCACATAAGGGCAAAATGTTTGTGTGTATCTATATCCATCTATCCATCTAAATCTAAACCATCGATCTCTATAGATAACTAGATAGTTGGATAATTTTTATGTATATATACAAACACGATTGTTGTTCAGTCACTCAGCCATGTCTGACTCTTTGCAACCCCATGGACTGCAGCATGCCAGGGGCTTCCCTGTCCTTCACCGTCTCCGGAAGCTTGCTCAACTCATGCCCATTGAGTCAGTGACGCAATCCAACCATTTCATCCTCAGTCATCCCCTTCTCCTCCTGCCTTCGATCTTCCCCAGCATCAGGGTTTCTTCCTAACTATTTGGCTTTTCACATCAGGTGGCCAAAGCACTGGAGCTTCAGCTTCAGCATCAGTTCTTCCAGTCAATATTCAGGATTGATTTCCTTTAGGATTGACTGGGTTGATCTCTTTGCCGTCCAAGGAACTCTCAAAAGTCTTCTCCAACACCACAGTTCAAAAGCATCAATTCTTTACCACTAAGCCTTCTTGCTTCCCTTGTGGCTCAGTTGGTAAAGAATCCGCCTGCAATGCGGGAGACCTGGGTTAGATCCCTGGATTGGGAAGATCCCCTGGAGAAGGGAAAGGCTACCCAGTGCAGTATTCCCCTGGAGAATTCCATGGACTTGCAAAGAGTTGGACACAACTGAGCAACTTTCACTTTCAGCCTTCTTTATGGTCCAACTCTCACATCCATACATGACTACTGGAAAAAAAAAAAAAAAAACACCATAGTTTTGACTATGTAGACTTTTGTCAGCAAAGTAATGTCTCTACTTTTTAATACGCTATCTAGGTTTGACATAGCTTTTCTTCCAAGGAGCAATCATCTTTCAATTCTGTAGCTGTGGTCACCATCTGCAGTGATTTTGGAGCCCAAGAAAATAAAGTGTGTCACTGTTTCCACTGTCTCCCCATCTATTGGTCATGAAGTGATGGGACCAGATGCCATGATCTTACATTTTTGAATGTTGAGTTTAAAGCCAGCTTTTTCACTCTCCTCNCCATCTGCAGTGATTTTGGAGCCCAAGAAAATAAAGTGTGTCACTGTTTCCACTGTCTCCCCATCTATTGGTCATGAAGTGATGGGACCAGATGCCATGATCTTACATTTTTGAATGTTGAGTTTAAAGCCAGCTTTTTCACTCTCCTCTTTCACCTTCATCAAGAGGCTCTTTAGGTCCTCTTTAGTTTATATGTATATACAAATGCACACATACATACAAATCACAACTCAAAAAAGTAAAGTAAAAGAAAGACCAGGTTATTTGAGTAATAAGACATCTCTCATACCTAGAAACAAAATTGTTTCCTAGGGTTTCCTTTGCTTTCCTGCAAAGCATCTGCTCCAGATGCTAGTAGAAATTGTATTGGTAGTTTCTTTTTATGAGTTTTACTTTTGAATGTTTTTTATTATGGTAAAATATAAAACATATTATTTTAACCACATTTTACTGTACACTGCAGTGGCATAAGTACATATACATTGTTATGTAAATCTCACGATCATCCATCTCCCGAATTTTTCACTTTTGTAAACTGAAACTCTGTTCCCGTAAACATTAACTTCCCATTGCCCATCCCAACCTCCCGCACCTCCCTAGCCACCACTCCAGGCACCTGCATCTACCAACACACTTTCTGACTGTATGGATTTGATTATTCTAGGTAACTTGTACAAGTGGAATCAAACAGTATTTGCCTGCACCTAATGTATATTGTGTGGCTTCCCTAGTGGCTCAGAGGTTAAAGCGTCTGCCTGAAATGCAGGAGACTAGGATTTGATCCCTGGGTCGGGAAGAACCCCTGAAGAAGGAAATGGCAACCCACTCCAGTATTCTTGCCTGGAGAATCCCATGGAGGGAGGAGCCTGCTAGGCTACATTCCATGGGGTCGCAAAGACTCAGACACAAATGAGCCACTTCACTTCACTTTAAAGTATATTGGAANCCCCTGAAGAAGGAAATGGCAACCCACTCCAGTATTCTTGCCTGGAGAATCCCATGGAGGGAGGAGCCTGCTAGGCTACAGTCCATGGGGTCGCAAAGACTCAGACACAACTGAGCCACTTCACTTCACTTTAAAGTATATTGGAATGCATTTTTATGATTAACTTAATATATATCCTGCAAGCACACTGTACCTTATTTTCCCCCTGCGCTATACAGTAGGCCCTCACCAGCCATCCACTTCACATATAGTACTGTTCACAGGTCAATCCCAATCTCCCAATCCATCCTACTCCCCACCTTGGTGTCTATATGTTTGTTCTCTATATATGTGTCTCTATTTCTGATATGCATATTGGTCGTTTTTAACTGATTCTGTAGATAATGTTTTAAAGACAAAGACATTTTAAATAGTTCTCAATGCCTATTTAATGTGGGCATAGAGAGAAATCAGTGTTGTTTAAAGTGTAGCTATTACTTATAGTTAATGGCAGACTCATTTCAGGAAACTTTAGGTTAAGTTTTGTTTTCTTAAATAATTGAATATAGTATCAATCTGCACATTGCTTTGAGATATTGTTTTCTTTATATTCCATGGCTAGTCTTCAGTTTATTTATCATAACACTCCTATAATATTCTTCTAATTTGTTTCCTTCTGCTTCAATCTGAGACATAATATAAAGTAGTATTAAGAGCATAGATATTTGTTTACATTTGAGCCACTAATTCAAATCTAACTCTTTTACTTTCTAGGTAAATGAGCTGGAGAAAATTACTCAACTGTTCTGTTTGTTTTTCATAATGTTTACTCCCATCTTCCCTTCCCAATGCCTTTTGTTGGTTATAAAATGGAATCCCAGTTGTTCTTATATTCTTTCAGTTTACCTACCATATAACCTGCCACTTGCTAAGTAACCAACCTAAGTATCATACCCTCCTCCACTGTTTAAGCCTATTCTAACAAACTTATCTTCATGTAATTTTCTTTACCTACATGTGGGTTTTTGGTAATTTCCCATTTTCTTGTTAGCTTTTTTCATTTATAATTTTTATTTAGTAGATACTATTTTTAGAGATGTTTTAGGTTCCCAGCAAAATTAAGAAGAAGGTGGAGATCTTTTTTTTTTCTGTGAAAATGTCAATCTTTATAAGTTGCATCTATCTGTTTAATTTCATGAAGTTCTTACTTGTGATATTACCCCTTATTTTACTTTATCTGCCACCACTCTATTTCAGTTAACTGCTGTGGATTGTAGAATTTAAGTGAGCATTGGTCTAGTAGTACCTTAATAATTCTTTCTAGCAAGTACAGAAAATATGAGGCTAGATGAAATGTCTATTTTCCCCACACATCTTCATAGCTTAAGAATGTTTTTGTCAAGAATGAAATGGAAAGATGAGCTCTATGAGGTATGTTATTCAATTTATTCACCGTGGCAGACATTACTACTATCCTATTGCTACCTGGACATATGGTTGGACTGTACTGCCTCACTCTGCTGAAGGTAAGTATGGCTGTATCACATGCCTTGACCAATAAAATGTGAACATAAGTTGCATTATAACTTTCAACAAGAAGCGTTAATTTCCCAGTTCTCCATTCCTTTCTTTTCCTCTGCCACTGCAATCATGGGAGCGTGTGTAGATGCGGATGTTTAGTGCTACGCAAGTCTATGAAGGAGAAGTGTAATGGAGAGTTTCTCGGATTGAAAATAACTTCTCATGAGAGAGGAATAACTTTGGACTATTTAAGCCACGGAAATTTAGTCCATGGAGACTAATTGTTTCTGTAGCATAACCTAACATATCCTAACTAACATAAATATGTAGACTTATCTGAACAACAACAACAAAACAGCATCTGTGTCTTTTTACCTACTACTCTAGCTTAAGGAGTTGATTAAATTTTTTAGTTCACGTTTACTCACTAATTCATTAAGTAAAGATTCACTTAGAGTTTATGCAAAAAATTGGACAAGTTGTTGGGGATAAACTGGATAGGTATGACCCCTAACCTGATGTATCTGGCATTCTTGTGCAAAAGACATAAGCAAATAATAAATAAACAAAAATAATTTAACAAACAAAACAGTTATGAATGCTATAAAGGAAACAATAGTCTAAGAGAATAATAGGAAACTTACTTAGTTATGGTAATTGGAAAATCTCTGTGATGAACTTTTAAAANAAATTTGAATTTTGATATAGTGGTAGAAGACTTTTAGTCACATGGAAGCCAAACTTGAATCAACTCAAATACAAAAGAGAATGGTTTATAAACACATGAGGGTATCTCACAGATCAAATGCAGAAGTGCAACCAAGACTGCCCCTTCCAGAATGGGCTGGAATCCCTTGGAAATTTGACTCAGTATTCTGTTTGCTCCTCTCTGTATGCCGCCTTCAGCTTCTTACTTTGGAAGTCCAGCTTTCTCCAACATTCCGTCTATAAGACAGCTCTGTTACAGTTCTTATATTTTTATATTCTGGGTTTAGCCACAGAGACTGACCCTCAGCCCCTCAGTGTCCCGATTCCAAATTTCAAGGAGGGGAACTTGGCTCTGATAGAGTCGGGTGATCAACCATGGTCAGTTAACTATGACTGGATGTGGGTGGGTATAAGAATTCAGGGAAGAAATAGCCAATGCCAATTCTGAGTTCCCAGAGAACGGAGAATTGTTGTGTATTTGGCAGACACCCCATATAAAGAGGGAAACAATAGCTCCTTTACTTCAATAAATATGTGCTAAGCACCAATCACATACCAGAGGCAGGCTAGACTCATAGACGCAAAACTAAGTGCAGCAAATTCCACCTTCAGGGAGTCTTACACCCCACACTGCCTATGAATACCCTGGTCTCCATATATGGTCTCTAATCTATAGTACATATCTCAAAGCTCAGTGTACTATATGGAACCCATATGCAAGATTTCATTCGGTGGAATCAGCATTCAGCTCTCATCTTGGACAAAAGCAAAACATTTGCAGACAAAAAAACAAAGAGTTAAAGTTTCATTTCCAGTTGTTGTCAGATGCTACTAAGCAGGATAAAATTAAAAATTTATTAATGCAGATAACTTTGGCATTTCTATTTACCAACATTCATCTATCTTCAAGGGATAAAGGTATCTATCTACGTATATACCAGTAGAAGAAAACAGTGTTAATTGAAGATCTACATCATGGAAGTCAAGTTGCTAGACAGGCCCAGATCACAAGAGTAGACAGCACATCAGATTCTGAGCTGGAGGACCCATGGTCTCATCATACCAGCTCTGTGACCTCAGGGGGCCACGCACCCTGAGGAGCTTTACCTGTAAAGTGAGGCTCTTACCTCCCTAACAATATCAGCATAGGGAATTAGGAATTAAAATGAAGAGTAAGAAGGTAGACAATGAAGCACTGAGAAGGCGGTCCAAATAGGAATGAGGAACAAAGGGAAGAGAGAAGAGTGGTCCAGGCCACATAAAGATTCCTTCCAGACCAATGTCTGATGACCAGACAGCTAACNAATTAAAATGAAGAGTAAGAAGGTAGACAATGAAGCACTGAGAAGGCAGTCCAAATAGGAATGAGGAACAAAGGGAAGAGAGAAGAGTGGTCCAGGCCACATAAAGATTCCTTCCAGACCAATGTCTGATGACCAGACAGCTAACCCATAGGCCATGAGCTTCCAATTTCCCCATGTGTAACATGACTCTCTCTTTGCAGACTGAGTTGTACTCAGTCTTTCTTTTTCAAACAAAAAGGAAAAAATGCTACCTAGTTAATGTAGTAACTTTCACCTATGAAAAGAAATGTTAATATTATTTCCTTTGGCTTGCTTATCCAGCCCAAATTTCCCTTGCCTCGTATATTGCCTCTCAAACCTTTATTTTATGTTTTCTTTTCATGAGAAGCTTAAATTCAAATTAGCTGCCTCTCTGGAAAGCTTTCATCTTCTCTTCAGTTTCTTGAATTATTGTCCTCTTTTAGGTTTTATTTTGCCTTTTCAGACTTCACTAAACCTCCATTCATTTGCATGAGCACTGCTGTCCCTTTAAAGGGCTATAGATATTTGAGCCTTATACAGGCTATCAGGGCTTCCCTTATGGCTCAGCTGGTAAATAATCTGTCTGTAATGAGGGAGACCTGAGTTTGATCCCTAGGTTGGGAAGATCCCTGGGAGAAGGGAAGGGCTACCCACTCCAGTATTCTGGCCTGGAGAATTCCATGGACTATACAGTCCATGCGATCACAAAGAGTTGGACACGACTGAGCAACTTTCACTTTTCAGTGTTGTTTTTGAGTTCCTTTTTTAAAAGATCTTTTTCTGATGTGGACTGTGTTTAAAGTCTTTATTGAATTTGTTACAATATTATTCCTGTTTTATGTTTTGTTTCTTGTGGCCCCAAGGCATGTGGGATTAATTCCCCAACTAGGGATCCAACCTGAACCCGCTATATTGAAGGCAACCACTTCAAAGAACTACAGGAAAGTTGTCTGTTTTTGAGTTTTTTATTGCTGTCTCAGTACAATCCAAAATGGACAACAAGTGATATTAAGCTACTTTTAGTTTAATAAGTAATGAAAACCTCATAAA
This sequence comes from Neotragus pygmaeus, assembly GCA_006410875.1. NCBI lineage: Eukaryota > Metazoa > Chordata > Mammalia > Artiodactyla > Bovidae > Neotragus > Neotragus pygmaeus. Next base: position 1,289,231 of record SJYV01027424.1, read on the forward strand.
AACATTTTTTATTTTTAGAATTCATTCCTCTTTTATTTAGAACATGCCTTCTCAATGATGATATTACCCCAAGAGGATGAAAATTGACTCATGTGGCAAAAAATCAGCTTAGATATCACAGTGGTTTGTGGCCCTCCCAACCCTGACCCTCTTTAACTACATAACCAGATACATAGCACACCTGTAGCATTAAAATTTCATGGTGGGAGAAAGCAGTTAAGGAAAAAAGTGTCTGCAAAGGCACCTCAGAGGGGAGATAATTCTTTAAAAAATTTTAAAGGTTGAGGAAAACAATTTAGAACTAATCTTACAAAAGCATTAAACACAGTCTTTCATTTAATCTCCACAAATCCAAGTGAATTGGATACAAGTAACCTCTTTTCCAGATATGTAAATTGATAATTAGGGAGCTTCCTTCCTAATTGTGCAAGTGTGGTGGCCAGTTCCCACTTCCATCTATGACAGTACAGCTCATATATTTCTTTAAAGCGGGGCTCCTCAACCTCAGCACTACTGACATTTGGGGCAGGATAATTCTTTGTTGCAGAAGACTTTCCTCTGCAATGTAGGCTGTTGAACAGCATCCCTGGCTTCGACTCAGTAATATCCCCTCCACCACCACATCCACCAGTGGGGACAACCCAAATCTCTCCAGATACTACTACCAAATGTCCCCTGGGGAACTGGGTGGGGAAATCACTCCTGGCTGAGAATCACTTATTTAAAGCCTACTGATAAAAAGAGACTACCATCTACTGTTTTTATTGTCATGAGAGCTAAGAGTTATGGAGCTTTACCAAAATACCAGTCATTTCATATGTATTGACTCCTTTATTCCTCCATTAACACTATGGAGTGGAGAGTAGCATCCACCATGCCTTTTTTACAAATAAGGAAAACAACTTGGAAGAACTGTAGTCAGTAAACTGTGAAACTAGGATGTGTAGATGCTGGAATTGCACTTATATCACTGCTGCTGCCGCTGCTGCTAAGTCACTTCAGTCATGTCTGACTCTGTGCAACCCCATAGACGGCAGCGCACCAGGCTCCCCCATCCCTGGGATTCTCCAGGCAAGAACACAGGAGTGGGTTGCCATTTTCTTCTCCAATGCATGAAAGTGAAAAGTGAAAGTGAAGTCACTCAGTCGTGCACAACTCTTAGTGACCCCATGGACTGCAGCCTACCAGGCTCCACAAAGAAGTGCTTAAACTATTGACCCAAGTATAACTATTTGGTTCATGGAGAATAATCTACATTATGATTATAATGTTGACTTTGAATTTAAACCCAGAAATTGCGGCAAATGGCAGTTTCCATTTTATGTATATACACACACCACATCTTCTTTATCCATTCATCTGTTGATGGACACATGGGTTGCTTTCATATCCTGGGTATTGAAAGTAATGCTGCTATAAACATTGGGGT
>SJYV01027424.1:1295273-1327187 GCA_006410875.1 Neotragus pygmaeus
GAATCGCAGCACACCAGGCCTCCCTGTTCATCACCATCTCTCGGAGTTCACTCAGACTCACGTCCATCAAGTCCGTGATGCCATCCAGCCATCTCATCCTCAGTCGTCCCCTTCTCCTTCTGCCCCCAATCGCTCCCAGCATCAAAGTCTTTTCCACTGAGTCAACTCTTCGCATGAGGTGGCCAAAGTACTGGAGTTTCAGCTTTAGCATCAGTCCTTCCAATGAACAATCAGGACTGATCTCTTTTAGGATGGACTGGTTGGATCTCCTTGCAGTCCAAGGACTCTCAAGAGTCTTCTCCAACACCACAGTTCAAAAGAAGTCCACAGTTGCCTAAGGCTTGCCGTAACTGCCTCATGTCAATAACTGTTAGAAGCCCACAACTTTTTTTTTTGCCATGTGTCATGTGTACTCTCTTTAATCAAAGGATTGCTTTAAGTACATAAAATGTACTATCTTTAAATGTACAGTTTTTAAAACATGCACACATCAGTTTGCCACTAACATGGCACTACCATCTAGCACTACCATCAAGATGTTATATGTTTCATAAATATGTTATAGCTTGATCTCTCTAATTAAAGTATTGCTCCCTAAAAAAAAAAAAGAAAGAAATTAAACAGGAATCCCAAACCAAACCAAAGATCCCTTCCTCCATGATAACTGCCCTCAAATAACCCCATATGGGATGGAGATGCCCATTCATTTTGCTAGGTTCTATCAGATGCAATTATTAGAATCCTGATTTTGTCCTTCCTACCCAAGGGTGAAACGGCCTAGAGTCAGCGCTTCCAATTATACTGGGTGGCCCAGAAAATGGGCAGGGTGATTTATAGATAGCTGCGCTTTGTTCTAACCCAAAGATCCCAGAGGAAAGGCCTGGAGGAGAAGCTGAATCTCCCTATCAAGTGGCTTTCAGCTCTGTCACTAGCTAAAGAATTAAACAGAAGGCTGAATCTGGAAGAGAGATTTCTTTTTCTCTTACAGTATGGCCCATTCTTAAATCACTCTGACATTAATAGGAAAATTCCATAGGCACACTTGTATGTCCTTATTAAAGGATAGAAATTAAAGAAGAAGTGACAGAAATCACCAAACCCACTACAGAGGAGATGCCCACAGGAATAACAGACTCGGTTCACATTTTAAGTAGTTCAGTCTGAAAAATTCAAAATGCAAATTCCTTTTAGGGAACTGGTATCAAAAGCAAGCTCAGTCACATATAATACATCCCATACTGTTTTGATCAATTGAAATTATTCTTCCTATTTTGGGCTTTTTAAATCATTTGCTACAGAATTCTCTTCAACAATCTTAAAGATGGAGTCAATAAAAGAGTAAAACTGTCGCTTTGCATATTGTTGGGTAGAAAGTAGAGCCCTACCTGTTCTCCATTTCCATGAGAACCACCCTACACACATACACACCCACCCACACACACACACACAATTTCTCCAAGGTACTTCATGGAAGCTGACTTTTAAAACAACTCTATGCCATTTTGTTTGGACATAGTGCAAAATCTGCAACTGAATAATATAAAACCTATACCAAAATGGCACATCTCTCTTTTTTATTTTCAAAGGCATCAACTATTTTCACATAAAGAAAGGAGGCAGAAAATGAAAAATGCTTTTTAGCCCATAGCATGAGAAGTTCCAAGTCTTTTTTGAAACCAAACATAAATAATCTCGGCGAAAGGCAAGCGAGAAATGCCTATATTCAAGTGAATATCTGCATGATTTTCAAGACCTTGGTTAGATTTCTGGTTTTGATGCAAAGCAAAATGCTACCTAAAAAGCTAGTATTCTGAAGAAAAAGTTTAGAAGGAGAAATAAGAAATTTACAATATCTGACTGGTATACAAAGAAAGCATGTAAAGGGAAGCTTCCATTCCACTGTGGAGATGTGATTTACTATCTAAATCTAGAATTTAAAAAGAAAATAGTACAGGAAAAAATTTCACATTTCATCACCTCAATATCCCTCCCTTCAATTTTTCCTTGGTCTGGGTATCTGTCTACCATAGCAAATGGTGCAGAGGAGTGATGCTGAGCATTTAATGTGTTTAAATAAAATTATACTATGCTGCAGACTTGCATTTATCATCTTTGTAAGGCAATAAAAATCTATCTTTCCTGAGAAAGAATGACACCTGTAAAACTGTTCCAGGCAGGGTAAAAATTTTGAAAATGCAAAGTATTCGCAAACCTAGCAGACATCCAAAGAGGGTAAGACTCAGAAAGCAGTGTGAAATTTCTGTCTTGGAGTAAACTGCAGAATCTATAGATTCTCAACTACAAGTAAAAGAAAAGAAGCAACTTTTAAAGTGCCATTTCTTCTGTTTTTGTACTTAAACAGAGAAGAAACTTCAGTATCATCATTAACAAGTAACATTTAGTATCATGATCTAGAAACAGTAGTTGTAGATACCTGCCAAAAAGGGTGGAGGGAAGGAAAAGGATAATGCGTTGTTGAGTTCACTTGGAAATTTTGGTCAGATATGTTCTCATCCCTGCACAGGAAGCTGCTCCGAGAGGTGAGGAGCTTGGTTTTTTATGTATCTGAAATAACTGAAGAACTAAGACAATGCATGTATTATTGGCATCAATTATCAGAGGAGCTCTGATAAAGGCAAAATACAGAGAAATCACGGACATCTAGGAAGGCTTCACAGAGGAGAAGGAAGACCCAAACTAACCTAAATGAGAAGATAAGTGGAATTTGAATCAGCAAGTTGGAGGCAGAGGAGAATAAGTTCTAGATGGGAAAACTGCCCAAGCAGGAAGGAACTAATATTGTCTACCTTGGGCCTGAGATTGGCCAGGGTAGGTAATTACAGAAAATAGTTTACCTTAATATTTGAGGAAAGATAAGGTTAAATAAGAATTATGGAGACTATTAGAATAAGTTGTTTAAATATTTTATACATAAAAACTACAACACAATGGGACTGTTTATTAAATGTCTAGCATTACCTCATGTTATTCAAATAGCAACTTTAGGAACATAGGTAACAATAAATTAGTAAAATTAAGGCTTGAAGCAGTTGAATAATATTGATGACACAGATATAATTTTAAAAAGTCAAGATTAAAACCCAAGTTTGTTATTTCAAAGTATGCTCTTGACTGCTATATTTCATTGTATCATTATAATTTGCTACAATACATATCTTTGGTCTTGAAAAATATTTCTGTAAGGAGGAATAAAACCCATTGCATTGACTGAGATCATATTTGTATATTAAGCAATGCTGAATACAAGAAGGAGGTATAAGAGACTGTAGAAGAGTTAGCTGGAGCTATAAGCAAGGAACAGCTCATGAGTGGCAGTGGGTACTATAAGCTAGGTCAAGAAGTCTGGACCTTATCCAGAGGATAATGGAGAAGCCACTGAAGCATCAGCAGTAAACGGCATAATCAAGGGTGTGGTTTAAAAACATGCTCTGGTTACAGATAATGGTTTGATGAAGATGGTGGTAAGGACACTACTGAGCAAGCTATAGAAAGAATCCAAGTTCAAGGTAATGGTGGCCTGACTTAAGAGGCAGAAATAATGGGCCTTCATAATTGAGTCAAACGATATCTAGTTTTGTGACTTGAACAATGGGAGGAGAGTCATTCTACTTAGAGTTAGGGATCACAAAAGGATAGGGAGAACTGATGAGTTCATTTTTGGACTAGGTAAGTCTAAAGTGCCTTTGTGGCATTCAAGTAGAAATACCTAATGTGTGGAGATATGACACTCAGAAGGGAGGTGTCACCTAGATGTCAAGATTTGTGATGAATTAAAGCTATGGGAATAAGAAATATTATCCAAGGTGAATGTGTAGAGTAGGAAAGGAAGGGGGAATTAAGACAGAACCCTGGAAAACAACAAGCTTTCAGAAAACTGCAGAAGGGATACAGAAAAAAAAGAAAAATGTTTCCTCCAGAGAGAAAACATACTCCTGTATGTGGAGCACTTGAGACTAAAGGGGTGAGGGGGTTCAAGATGGAGGACATGACAACCTGTGGCAAATGCTGACGAGAGGTCCAGTTTGACAGAGAAGACAAGTGAAAACTAAATCAGCAACCGAAGATTTTACTAGTNCAGAGAGAAAACATACTCCTGTATGTGGAGCACTTGAGACTAAAGGGGTGAGGGGGTTCAAGATGGAGGACATGACAACCTGTGGCAAATGCTGACGAGAGGTCCAGTTTGACAGAGAAGACAAGTGAAAACTAAATCAGCAACCGAAGATTTTACTAGTTTTACATCCTAAAAATGATCAGAGCCCAAACTATAATGGATTGAGAGGTTAATTTTTTTTTAAGCCAGTGTATACAGACTAGCTTTATAATTTCCAAGGATCAGTGCTGATGCCTAATCAAGTATCCATAGATCAGAAGCTAATGAAAAGCATGGTTTTTGTTTGTTTGATGAAGCTACATTACTCTATTTTGTTACCCTAGAATAATATCTTTCCGAATTTTTAGTACTAAAAATACGTTTTTCGTAAAGTGATGGTGATAAACAATAGTGTGTGCATGCTAAGTCACTTCAGTCATGTCTGACTTTGTGCAACGCTATGGACTGTAATCTGCCAGGCTCCTCTGTTCATGGGATTCGCAAGGTCAGAATACTAGAGTGGGATGCCACGCTCTCCTCCAGGGGATCTTCCTGACCCAGGGATCGAACCCAGGTCTCTTATGTCTCCTGCATTTGCAGACAGGTTCTTTTCCACTAGCACCACCTGAGAAGCCTGAATATAGTAGTAGTTATTTTGAAATATTATTAATAGTTGAATCTATATACTCTTCTGAATTCTGCAACCTACCATTGCTGCTGGATTTCAAGTGTTTGATTCTAAAGAAATGGGTATCCTAAAGAATATCTCAGCATTCCTTGACAGGTAGAGGGAAGATAGAATAAAGGAGAGTGCTACTTGTCTGGCAATGATATTTGCTTCTTTTTAAGTATAGCATATAGTTTTGAAGGGTCACTAGAGAGGTATTTGCATTTTGTCTTTGGCAGTTTCATTATGTTGTCAATTATTACAGTGCAGTGTTCTAATAGGAGTTTCATCATGCATTCAAATTGGATAGAGGATTCATTTAGCTGCCACAACAAATTGAGCTCAGCAGGCTTCATTTCAGGAACTTCTGTGGTGTCAAGTGGTCAGTCCTTCAGTTTTAATTTCTAGATATATGAGATGCAAATTGCATGATCTTTTCTCCTCTGATAGTCAAAGCAAATGGCTCCAATTACATTCTAACATATCCTTAACTGGGAGGTAAATAACATTATCAGCTTGGGATGTGGTAGGATGAATCACAAAGAAAAGATTAATTATCTTGTAAAGGTATTGTATTATCTTAATTGTTCACATCACTCAAGCTTTTCTAATTAGAAAGGTAAATACCAGCCGAGGCAGTTTTTGCCCCTGCACAGTGAAAAAAAGGCTAAACATTTACATGAATTATACCTTCTCAAATATTTAAACTTGATAAGGCCAGCCTTCAGTTTATACTCATTTTCCTGTCATCAGACTTCCCAAAGGTCAACTGTATTTCTCTTATAAAAAGTGAAGGGATAACATTACACTATTAAATAATAAATATTTCAATGTATTGATGCTGGAAGCAAGCCTACAAATCCACACTACTCCAACCCACTATTGTTTAGTGGTTTCCAAAATTCAGCATGCTTTTCTTTACCCAATCTATTCCAAGAGTACTTTTAGCCCAGTGGTTTATTTGAAAACCCACAGGAGATTATACACAATCCCTCTGTTTTCTCCCTTCAAGCAGCAGCTGTCATTTCTTGTACAGAACATTTCCCTTTTCATCTTTCTGATTAATGCTTTGTCTCTGGATAAATTTAGTCCTTGATAAACAATCAGATTCCAATCCTGCCTCCCATAACTCTAACCTCAGAGAAGTTAATTGGACTCTCTCATGAGTTGAGTCCCACCATATCCTAGACAGGCCTTGCTGACATTAGAATATCCTTAGTATTATGAATATTTTTCTTGATAGAGCACCCAGGATACAGTAGGTACTAAGAAGTGATGCTCCCTTTAGACCCATTGCCTCTGTTGTTGGTTTCTTTTCTTCATTTTGAAGCAGTATGGTCTAGTGCTCTAAGAACAAAGACTCTGGACCCATATGGGTCTGCATTTAAACCTTGCTGTAAAACTAACTCTATAATCTTATGGGGAGTGTTTCACTTCTCTGTGCACCCTTCCTCTTCTGTAAAATGGCTTTAAAATAATACCAGTCTACTAGGGAGACTTTAAAGGAATAAACGATACCATGGCATGTTGTACACTTAGCTCAAGCCTAGGTATATAAGTCCTTAGTAACTGTTGGCTCTTACTGTATTTTATTTTAGTACTGTAATTTACATCCTCTTTACTGAAACTCAGTTTGAAGTCCGTTTCTGAGGTCAGAATCAGAAGTGAAATGTTCTGGTCATTTGAAAAGGTCATCTGAACTTTCCTGCATGCCACATATTTCCCTGAGTTCTAATCCAGATGTGTCTCTCTCATTATTCCATCTTCAAAGTGGGATCCTTCCAGAGGTCTGATGGGCTTAACACACTGTTTCCATAGCTGCCATACCACCTCACTGATCAGCAGCATTTCACTTAAGGCTGTTCTCTTTCCGACAAGAAAGCTTGAGGGAGATGATGACCTTAAATGCCAGGAGGATTTTCCACGTGGGCACAGAGGACGAACACTGTGAGCATCTGGGCACAGCATGGAGAGCAGATTTTGAGGGTTGGGAAGCTCAGTATTCAGTCAATGGACCCTTGGGCTTGAGCACAGTTTACTGTTTAAGGGAAGAGAGGTTAATTCATCAGGAGCTCGATATGTGGGACAATCTTTCAGTCTCATCTACATTTACATGAGCAGGACATCTTAAACAGTGAGGGGGCTGTGTTGTTGGATGAGACCACAGCAAAAACCGAAGATTTTACAGGTATGATCTCTTTGTATTCTCTAGCCAGTTGCCTGGAAGCCATAGATCCTTATTTACCATAACATGTTTTCTTCCTCTAGTGTATCCAACAATTTCTCCCTTCTCCCTAGAATTTTATGTCAAGCTTCAATCAGTGTATCTGTAATGCCAGAACGTCTATCCAACCCGAATTATCTCATAAACCTACCTTAGTCTTCACTTACTCATTCCCTACTTGTGATAAAAATTAACAATTCTTTTGGAAACCAGGCAGTCTTTTAAGACAATGCTTATTTCTGGTCATTTGTCCATGGTTCATTTTAAAATCAGATCTGAAGTACAGGAAATGGATGTTTCTAATCTAGTTACTGTGACTCTAAATAACTCACTTAATTTCTCTAAACCTTGGTTAACTCATCAGTAAAACAGAAAGTGTAACTGATACACGGTGCACAATTTGAGGACTACACAGAATCTTCTATGTGAAGCCTTTGGTGTTGGTTTCCTAATCACTGTGCCTCATAGGAGTAGGCACAACCCTTTGATGTGATGTCAGAGAGAAGGTTTCATGAGACTGAGATTCCCTGAAATGTGTTCCAATAGAGAAAGCAAGTACATCAGACTTTTCTCGGTCTTCAGTTTCTGTTTCCTAAGGTTTCTTTGTAACCTCCACTCTGAGGGTAGACTGGGTCAGCCTGGTTGGAAAAGTACTTGTACGATTTATTGCCCCATATGGACTCTGACTAAATCAGTGAGAAAAGCAGTAATTCATCAATACTAGGAATAGTCCTCTAGTGTGTAGGCTCAAGTTATAACTTGCATGGGCTTCCTGGGTGGCTTAGTGCTGAAGAGTCAGCCTGCTAATCCAGGAGTCACAGAAGACACAAGTTTGCTCCCAGGTTGGAAAGATCCCCTGGAGTAGGAAATAGCAACCTACTTTAGAATTCTAGATGGAAAATTCCATGACAGAAGAGCCTGGTGGGCTACAGTTCAGCAGGTAACAAAGGGTCAGACACAACTGAACATGCATGCACTAAAACCTGTATGCATAGATCATATTTTCTCTTCGTGACCTCATTCTTAACCTTTATTCTACATTCTCTTCCAGATCTTTGCTAAAAATAGATCAAGATATAGCTGTACCCAAACCGCTTATTTCATCTGCTTGTGGTTTCCATTATATCACCATTTCCATGAGGTGGTATCCTACTCTCAAGCCAGTCAGGAATGAGGTATGCTTAGCCTAGGGGCTTCCCTGGTAGCTCAGATGGTAAAAACTCTGCCTGCAATGTAGGATACCCAGATTTGATCCCTGGGTCCAGAAGATCTCACGGACCATGGAGAAGGGAATGATAACCAACTCCAGTGTTCTTGCCTGGAAAATTCTATGGACAGAAGAGCATGGTGAATTACAGGGTTGCAGAGTTGGACACAACTTAGTGACTAATGACACATGCTTAGCCTAGCTGTGCCAGGAATAAATAATTCTTAATCAAATTCTTTTTGTGTTCTTGGGCTATACTTACTCTTACAGTTGAAAGAATGTGAAACTTTCTAAAGTACCATGTCCATTGTCTTCTTGTTCAGCATCTTTCCCTCCTGAAGACTGTAAGGTTGGCACAAGCCCTTCCAACATTACAATATCAACTTCTGAAGGTTCTATCCTCACTCCAGTATTCTTGCCTGGAGAATCCCAGAGACAGAAGAGCCTGGTGGGCTGCCATCTATGGCGTCACACAGAGTCAGACATGACTGAAGCAACCTAGCAGCAGAAGCAGGTTCTATTATCTTATCTTTAATGCCTCTTTAATCTTTCAGAATATTCATTGGAAGGACTGAAGCTGAAGCTGAAGCTTCAATACTTTGGTCACCTAAATGCAAAGAGCTGACTCATTGGAAAAGACCTTGATGGTGGGAAAGATTGATGGTAGTAGGAGAAGGGGACGACAGAGGATGAGAAGGTTGGATGGCATCACCAACTCAATGGACATGAATTTGAGCAAGCTCCGGGAGTTGGTGATGGACAAGGAGGCCTGGCGTGCTATGGTCCATGGAATCACAAAGAGTTGGACACTACTGAACTGAACCTTTCTGTAAAATAGACTCATACCATTAGAATTCCTCACTCTACACTTAGCACAATGCCTGACTCCCAGTATGCTTTCAATAAGGATAAAGTATTACCATTACCATTCTGTTTCAGAAACTATCCTGGGTATTGCCAATACCAAAGTGAATAATCACAGTTATTATCTGCAGAGAGTTCATCACCGTTCTGAATTTTTTGCTTACATCATGTTTCCATTAATGACTTAACTTTACCCTGAGAACCCTATGTTTTTTTCCCAATTTCCCTCGGATGCAGTGAGCAGCAAGTCACGATTCCTGGCTAATGATGTTGGATGATATCAATGCTTATAACCAATGCACTGAGCTCCCACTGCAAAATTTCCTAAGAGCTTCATCTGATAATTCTCTTCTTAACTCAAAGGAGGTTAAATATAATTTGAAAAACAAGGAACTAACAAGAATCTAACATAAACTGTCAAATCAGAGAGTCCACAGGACTATGAGGAGCAGGGACCCCATTAGTCAGTCATATTCCTATCAATAGGACCTTTGTTCCACTTGTCAATATGAGGATAGCTATAGTTTGAAATAAATATTCAAGTGTTGCAAAGGCAAATTGCTTGTATAAGAAATATTCTTTGAGACTTGAAAATTGACATCTTCTCATTCAAGATTAATAGCACTTAGCTTAGAAAAGTAAATATGACTCATTTTATTAATTTCATCAGATTGAAATCTCCTTAAGAAAGAGGGCATGCTTGCTCATTGCTTCAACCTCATTGTGTTACACGTGCCTGACACAGAACCCAGGCTCAATAAAAATTCAGTGAAATAATAAATCCGTTTGGCTACCAATTCACCATCTAGGAAAAAACTGCGGAGTGAAAGGAAATTCAAAAGCTGTAGCAAATTTATTTGCGAGATTAGAAAAAAGACTGTTCTGAACACAATAGAAAATTTTAAGGGCCAAGTAAAAATACCATCATACAGTCATCCACTATAAATCCACATTGTTGTTTATTTCTATTGATACTTATTTTCCCCAAGTTTAGAGGCATTACTAATGAAAAGAAAGAACTGAAATGCTGACTTCTTAAGACTTCAAAAAGTTGAGGGAGTTACTTTGCCTTAGTTCTTTAAGTTAATGAAATCTTGTTCAAACCCATCCACCAACCCTTCACTCAAATGTCACTTTCCTGATTGCTTTTGTTATGTGCCACTGAGTCACGGAGATTTCACGGCTGACTCATGTAGTGGCAAGGCGATAAATCATAACCACCAAACAACGTTAGAGAAATTACAAATGATAGACGGCATTTCAGAGGACTGCCTGTGGGAAACCAGGTATTTATTTTCACTTTGTACCCACTTCTAAATGGCCTGCATTTGGTAATGAGAGTTGTCAGAAAAGTCATAAGTTATTGTTAGCTCACCGCTATTAAGGCACATAGGAAGGACTTGCAAAAAGTAGATGATTTTGCTCCTTTGTTGTTCTAGAAAATTAAAACTGAAGTTGAGAAGTAGAAACCTGAAGAGAAAGCAAAAACAATCCAGCACTCAGACCTTTGTGTGGAACCCTAATTGCCGCCACTTTTTAAGGAATGCTTCCCATATTTTCTCCAGCAGAGTGGGAAAAAACAAAGTATAAATACTTTATATAAATATTTTATATATAATAAAGTATAATACTTTAAGTAATACTTTATACATAATAAAGTATAAATACTTTATACATAAGTCAGTTTGGACTCAATCTATTTTAGTATTATGTTGAGTTAGCCAAAAGTTCATTTGAGCATTTCTAAACATTTTACAGGAAAACCCAAGTGAATTTTTTGACCAATCTAGTTATCATTATAGTCTGAGAATTATACATAGTTTCTGGAATAGCATTTCTGAACAAATGTGAGATACAAATACCAAACAGCTTTTAAATGACTAATTAAGACTATTAACCAGTGTGTCTCTGATGAGCATTTGCTTTATAGGTCTCACATAGTAACTCAGCCCTTAGTTATAGTCTCTTCATCTGGGGCTTCCAAACTATTTCATTAACATTGATAAAATTATCCTGCTATTTAAGGGGAAATGGTTGTGCCTTCCAAGCAAATATGGTGAAAATTTAAAATTTATAAAATTCCAATATTTGATTTATTATGGACGGAGGAGCCTGGTAGGCTGAGGTCTGTGGGGTCGCTAAGAGTCAGACACGACTGAGCGAGTTCACTTTCACTTTTCACTTTCACGCGTTGGAGAAGGAAATGGCAACCCACTCCAGTGTTCTTGCCTGGAGAATCCCAGGGACGGGGGAGCCTGGTGGGCTGCCATCTATGGGGTCCCACAGAGTCAGACACAACTGAAACGACTGAGCAGCAGCAGCAGCAACTTGATATGATGAATACAGTTAGGCACCTCCAGTAACAAGAGGCAAAGGAATTTCAAGGAGAACAAACAAGTAGATTTGTGGGTCTTTACACCTTTATCCTCATGTCATTCCAGACAGCTGGGCTTGTGTGTGGTTTAAAACAAGGAAAATTTGAGTTAACCATTGTTTCCTTTTTTTTTTTTTTTTTTTTTTTTCACTTTGTTTATCGGCTTTTCCAAAAATTTGTTTGGTTTCCAGCAAAAGTTTTGGAAATTTAAAAAATGTGTGAAGGAACACTTTTTTTTTTTCTTAACCCATAGATCACCTGTACTGCAGAATTTCATTTCTAAGAATATTAGGCAAGAAAATTCAAAATAGTAAGCTTAAGATACAAACAATCTATGCCATCTCACCTTCTGCAAAACTCACAACCTTCTGGGGAGGATGGAAGAAGAGGAGGAGGTGAGCTATTTACTATCTTAAGAATATCTAATTAAAGTTACTTGAAGCTTTTACAGGAATATTACATTATCTCTCGTGGACGCTTAGAGGAACACAGGTATATAGATATTCCCATTCTCTTAAGAATTGTGCCAAGAAAGAAAAGCTGAGAAGGCATCTTCTTCAAAATTCTGAAGGGAAACTAGTCTTTAAGTAGGCACTTTTGGTGCACTATGCATTAAAGTGTTTTAATAGCATCCATTTATCATTTTAACAGCAAGCATTTACTAAAAGGTATATGACCAGATGCAAAGAAGAAAGAACATAATGTCTCCTGAGGCCCAAATTTTCAAAAGACAATGTGAGGACATGTCAGAAGTGGGAAATGCTGCCCTTTTCTCTTTGTTTGCCTCAAGTGAGTGATTTTCAAGTACCGGCTCTACAGGTGACAAAACTTTTTGCTCTCAATAGTCTATTGTATGAGGAGATGACTGAAATAAGACCCAATCACATCAGGTTAATTCAAGGTCATATTGAAAAGTTTCTGACTGTTAGCCATTATAACTAGTAAACATAGAAATGATAAGAACAGACACTCAAGAAAAATCAGAGCTTATTTACTGCTTTCACATATATTATCTGAGGTGGTTCTCCTGACAACCCTAAATATCTAGATCTTATCCACATTTGACACAAGCAATCCACAAAAAGTTAAGCTAACCTGTTGTCTTTGTTGGTGTATGGAACATAATCAAGTGATTGCAACCCAATCACCAAAATAATTTAAAAACCATTTCAAATCGTAGTCCCTCAAGAAACACTAAAGAAATAATCCCATTGATACAGTACAGCAAAATTTTTCAAAGTCTGATTTCCTTCAAAATCCCCATGCATTGAGTACCATTGTTTAATTATATGTACTCTTAATATGTACCACTGATTAATTATAACATGGGGATGATGAAAGAGGATGAGATGGTTAGAGGCCATCACGGACTCAATGGGCATGAATTTTAGCAAACTAAGGGATATGGTGAAGGTCAGGGAAGCCTGGTGTGCTGCAGTCCATGGGGTCACAAGAAGTTGGACGAGACTTAGTGACTGAACAACAATTATAACATTATTCTTCAACATATAACTTCTCTTTAGACACATGCATGCCTTATCAAAGTATATTATTTTCATGAGCTGTCTTGTCTTCTGCCTGCAGTCATTAAGAGTTATTTATTTTACATTCTGGTAAAGCTGACTCATGTTAATACTCAAAAGATACCTAATAGTTGGCTCCTCTGTACATATAAAAAACAGAATATTCCACTGTTGGTGGTATTTTTTGCAGTCTTAAATTTTATTTTTTTTAATTTGTATTTTATGTTGGAGTATAGTTGATTTACACCTGAAACTAACATAATGTAAATCAACTATACTCCCATTGTGTTTTGAAATGAGATGTTTGTAGAAGTTCAGAGTTTAAGAAAAAGGTGGAAGAACAAATGAATATCATCAGAAAGGGACTGATAGAAGTAAAATGTAAGAAAGGTTTTAGGCATTAATTGAGTCTGAGAGAGTTGACTGATGTTCAGTTTGGTGGTTACTGCAAGAAAAATAAACTAGAAATCATGTACGACTTCAGAGTCACTGCCAGTGAGGAATTTCAGAAGTGCATTTTGCTTCTTCTGTATGTCCTATGTTATAATACAATTCTTTAGGGCTTTTATGGGCTCCCATTTGCCGATCTCAATGTTTAATGTATTATGTGAGGCAATATAGCTATTCTAGATATTTTATAGAGCAGGTCATGCAAGTTTTTTAAAGATCCAGAGAGTAAATATTTTAGACTTATGAACCCTATCCATCCCACATGTTCAACTGTGCCACTGTAACAGAAAAGCAAAACAGGCCATACTTAATGGGTGTGGTTGTGTTTCGATAAAACTTTAATAGCAAAAGGAAACATTGACAAACCTTGCTTTTGATTATGATTATGGGTGCTTTCTATCTGCTATATCCAGATTCCATAGTGATTTCTGAACTGCTCCCACTTATTTTCCCTTTTAAACTGTCAGGTAAGGAAAGGACGGTCTCAAATATTATTGTATAATAGCTTATCCTTTTATCACTTACTTACACACTTGAGCAACCTGTGAGGCTAGTGTGGTATAGGTAATCCTAAATTCTAAGCATGGATATCTGTCTTCACAACTGAGTTCTTTTCACCAGGAAAATTATTTTTGGAGGCTCCACAGTTCAATTCAGTCACTCAGTCACGTCCAGCTCTTTGTGACCCCATAGACTACAGCACACCAGGCTTCCCTGTCCATCACCAACTCCTAGAACATGCTCAAACTCATGTCTATCACTTTGGTAATGGCATCCAACCATCTCATCCTCTTCTCTTTCATCTCATCATCGTCCTCTTTTCCTCCCACCTTCAACTTTTCCCAGCATCAGGGTATTTTCTAATGAGTCGGTTCTTCACATCAGGTGGCCAAAGTATTGGAGCTTCAGCATCAGTCTTTCCAATGAATATTCAGGACTGATTTTTGTTAGGATGGACTGGTTGGATTTCCTTGCAATCTAAGGGACTCTCAAGAGTCTTCTCCAACACCACAGTTCAAAAGCATCAATTCTTCGGCGCTCAGCTTTCTTTATAGTCCAACTCTCACATCCATACATGACTACTGGAANTGGATTTATCTCTGGGCTTTCTATTTTGTTCCATTGATCTATATTTCTGTCTTTATGCCAGTACTATACTGTCTTAATGACTGTGGCTTTGTAGTAGAGCCTGAAGTCAGGCAAGTTGATTCCTCCAGTTCCATTCTTCAAACGAGTCAGCTCTTCGCATAAAGTGGCCAAAATATTGGAGTTTCAGCTTCAGCGTCAGTCTTTCCAATGAACACCCAGGACTGATCTCCTTTAGGTTGGACTGGTTGGATCTCCTTATAGTTCAAGGGACTCTCAAGAGTCTTCTCCAACACCACACTTCAAAAGCATCAATTCTTCGGCGCTCAGCTTTCTTTATAGTCCAACTTTCAAATCCATACATGACTACTGGAAAAACCATAGCCTTGACTAGATGGACCTTTGTTGACAAAGTAATGTCTCTGCTTTTGATTATGCTATATAGGTTCATCATAACTTTCCTTCCAAGGAGTAAGTGTCTTTTAATTTCATGGCTGCAGTCACCATCTGCAATGACTTTGGAGCCCCCCAAAATGAAGTCAGCCACTGTTTCCACTGTTTCCCCATCTAGTCCAATATTAGGATTTCATCCATCAAAGACTTTATGCTCTCCTTGTGGAGAAATTACAATTGAATAAAAATTATCACTATATAATCTTAATGTTTTTTATACCTATATGTGAATAATGCTGATTAAAAGGTGCCAACTGAATAGATAATTGATAACAGACTTGATACATCATTTTTGACCTGGAAGTTCTAATTAGCCATGAAAATCTGACAACAAATAGTATGTGTCATACTTTGATAAGGATAAGAATTAAGGGGAAATAATGAGAATAAAGAAGATGAGAATATTTTGTAAAATAGAAAAAAATATATTGATTTCCACAGACCTTTCTATATGTGGACAGAGAACTTGAATTTTTAATGTTAGCAGCAACAGCCCTGTTGAGGGGCTACTGTGATTAGTTCTGTGTGAGGATAGAAGTTTTGAATTTTTCACTTATGAACAAAAGGCTCACTATATATCACCTTGTTTTAAATCTCTCATAGGACTGCATTTTTCTATTCAAGGAATATCAGGCATCTTTTCATAAAACAAGGAAACAGATTTTAGAGTCCTCAGGGGAAAAATCTTTTGAGGTTTCAGAAATGTACATATTTGGAAAATTTGAAGCTTTCTGCAAAAGACTGGAGAAGGTAAGCAGCCACAGTTTTCACTGCCAACCATACTGTTCCAGTTATTTCATACTTCATGTAGCACTGGAGTTGAGATCTCTTATCTCACTATTGATCTGACTCATCCAATGTTACTCATAGATTACTGCATTTTATTATAACTTATTTTTTCATTCCTAGTTACTGTCTTCTGCCAGTCACACAAAAGCTGTTTGTAGACTTTCTCTTCTCTTGAGACCTCAATTCTGTCTTCACCTATGGAGCTTGAGCTCAAGTCTCTGCTCTTAAGCATTATAGCAGCTGAGAACAGGTGTGAGATGACATGTGTGCAGTACCTGGCAGAACCAGGTAGTTGTTTCATATGTGGATGTGTGGCTAACTTCTCTTTCTAGGGCAGCATGTGTAGTCTAACATAGACATTATGTGTGTGCTGTCTTTGCTGGCAGATGTTTAGGACTGGCTGGAGAGAAGTGAGGTTTTGCCAGGGGATATAGGGCAGCCCATCCCAGAGTCTTCTTGCAGTCAGCCTTTGGAAAGCCTACAGAGATACCATCTAGGTACCATCCTCCCCATGGCCCCACCATTCTGCAAGCTCCCTAGGTCTTGGGAGTAGTTAGGGACCTGCTCATCATTTTTGGGACTTTGGTGGGGGCATTACACAAGTTCAAACGCATTTCATAGGTATGCCAGGATGGGAAAGTATGGGTGCTGAACAGAACCAGGTTACTGAGTTGAGTCCTTCCTACATACTTCTATTGGTTCTGTTTTTGTTTGTTTCTCTAGCATCTTTATTGTGATATAATTCACATACCGCATAATTTATTCATTTAAAGTATACAAGTCAATATTTTCTAATTTACTCACAGAATTGTGCAGCCATCACCACCATCTAATTTTACATTTCATTCCCACTAAAAGAAAACCCTGTGCCCATTAGCAATGATACCCCTTTCTCCCCTCTACAACCCTCAGTTCAGTTCAGTCACTCAGTTGTGTCCTACTCTTTGTGACCCCATGAATCACAGCACACCAGGCCTCCCTGTCCATCACCAACTCCCAGAGTTCACCCAGATTCACGTCCATCGAGTCAGTGATGCCATCCAGCCATCTCATCCTCTGTCGTCCCCTTCTCCTCCGGCTCCCAATCCCTCCCAGCATCAGAGTCTTTCCCAACCCTAAGCAACTGCTAATCTACTTTCTGCAAATCTATAGATTTGCATATTCTGGACATTCCATATAAATGGAATCATATAATATGTGCTCTTTTGTGACTGGGTTCTTTAATTTAGTATGATATTTTCAAGCCTTATCTGTATGGTAGCATTCCTTTTTATTACAGAATAATATTCCATCATATGGGAATGTGTGCTTAGTTGCTCAGTCGTGTCTGACTCTTTGCAACCTTATGGACTATAGCTCACCAGGCTCCTCTGTCCATGGGGATTCTCCAGGCAAGAATACTGGAGTGGGTTGCCATACCCTCCTCTCATATGGGTATACTATATTTTATTTGTCCATTTATTGGTTGATGTACATTTGGGTTTTTCCATTTTTGGCTATTATGAGTAATACTGCTACGAACATTTCTGTATGTGTTTTTGAGTTGTTATTTCTCTTGAGTTTATGCNACCCTCCTCTCATATGGGTATACTATATTTTATTTGTCCATTTATTGGTTGATGTACATTTGGGTTTTTCCATTTTTGGCTATTATGAGTAATACTGCTACGAACATTTCTGTATGTGTTTTTGAGTTGTTATTTCTCTTGAGTTTATGCGTAGGAGTGGAATTGTTGGGTCATATAATAACTCCATGTTTATCTTTTTTGAAGAAGTACCAAACTGTTTTCCAAAGTACTTGCATCGTTTTATATTCTCATAAGAAATGTATGAGGGTTCCAATTTCTCTACATCATTGTAATGCTTGTTATTATCTGTCCTTTTGAATTTAGCCATTGTAGTAGATGTGAAGTGATATCACATTGTGGTTTTGATTTGCATTTCCCTGATGACTTGATGACTAATGGTGTTGAGCATCTTTTCTTGCATTTATTGTCCATTCATATTTCTTCTTTGAAGAAACTTCTGTTCAGATTCTTTGCACATTTTAAATTTAGTTATTTGTATTTTTATACTTGAGTTTATAAGCATTATTTATGTATTCTGGATTTAAGTCTCTTATCAGATATGATTTTCAAATATTTTCTCTCGCTGTGGGCTATCTTTTCATTTTCTTGATTGTGTTCTTTGAAGCATGAAGTTTTAAATTTTCATCAGGTCTGATTTATCAAGTGTTTCTTTTGTTGCTTGTGCTTTTGGTGATGCATCTAGGAAATGTTGTATGAGACTGTTTTGTGAACAGTGGGAATTTCTTGAGGACAAATGTTCAATTGGAATGGTATCAGCATGGGTCAAATGAATAAATAAGTCCCATCGTCAGAACTTGTTCCACAGAGATGTTTAGTATGTCTGAAACCATTAGAATGTAAACCTGGAGGTGATTCCTAGACACTCTTAATTTTTCCAGGAGCAAGGACCCTCGCCAACTTGGGTGCAGTTTTAGGCTTAGTAGGGGTTCAGGGCTGAACCTTAATGGTTAACGCATTTGCAATAAGATCTTTGGTGGTAGGTCTAGTGCTGGGGATCCATCTGTAAAGTAGCAGCCCAAACATTCCTGATGTTAGAGGGAGTAGGTGATAATGGCTAGCTGCTTCAGCTACTCACCCTACTCACCCCCGTCCTACCTCTAGAGAAGCCTACCTACAGTCTTAAGGATACAACTTCATGCCACAAAGGCGCAACAGCCAGAGCCAATGCAGCAGTCTCCAGGGGCCTTACCTGAAGTGCATTCTGGCTGCTAGGTTATTCTAACTCTCCTGTGCTAAGTAAGAATCCTTTGGCTGGTTGGCATCTCTCCCAGGTGTAATTGGTGGATATTGGTTTCCAGATTCTCGAAGATGGGGCATGATAGTTACCCTGAAATGTGGCCAGAATTTTTTTTTTTATAATGCTGTAGAGGTGGTTCCAACATCTGTTGGATCATTGAAAAAGCGAGGAAGTTCCAGAAAAACATCTATTTCTGCTTTATTGTCTACGCCAAAACCTTTGACTGTGTGGATCACAACAAATTGTGAAAATTTAAAGAGGTGGGAATACCAGACCACCTGACCTGCTTCCTGAGAAATCTGAATGCAGGTCAAGAAGCAACAGTTAAAATTGGACATGGAACAACAGACTGGTTCCAAATTGGGGAAGGAGTATGTTAAGGCTGTATATTGTCACCCTGCTTATTTAACTTATATGCAGAGTATATCATGTGAAATGCAGGCTGGATGAAACACAAGCTGGAATCAAGATTACCAGGAGAATTATCAATAACCTCAGATATACAGATGACAACACCCTTATGGAAGAAAGAGGAGAAAAACTAAAGAGCCTCTTGATGAAAGTGAAAGAGATGAGTGAAAAAGTTGGCTTAAAACTCAACATCCAGAAAACTAAGACCATGGCATCCAGTCCCATCACTTCATGGCAAATGGGGAAGCAATGGAAACTGTGAAAGACTTTATTTTGGGGGCTCCCAAATCACTACAGATGGTGACTGCAGCCATGAAATTAAAAGGGTGTTGGAGAAGACTCTTGAGAGTCCCTTGGACTGCAAGGAGATCCAACCAGTCCATTCTGAAGGAGATCAACCCNTCGGAGAAGGCAATGGCACCCCACTCCAGTACTCTTACCTGGAAAATCCATGGACAGAGGAGCCTGGTAGGCTGCAGTCCATGAGGTCGCTAAGAGTCAGACACGACTGAGTGACTTCACTTTCATTTTTCAATTTCATGCATTGGAGAAGGAAATGGCAATCCATTCCAGTGTTCTTGCCTGGAGAATCCCAGGGACGGGGGAGCCTGGTGGGCTGCCGTCTATGGGGTCACACAGAGTCGGACACAACTGAAGTGACTTAGCAGCAGCAGCAGGTTGGTCATAGCTTTTCTTCTAAGGAGTAAGCGTCTTTTAATTCCATGACTGCAATCACCATCTGTAGTGATTTTGGAGCACCCCAAAAATAAAGTCTCTCACTGTTTCCCCATCTATTTGCCATGAAGTGATGGGACTGGATGCCATGATCTTAGCTTTCTGAATGTTGAGTTTTGAGCCAACTTTTTCAATCTCCTCTTTCACTTTCATCAAGAGGCTCTTTAGTTCTTTGCTTTCTGTGATAAGGGTGGTGTCATCTGCATATCTGAGGTTATTGACATTTCTCCTGGCAATCTTGATTCCAGCTTTTGCTTCATCCAGTCCAGCATTTCTCTTGATGTACTCTGCATAGAAGTTAAAAAAGCAGGGTGACAATATACAGCCTTGACGAACTCCTTTCCTGACTTGGAACTAGTTTGTTGTTTCATGTCCAGTTCTAATTGTTGCTTCTTGACCTGCATACAGAATTCTCAGAGGGAGGTCACGTGGTCTGGTATTTCCATCGCTTTAAGAATATTCCACAGTTTTTTGTGATCCACAGTCAAAGGCTTTGGTATAGTCAATAAGGCAGATATAGATGTTTTTCTGGAACTCTCTTGCTTTTTCAATGATCCAAGAGATGTTGGCAATTTGATCTCTGGTTCCTCTGCCTTTTCTAAACCCAGTTTGAACATCTGGAAGTTCTCAGTTCATGTATTGTTGAAGCCTGGCTTACAGAATTTTGAGCATTACCTTACTGGAGTGTGAGATGAGTGCAATTGTGTGGTAGTTTGAGCATTCTTTGGCATTGCCTTTCTTTGGGATTGGAATGAAAACTGACCTTTTCCAGTCCTGTGGCCATTGTTGAGTTTTCCAGATTTGCTGGCATATTGAGTGCAGCACTTTCACAGCATCATCTTTTAGGATTTGAAATAGCTCAACTGGAATTCCATCACCTCTACTAACTTTGTTTGAGGCTTCCTAAGGCCCAGTTGACTTTGCACCCCAGGATGTCTGGCTCTAGGTGTGTGACCACACCATCATGGTTATCTGGGTCATGAAATCTTTTTGGTATAGTTCTGGGCATTCTCGCCACCTCTTCTTAATATCTTCTACCTCTGTTAGGTCCATATTATTTCTGTCCTTTATTGTGCCCATCTTTGCATGAAATGTTCCCTTGGTATCTCTAATTTTCTTGAAGAGATCTCTAGTCTTTCCCACTCAATTGTTTTCCTCTATTTCTTTGCGTTGATCACTGAGGAAGGCTTTCTTATCTCTCCTTGCTATTCTTTGGAAATCTGCATTCAAATGGGTATACCTTTCCTTTTCTCTTTTGCCTTTAGCTTCTCTTCTTTTCTCAGCTATTTGTAAGACCTCCTCAGAAAATCATTTTGTCTTTTTGCTTTTATTTGGAGGTTTCTACAACCTATCTTTTTGTTCTCGGAGCTTCTATAATTGCAGATAACCTATTTGATTGTCCCTTGCTACATTCTGACCTTAGGCCAACTCATTTCTATGGAGTTAATAAGTGATATCATTTGGTGATACACGAGTGAGCATAGCCTCTTATTAAAAGAAGACTCCCAAGACTGAAATGTCCTGAACATACAAAGAAGTACATTTTTTATTGTATACTGAACATGCCATGTTAGAAATTAGAGATTTTAGGAGAAAGCTACATATGTAATCACACTTTGTAGGTCTTTTTTTTTTTTTTAAACCTACTCACAAGGCAAAGTTTGAAAATATTTTTCTTCTCTTTTTTGTCATATTTGAGTTTCTGGCCAATCATAACCATGAGTGCCCAAGGCAGCTTTCTCTGTCTGTGTCCCATGTGTTCTTCCACGGTTCTCTACTCCCTTTGGAAACTGGAGGTGACACAGCACTCAAGAATTACACTGACTCTTTGCCTGACTTTGGCATTAAAAAAAGGTGCACAGTGTCCTGTCCTGATCTTTGCCAATAAGATTTCAACTTACAAATCTTTTTTCTTCTTATGAAATGCCAGTATCAGGAGGAAAAAAATAGCACAAGGAGGAAGCAGTACAGAGAGTAATTTATTCTATTCTCTAGTCTGACTATTTGGTGCTAAGAATGGAAACATTTTAGAGAAGGAGAAGGAAGCTACCAGCATCATAAGGATAAGCTTGGTTGTCTCAATTGTGGATACAGGAAATAAAAAAGAAACGTATGTTTCTGTTAAATAGTGTTAACTCAAACGTATAATTCACACATCCAGATGCAGTTGCAGCTTCTTGGCTGGAAAAAAGAAGTCAGAATGCATGAATTGGGACAACGGAAGAGCCCAGGAATTTATAGCATACACGTATGAATCCCTTCCATATTCCACTTCTACACACAGAAACAGATGTGCTACCTCTCTGCAGTCCATGTTTTTAAACACAAATAAGAAAGCTGCCAGACAAAGACACAGGCCCAAACGAAAAAGTCATTTCCCAGCAAGTGACGCAGCAATCTCTACTTTGACTTTGACTTTAGCTCCACAGCTGTGGTGAAACTCACATTACGGCTGCGGGAAGGAAATTGTTCCCAGGTGAGAAGCAAATTATCTGGCTTGGCACAGAAATGTTGAAAAGGCAAATTCCACCTGCTTTTCTCTAGGCAAGATATTTTTGCTCAAATATCTTCCTGCCACCTAGTCAAGCAGTTGCCCACTTGTCCAATTTACATCCTGATTCTGGAAATGACTCCAATTTTGTATTCTGTATACAACATGGCATCTTTGTGTGAAAATACACAGGTAACCTAGGGCTGAATCTCACACCGTCTAAACCATTAAAGAGGGAGTTTTAAGAAACCTCAAATATGGATGTCTTGATTTATTGACTGATTGATTCATTCATTCGTTCCCTTTTTCATTCAAAAAATGTTTCCTGTCTGGTATCAAGCACTGTTCCAAGTTCTGGGACTGTATCAGTGACAGACAAGCTCAGTGGCATTGTCCTCACACAGGGAGACAATGAAAAAGTAAATGAGTCAATGAGACATTTATTCTTATTTATTTCACACTTAGCTGATGTACAGTATATGAGAAAACATTGTTCTAAGGCCCTGTGATAAAACAGATGAGGAAAAGAGCATTACGACTTCTTCCCTAAAACACTGAGTTTTATGGGGGTAGCAAGCACTCAAATCCTATACTATAGCATTAATCTTAATGATCTTTATGTTCTTTTATAAAGATACAGAGAGAAATGTTGGAAGAAGACTAAGGAAAGAAAAGATAATCTGACAAATAACAGGAGAAAGCAGTTATGAAGAAGTACTGGAAAAAGTATTGATAATGATTATGATAGCAACTAATATTCCATGCAGTGCTCACATCCTCTCATTCACTATCACAGGTACCTTTAATCCTGTCACCCTAAGATTAGTATTCTCCTCTTCCCATTATATATACCCATACTGAAGCATAAAAATGGTTAAAAAAAAAAAAAAGGCAGGGGGGAAAAAAGCCATTCAAGGTCACAGATCTAGAATGTAAGGGCACTAGAGTCCATATCCTCAAATGCTGTTCAATATGGCCTATCACAGTAAAAGGAATTTTAACAGATAAGAAATAATAATCTAGTAGAAAACATAGCATAACCAAAGCCACAAAGGCTTCAAAGGTCCAGAACATGCTGGAGAAGAGTGAGTTGGACAATTGCATAGATAATCTAAAATAGGATTTAAGGGATTTAAGACTGGAACGGGAGGAATCCATGTAGAATTTATGTATGTCATGAAAAGTCATTTTACTCTTTAGGCTGGCAATGAGTAATAATGAAAAGATATGACGGTAAAAACACAAAAGGTATGAAGTAAAACTCTTGAGAAGAGTTTTATATGATATATACTTACTATATCCTGATCCTTGTCCCAGGCACTTTAGGTATATTGTTTCTAATTCTCATAAAATGGTACAACCCTTAGCACAACTTTGGAGATGAGGAAACTAAGACTGCTGATATACGGCAAGGCCAGAATTTGAAGCTACATAATTTAGACTACTCCACTATTTCCTCTCATTTCTATGAATTCCATCAGGTGGTGCTAGTGGTAAATAAACTGCCTGCCAATGCAGGAGATGTAAGAGACCCAGGTTCAGTCCCTGGATAGGGAAGATCCCCTTGTGGAGGGCATAGCAACCCACTTCAGTACTCTTGCCTGGAGAACCCCATGGACAGAGGAACCTGGCGAGCTCTAGTCAATGTGGTCACAAAGAGTTGAACACAACTGAAGTGACTTAGCACACACGCATGCAAGCTGTACTGGGGAGGTAAAAAGAAAGCTGAAAGGCTGCAGAAGAGACAAACCATGAACCTATTACTCTATATCATGCTATTTTATGAGTTTTAAAAGCTCATTATTAAATATCAATAGTGTACTTACATTTACTTCAATTAAATTGCAATTTCAGTTTTGAAGCTACAGAAGTGGTTAGTTCAATTACTAAGACTTTGAGGCCCTATGAATCTAGGGCCTTCATTTTTATGTGTAATATTATTTTAATGCTTACTGTTTGCCTGACTGTGTATTAGAGGATACTGTGGGTGCTGTAACACACATAGTCTTTCTCATTGCAGTGTGTGCAGTGTAATGAGGAAGATAGATAAAGATAACAACAATGGACGTGGGATATCTGTGATAAATACAGAGAAACAGAACACGCCCCTCACAGTACAGTCATCTAACTTGGTGGAAGATTAGGTTTAAAAGGGGAGGAAGGTGTGGGAGGGTGGCAAGAATGTACCTTGAAGAGGAGGAGTTAACAAGAGTATTCACAAGAAAGATGGAATAGAGGACTTCCCTAGCTGTTCAGTGGTTAGGGCTCCATGCTTTGATTGTAGCGGGGCACGGGTTTGATCCCTGGTCAAGGAACTAAGATCCCCATGTGCCATACAGCATGGCTAAAAAATTTTTTTAAAGAACAATGAAGTTATCCATCAAGCATCAGCTAATGAGAAGTTTCCCCTAATTGGAAAATCTGAATCCACTGCTAGAGAATTCAAGTCTCTGCTGCTACTCAAAGAAGTTTTAGGTGGCAGATTAGATGCCCAGGATACCAGCAGCATCTCTATGGTCAACAGCAGTCAGTTAGTAATAGAGTACTATTACTATTGCACCAGGCAGTAACAGAGTGGTGGGCTTAGCCCCACAGTTCCAAGGCTAAGTTAAAGACGGTGGCTTGGGCTCCTTCAGTTCCTTCCTCCTGACCTGACCTTTTTGTGGCAGAGCTTACTAATCAGGTGTCTGCA
The DNA here is from genome assembly GCA_006410875.1 of Neotragus pygmaeus. Lineage (NCBI taxonomy): Eukaryota > Metazoa > Chordata > Mammalia > Artiodactyla > Bovidae > Neotragus > Neotragus pygmaeus. The sequence goes on from SJYV01027424.1 coordinate 1,320,180, forward strand.
CCAAATGTTGCACCAACTGGCATTGGTGATTCAACAAAAGACTCAGAGGATCTTTGTTTTACTTATCATAGAGAAATGGTGCAAAGTGTAAGGCCTAAATATGGTAGCACCTTTGATTCACAGAGTCTGGTAGAATATAGTGCAACTTTCTGCTTTCAGCAAGTGACATGTAAGAGCAAGCTGTCACATACAACATGGTCAGGAGTCTACCCAATCCAACAGGATACCAGTAAACGAATCAGAGTTTCCAAAACCATCTGGATTTACCTTCATTTCTGCAGGACATGACATGCTAAGTCTACGTAGTGAGTGAAAAAGAACAATACTGAATCATCAGCAACAGCTCTTTCGTAAAAAAAAGGCTAAGCTATGACACCTCACAACAACGTGCCCCATTGTTATGGAATACAGTTACAATCCTGAAAGGTGCTGTTTGTACAGAGAGGATGACATTTTCATGGACGAAATGACCTTCTTTCACCTAAAGTCTTTGATTTATGCCAGCTGATTCGTGCCAGGATGAAATTTAATTGGTGGGAAATATCATTGACACTCATACTTCTAAGGTTTCATATTGAATTCCACAACTGGATAAAGTTCAAGGAAAAATACATATTCACTCTGCCGTGAACATTTTCTAGTTCCTATGCCTTTTTCTTTCTTTCCCCCTGAAAATATGTTAAAAGATCTTTTCTTGGGTCCTGACGGCTGACCTCTAATTATCCATAGCTCTGATTTTCCCACATGCTCCAGAAACTATTTAGATAATGTTACTGCTTGGGTGGCACTTAGATTTGAAATCTTTTTAAGTGAACTCTTGGGAGAAAAGATGCAAATTGTAAACTGGGACCATGCCCAATGCTACAGTAATAATAATAATTTAAAATTTCATTTAATATTACTGAGTAAATATTTATATTTAATTTTATATTTACTTAGACAATTACTGAGTACTATTATGTATCAGCCACTATGTTAAGAGATATATAAATATGATCCTATTTATCTTATACAATAGTCCTATATAATAGGAGACATCATATCTCTACTTAACCAACTAAAAAAATGAATATACAAAAAGCTGACCAGCCTGCTGAAGACCATACCTAGAAAGAAGAACTAAGAAACAGATCTTAGTTCAAATCAAGGTCTAACCTCAGCATTACTTGTTTTAATCAAATAACTACATCATCTCCGTATGTTAAGTGAATAGTCTCCTAAAAGTCACTTTTAGTTTTTATGTATATTTAGATTATACATATGTTTATATTCAATATGTCTACATATATATGTATATACATGTGTGTATAATATAAACTGTGCAGGCATACACACACACACACACATAATATGACAGATGTGAGAGCTGGACAACAAAGAAGGCTGAGCGCTGAAAAACTGATGCTTTCAAACTCTGGTGCTGGAGAAGACTCTTGGGAGTCCCTTGGAAAGCAAGGAGATCAAACCAGTCAATCTTAAAGAAATTAATCCTGAATATTCATTCAGGATTAATGCTGAAGCTGATGCTCCAATATTTGGCTACCTGATGCGAACAGCTGACTCACTGGAAAAGACCATGATGCTGGGAAAAATTGAAGGCAAAAGGAAAAGAGGGCGACAGAGGATGAGATGGTTGGGTGGCATCACTGATTCAGTGGACATGAATTTGGACAAACCCCAGGAGACGGTAAGGGACAGGGAAGCCTGGTGTGTTGCAGTCCATAAGGTTGTGAAGAATCAGACACAACTTGGCGACTGAACAACAACAATACACAATATGAGAATCTGTGTATTATGTTTCAGTTGCTTTGGCTGTATTTTGTATAACAAAAGTTAATGGCTCAAAATAACAGTCATGTTTATTTTGCTCATGAATCTGTAATCTGGGCAAAACCTAGTAGTGACAGTTTGCTTCTACTGCACAAATCACCTAAGGTGGCTTAAAGGCAAGAAGCTGGAATTATCTGAAGACTCATTCACTCATATTTCTGACAGTGATCAGTGGACTGAGTTCTTAACTATGGCTGTTAGCAGAAACAACTACACATGGCTTCTCCATGTGGCCTAGCTTCCTACAACATGACTGCTGAGTTCTTGGGGCAAACATCCCAAGAGAGACAGAGAAAGATGCACTATATTTCATAGCCTGGCTGCACAAGTTTTACAGCCTCTTCTGCTACATTCTATTCACTGAGACACTCTCAATGGCCTTGCCAGATTCAAGAGGAGGAGAAACAGACTCCCCTCTCTTGATGGAGAATGGCAAGGTTCTAGAAGAGCATGTGAGCCCAGAAATACTTGTTAGGCCATTTTTAATCCAACCCTCTTCAATATGTAAGTCATATATAAGACTATATATTAATGAGTTACTCATAAAACCCGTATTTATGAATATAATACAGACTGTGTGTATGTGTGTGATGATGGATCCCGACATCATGAAAGTCTTCAATCTAGCTATTATGGGGAATGTAGAATTTAATAAGGCAGTTTAGCAGAGACCAGTCAGAATTCAGCTACCATTAACTGCCCTTCTTAATGAGTGCTTTTCTTCCGACAGTTTTTCCTGGCCGACAGGGTCTCAGCCCTCCTATTGCAGATGGTATTTGTTTTTGTGTACATTTCACCTGCATTATGTGTACAATGTGCCAAATGGTTCTGGAAAATAGGGTTACAGAGATGTGGAATAAAGGAAAAGAATAAACAAGGACTCAGACTGTGGTGTTAGATCTTGCTGGGAAATCTGGCTTCATTCTTACTATCTAAATAAACTTGGGAAAGTTGATCAACTTCTTTAAGTCTTCATTTTCTTATCCAGAAAATGGAAATATTGTAGCATTCTTCATAGGGTTACTGAAATAACTTTCATAAATATTTTATGAAATAGCTTCTATAAAGTGATTGGGCAATACTCAGCATGTAGATGTCACAGAAAATTGCATCAAAAGTTTTTTTTTTTTTAATGTAATATAAATGCTTGCTTTATGGTTTATAAGATCATGACTTAGCCCCTGTTCATCTCCCTGGCTTCACCTCATACATACTCCACTGAGTCACTATTGTCTAAACTCTATGACCTTCTTTCCATTTTGGGGAAAATCGTCCTAGCCTCAAGGCTCTTCTATTTGTTTTTCTCACTCCTCCTGGAAGGTCCCTTCTACAAAGCATTGTACAATTACTTCCTCCCCATCACTCAGAACAACCTTCCCTGGTGGCTAAGAGGTTAAAGCATCTGCCTCTAATGCCAGAGACCTCGGGAAAAGCCCCTGGAGAAGGAAATGGCAACCTGCTCTAGTATTCTTGCCTGGAGAATCCCATGGACCGAGGAGCCTGGTGGACTACAGTCCATGGGGTCCAAAGAGTCGGACACTACTGAGCAACTTACTTTCACTTTCATCACTCAGATAATTTAACTCACCTCCTTAGAGAGATCTTTTCATGATCAACCTCTTATTCAAAAAGCCCTTGTCCTTCCTAATAATTCTTTATGTTATCATATTTAAAATCTAATAATTTTTGACTCATCATTTTCTTAACTATGGATTCATTAGCTTTTCAATTATGTGGTTCTCCCCACAAAACTGTGAGCTGTGTTAGACAGCAATCTGTCTTATTATGGGCCAGAGGAATAGTCAGTCCTCAGGACATGTCTGATTGATGGATGAATGCATAAATATGTATGTGTGTCTCATAAAAGGGAAAGTTAAAAAATTATAAGATTTCAAACAAACAGCATATAAAATTGTATTTCTGTATAAGAAATGAGACTGACATTTACCTGCTGTCCCTTGTTGGAGGGGTGTAACAGAAAGGGAGGTGGGGGACTGCTTTTTGTTAGCTGGAGGGCTCACATCAGAGGCAAATTTACCCCATGCTGCAGTGAAATCGTAAGTCACCTTTATCTTTTCCTTGATGCTCTTCATCCTTTCCCTCAGGCCTTGTGAATGTGTGACCTAGAGATCATCTCTCTTCCTTTCACTTCTGGTCTTTTGGGTTTAACTCCAGGTATCTGGCTGCATGCCGCTAAATCAAGAAAATTTGCCTTCCTTTTCCAGGAAACAGTATTTCAAGAGTCTCAAAAAAAAAAAAAAAATCAAATGCACTGTACATGTAAATCATTCTTCCAAAAACAAAACAATTCTAAAAATTACCCAAGCTTGCAGAAAAGTAAATGTTAATTCATTAGACTATTTTCACTTTTCTGGCCTTTTCACTGGAGGTATTTGGCAACTGAAAATTCATCAGTGTATAAATGAATTTATATGCTTGTTGTAAGAAGCTTCTAATTAGCACATACAGTGAAGTGTGGAGAATTTTCTATGGAACAAACTCTGGCTGAGGTTTAAAACCGAGGTCTGTCCTCTGAAATATGTGGACAGCTGCTATGCACTTAAAAAAAAAAAAAGATAGGAAATAAGTTGTTAACTTGGGATTGTGGAGCAGAGTTTGACTGTATCTCTAGAACAGATGTTTGGGGTCTGCGACATTTTGCATGGAGTCATTAGAGACTTTGTATTCAAAGGCTCCTGGGGAGCTGTCTGACTGTTTTGTTTAATTAACAGATCTCTTTGCAACTCTAGAAGCAGAGGAGCCAGGGGACAAACAGAGGTGTGCAAAATACTACTTTTCCACTTGAGAAAAACCTAAGTTTCCCCAGGTAGCACTGGACTGGTTACCAGGCCTCTCAAGGTCTCAATTTCCCTCTCCAGGTCTCAATTTCCCTGTCCTTAACTGAAGAGGATAAGAAGCCTTCCTTGTTTCACGGGGATGTGTCAGAGGACCTCAACTAATGAACTGAACCAAAATTGTTTGCTGACAACCCTATTTTTAAATCTTTACTGCCTTCTTTTTCTTTATGATCATGACAAACTCAAGGCTATAATAATTAGGGGGATTAGAGCTATATGATTTGAGAAGGAAATAGCAACCTAATCCAGTATTCTTGCCTGCAGAGTCCCATGGACCAAGAAGCCTGGGGACCAAGAAGTCAGTCCATGGGGTCACAAAGAGTCAGACACAATTGAGTGACACACACACTCTCTCTCTCTCTCTCACATACACACACACACACACACACACACACACAAAGCTAAGAGTCAGACACGATTGAGTGACACTCTCTCTCTCTCTCTCTCTCTCTCTCACTCATGCACACACACACACAGCTATACTCCTGTTAGGTTAATGGCATTCAACAGTTTACCTTTCATCATTTATGTTCAATCATTCAACAACAGACAAATTTAGTGTTGAATAATTTCATAGCAGTTTCAAAAAATAATTGAGAACTCTGCTCTCCTGTCCTTACCAGCCACTCTTTTCTTCACAAGCTTGGACCCATGGAGAACGGAAAGACTGAACATGAACCAATTAATAGGGTGCTTTGCACATCAGCTAAAAAGGCAGCTTTCTTCCTGTTTGGCTGATTTACAAAAGGATCGATGATGCGCAACATCACTAAGCTCCATGCCCCTAGCTTTGCAAAGCACCACTCCTCAGCTATTAGGAGGATATTGTTTTAATATTGACAGGGAAATCAAAAGGTTTCACTGAGTGGTGGTTACATGTTTTCTTCCTGCTGGAATATGATTTCTTAGTGTCCTTGGGAGGAGAGCAACACTTCCCTCTCCACACTCCCCACCCCACTGGAAAATATTTCCATTCTCCTTGCTTCCTCTAAGGAAGAGACTTCCTATTCACTTAGCTTAGTTCCCTTGTGACCTGAAGCCATTTCACCTATAGAAGACAGATGACTTCAACCCTCAGTCTTGAGCCTGAATTGCAATACAAACCAAATTAGATAAAATAAATCAATAATACCCTTGCAGGCCAAATTCACTTAAGTAACATTTACAGTACAATTGCCCACTTTGTCCATATACCTTAATCCATTAACACTCTACATCTGCCACCTGAATAAACATGTTGCTCCAGCCGAATATAAATGAACTAGGATCCCATCATTATTTGTGTTGAATGAAAGGTTAGCAAATTTCCATTTCTTTAAAAAAATGATTTTGAAATGAAGCAAGAAGCTGCTGAAACATGAAGCTCTAAGATTTTACTTGAATGCATACTGCAATATCCTCAAAGTTCATTGATGGTTTAGAAGTTTATAATAACTGCATTCATACCTCCTACATCATGAACCCCAAATGTAATACACAGCCCAATACATTTGTATTTGGATTCTAACTGAGAAAGTAAACCTTTGATAAGGAACAAAAGACACACATGCTGAACTGTGACATGGAATACTTCATGGTGGGTTTACAAAATTACACAGGACACCTAAAGATGACTGCGGCTAAAACAGACATAACTGAAAGATCATAGTTAAGTCCATTTTGTTCCTACTTCACACACGCTACGAGTCAGTCAGTCCCTCCAATTCCCAAACTACTGATGGAATGTAGAATATTACACTGTGGATAAAAGCCTCGTTTGATCATTAACTTGAACTTGGAAAGAGCTATCAGATAGTTTCAACCAGTATCAAAGCCACAGTAGCATCAAAACTTGCTTTCTACAGGAAAGGTATGAAACATAGTTCCAAGGGTTTAGGAAACAGAATAAAAAAATAGTGAAGGTATATTTTTAAGCAGATATATTTAAGTTCACTTCAGCCAAAGGAGTGACAAGACTGGTAGTGAGGTAATTTCCACTGGATGTACTTTTCACAGTGTTCGGTACCTAAGGTTCTTAACCTTTGCCCCACCCCACTCTCCATCACACGCTGCCAAGGCAGACTACTCTCAGGCAAGTTTTATATCATAACACAAAGGCCAAAGAAAAGCTTCAGTGTTAAGAAGCCTAGGTTCAAATATTGGCTACTTATAATCTTAGTGACCGTGGGGAAATCATTAAAACTTAATTGGGTTCATTTGTCACTGGGATTTTTTTTAAGACCTAATTTTTTTAAATTAATTACTATTGGAGTACAGTTGCTTTATAATATTGTTTCTCTCTCTGTGTGTGTGTGTGTGTGTGTGCTTAGTCACTCAGTTG
>SJYV01027424.1:1328188-1363566 GCA_006410875.1 Neotragus pygmaeus
CTGCATTCATACCTCCTACATCATGAACCCCAAATGTAATACACAGCCCAATACATTTGTATTTGGATTCTAACTGAGAAAGTAAACCTTTGATAAGGAACAAAAGACACACATGCTGAACTGTGACATGGAATACTTCATGGTGGGTTTACAAAATTACACAGGACACCTAAAGATGACTGCGGCTAAAACAGACATAACTGAAAGATCATAGTTAAGTCCATTTTGTTCCTACTTCACACACGCTACGAGTCAGTCAGTCCCTCCAATTCCCAAACTACTGATGGAATGTAGAATATTACACTGTGGATAAAAGCCTCGTTTGATCATTAACTTGAACTTGGAAAGAGCTATCAGATAGTTTCAACCAGTATCAAAGCCACAGTAGCATCAAAACTTGCTTTCTACAGGAAAGGTATGAAACATAGTTCCAAGGGTTTAGGAAACAGAATAAAAAAATAGTGAAGGTATATTTTTAAGCAGATATATTTAAGTTCACTTCAGCCAAAGGAGTGACAAGACTGGTAGTGAGGTAATTTCCACTGGATGTACTTTTCACAGTGTTCGGTACCTAAGGTTCTTAACCTTGGCCCCACCCCACTCTCCATCACACGCTGCCAAGGCAGACTACTCTCACGCAAGTTTTATATCATAACACAAAGGCCAAAGAAAAGCTTCAGTGTTAAGAAGCCTAGGTTCAAATATTGGCTACTTATAATCTTAGTGACCGTGGGGAAATCATTAAAACTTAATTGGGTTCATTTGTCACTGGGATTTTTTTTAAGACCTAATTTTTTTAAATTAATTACTATTGGAGTACAGTTGCTTTATAATATTGTTTCTCTGTGTGTGTGTGTGTGCGTGTGTGTGTGTGTGTGCTTAGTCACTCAGTTGTGTCCAACTCTTTGCAACCCATGGACTGCACCCTGCCAGGCTCCTCTGTCCATGGGGATTCCCCAGGCAGGAATACTGGAGTGGACTGGTCCTCCAGAGGATCTTACTAACCAGGGACTGAACCCAGGTCTCCCACATTGCAGGTGGATTCTTTACTGTTTGAGCCACCAGGGAAGCCCAAGAATACCAGCGTGGGTAACCTATCCCTTCTCCAGGGGATCTTCCCAACCCAGGAATTGAACCAGGGTCTCCTGCATCGCAGGTGGATTCTTTACCAGCTAAGCTACCAGGGAGGTAGTTTCTATTGTATAGCATGTTGGTGGGAATGTAAATTGATAGCAGTCATTATGGAGAACTCCATGGAAGTTCCTTAAAAAACTAAAGATAGAACTACTATATGACCCAGCAATCCCACTACTAAGCATATACCCAAAGAAAACCATATTCCAAACGACAATGCACCCCAATGTCCACTGCAGCACTAATCACAACAGCCAGGACATGGAAGCAACCTAGATGTTCATCCACAGATAAAGAAAATGTTATACATAAAAAGACCGAATTCTTAAGGGTTACAGTGAGAATCAAATGAGGGATAAAGGGATGAGGACAAAAAGGAAGGGGTAAGAATGAGTGAAAATTTAAGTAGGAGGCAGGTCTGCTTACCATTGCTTTAATGCAGGTAGGCACAGAGTGGGAGGGAGACAGGCCATGGGAGACTTGAGTCTTTTGCTTCCTCGGATATTCCAATACACATGCCTCTTACACTATTAGCCCAGCTCACCATGATGAGCATGATCCTCATATTTGAGCATATATGTTGTTCATGGTGACCAGGGAACATGATCCAAGTATTTTATCTGATGCTCAATCAAAAGCAAGCAATCTATTTCAACATTAGGAGAAAAAACTGTGTTTTACTTGAAACAGTAGTATGTAACCCTGCAGCACAGCACCTACGTAAGAGATTTTTGGTAGTGACTCGATTATACAAAATTTTCATCATATGTGATAACATTAAAATTTTACCCAGAATAGCACAGAACCCTGCCATCTAGGTCAGACGAAATTCTAAGTAGAGTGCACCAGTGAAGTTCATGGATCAGAGCATACAAACTGCCACACACTGAGGATTAAAGTTTCTTCAGGACTACTAAGTGGGTATATTATAGCCTTTGGAAATGACTCTTCCATTTAACCCAGCTCTAAAGCTCTAAGATACTTAAAACTGAGTCACGGATTCAGTAGAGAAAGCCCATATTTCAGAGATAACTCATAGTACTTATCTAGTAAATTGTGTGGATAAACAGGGGAAAATAAGCTGCAGAGAGAGAAGAGAACACATTTGTGCTACAGCCTAAACCACACGAAAAACAATTTACAAAATGAGCATTTTAATAGACAAAGCAGAATGTTTTCACTGGTTAAAAATGCTGCAAAATGTTGGCAACAATAGTTTGCATCCAAATAGTCAAACCTAATTGTTTTTGAATGTAACATAATCGTGCCGTCATTGTGGAGCTCTAAGAAAAGCAAGGAATATAACATGAGTTTTCATGACATTAAAAATAAATAATTCGTGTAGAGTTATTATGTTAGAAGAAACACACACCCACCAACCCATTAGATTTCATTAGAGACAGACGCAAACTGTTAAATGTTCTGTTTTGCTTTGTTTCAGCTCTGAACTTCACAAGATAAAACTCATTTCTTTGGAGCATTCTCTACTCTGTTTCCTTAGAAGTAAGCTTTCTAAGTGGGTATTAAAGCCGTATGTAAAGTAAACATGGCACGCATAATTACTAGTAGCTGTTAATTCTATTAATCAGCTCTCAGTGACATTTACAATACCGTCACAACCATCTACAATCAAAAGCAATGTCCAACAAACACTGCGAAATGTTGAAAGTCAAGGACATAAGTGCAAATTTACACTGTTAATGAAGATATCTGGAAACTAGTCAGGAAACAAAGGAAGACATTCATAATAACCTGGATGAGAACCAACAGGAACCAACAACAAAGGAAAGATAAACAAATGTAAGTGACTTTCAAGAACTTTAAGATGATTCTCAGCTTTTACTTTTTCTGAGCCCTATTGCACACGTAACATTGAAATGAGAAAAAATTAGGCACAGAGGCAAGTTATGAATCACACACTCTACTGTAATCAAACTCAGGCAGTTAAAGCAAGCACAAAATGTCAACTCTAACTACCTTATGGAATTCCCTAAATCTATGACCCACAAGATAGTCATATTAATTTGGTCATGACCAGAGCCTAAAGGAAATCAGTCAGAGAATAAAGGATATCCAACAGGAATAAAATGAAATGCAAGTCAGTCTTGTTTGTAATATAAACACAGAATCATTTGACCATAATGACCAACTTCCCTGGTTTGATAGGGAATCCCCTGGTTTTAGCTCTGAGAGTCCTGCTGCTGCTGCGTCACTTCAGTTGTGTCTGACTCTGTGTGACCCCATAGACGGCAGCCCACCAGGCTCCCCCGTCCCTGGGATTCTCCAGGCAAGAACACTGGAGTGGGTTGCCATTTCCGTCTCCAATGTATGAAAGTGAAAAGTGAAAGTGAAGTCTCTCAGTCATGTCTGACTCTTAGCGACCCCATGGACTGCAGCCCACCAGGCTCCCCCGTCCATGGGATTTTCCAGGCAAGCGTACTGGAGTGGGTTGCCATTGCCTTCTCCTCTGAGAGTCCTACATCCTAGAAAACTTCACATCCCAAGCAAACTGGGATAGTTGATGACCCTCCTATTTAATCTGAGCTTCTTATGACCGCTGACTTAACCACCTGAACTTAGTTTTGACTAAAATATAGAGAAAGCAGTGGTTCTCAGATTTATTCTACATAAGGATCAGCTTATGCAGGCTGTGTATTGTCACCCTGCTTATTTAACTTGCATGCAGAGTACATCATGTGAAATATCAGGCTGGATGAAACTCAAGCTGAAATCAAGATTGCCGGGGAAAATATCAATAACCTCAGATTTGCAGATAACACCACCCTAATGGCAGAAAGCAAAGAGGAACTAAGCCTCTCTATGAGGGTGAAAGAGGAGAATGAAAAGCTGACTTAAAAAACTCAATATTAAAGAAACTAAGGTCGTGGCATCTGGTCCCATCACTTCATGGCAAATAGATGTAGAAACAATGGAAAAAGTGACAGACTATTTCCTTGGGCTCCAAAATCACTGCAGAGGATGACTGCAGCCACGAAATTAAAATATGCTTTCTCCTTGGAAGCTATGACCAACCTAGACAGCATATTAAAAAGCAGAGACATCAGTTTGCCCACAGATGTCTGTATGGTCCAAGCAATGGTTTTTTCAGTAGTCATGTATGGATGATTAAAAAAAGCTGAGCACTGAAGAACTGCTGCTTTCGAACTGTGGTGCTAGAAAAGATTCTTGAGAATCCTTTGGACAGCAAAGAGATCAAACCACTCAATACTAAAGGAAGTCAACCCTGAATATTCACTGAAAGGACTGATGCTAAAGCTGAAGCTCTTATACTTTGGCCACCTGACATGAAGAGCCAACTCACTGGAAAAGTTCCTGATGCTGGGAAAGATTGAGGGCAGGAGGAGAAGGGGGCAACAGAGACTGAGATGTTTGGATGGTATCACTGACCCAATGGACATGAGTTTGAGCAAACCCTGGGTGATAGTAAAGGACAGGGAAGCCTGGTGTGCTGCAGTCCATAGGGTCACAAAGAGTTGAGCACGACTGAACAACTGAACAACAAAGGATAACCTGGAAAACTGTTAATACACAGTGTCCTGGGTCCCATCCCTTGGATTCTGATTTGATAAATTAAAGTGGGGCCAATGAAGCTGTATTTCTAGGAAGCTCACAACCAATAGGAATGCTTCTGGTTCAAGTACCATATTTTGAATAACACTGGTTCAAATTTCATTTACCCCTTTCATTTCCCAATGTTGCTTCCTATGTCTTTGAGTTTAGCTCTCAAGAGTACTTAAGCATGAACAGATATACAGGTCTTTTGGAAGGAGAAATACCTCATCTTGGCAGAAATGATGCCAGTGTAACAGATGGAAAACGTATCCAATAAACTGAGTATTTATACAACGTTAAAAGATGTAATTGTTTTATTTATATGAATTTCATCCATTATTCCCATTGTAAAACCTTGGGGGGAAAAGTGAAAGTGTTAGTCATTCAGTCATGCCCGACTCTTTGTGACCCCTTGGACTGCCCACAAGGCTGCTCTGTCCATGGAATTCTCCAGGCAAGAATACTGGACTGGGTAGTCACTCTCTTCTCCAGAGGATCTTTCTGACCCAGGGGTTAAACCCAGGTCTCCTACATTGCACGTGGATTCTTCCCCATCTGAGCCATGAATATCATCAATTATTCCCACTGTAAAGCCTTACTAAAATTCACTTAAGGGATTAATAGAAATAATAGGAAAACAGAGATAAGCCTTGGTTATAGCCACTGCGAATATGCTGCTGTAAAACTAGTATAATCACAAACTATTTGAAGAAGCTCGGCAAGGATTTGTAAGGAAAACCTCAACTAAATTATATTGGCAGGTCGATGATTCTCCAACAACTAGGTGTCCAACAGTTAAATTCTGACACCAAGGGTCCAGAGTCAGTGCACACCCAATAGGTTAAGGACTCATTCCCACAAGACTGCCCCCTCTTCATATGCCAGAGGCCAACTACACTTCTAATCAACCATCTATAAATCTGGGGGGTTCCTGTGACCCTTTGCTCAGGTTCTGAAATTGCTAGAATGACCCACAGATACAGGAAAATATTGTACTCTCATTTACTGGTTTATAAAGGATGCAAATCTGGAGCGGCCAAATAGAAAAGATGGTTGAGACAAGTTATAGGGTGTGGGCATGCAGAGCTTCCATATCCTCTCCAGACAAGCCATCCTCCCATGTAACATGATTACATGAAATTATATTTAAGAATCAGCTATACTGGCAATATGTTTCAAAGAAGAAATACATATGGAAAGGAATTCTGAGATGACAAATGACTTTCCTTCTCAGTTTCAGGACTACCAATAAGGAAAAACAGTACCAATGGCAACCCACTTCAGTACTTTTGCCTAGGAGGCTGGCAGGCTACAGTCCATAGGGTCACAAGAGTCTGATGAGGCTGAGCAACAAAACAACAACAATCTTTAGGTGTGGCCTGACTATGCCAAAGCCTTTGACTGTGTGGACCACAATAAACTGTGGAAAATTCTGAAAGAGTTGGGAATACCAGACCACCTGACCTGCCTCTTGAGAAACCTATATGCAGGTCAAGAAGCAACAGTTAGAACTGGACATGGAACAACAGACTGGTTCCAAATAGGAAAAGGAGAACGTCAAGGCTGTATATTGTCACCCTGCTTATTTAACTTCTGTGCAGAGTACATCATGAGAAACTCTGGGCTGGAAGAAACACAAGCTGGAATCAAGATTGCCGGGAGAAATATCAATAACCTCAGATATGCAGATGACACCACCCTTATGGCAGAAAGTGAAGAGGAGCTAAAAAGCCTCTTGATGAAAGTGAAAGAGGAGAGTGAAAAAGTTGGCTTAAAGCTCAACATTCAGAAAACGAAGATCATGGCATCCGGTCCCATCACTTCATGGGAAATAGATGGGGAAACAGTGGAAACAGTGTCAGACTTTATTTTGGGGGGCTCCAAAATCACTGCAGATGGTGACTGCAGCCATGAAATTAAAAGACGCTTACTCCTTGGAAGAAAAGTTATGACCAACCTAGATAGTATATTCAAAAGCAGAGACATTACTTTGCCGACTAAGGTCCGTCTAGTCAAGGCTATGGTTTTTCCTGTGGTCATGTATGGATGTGAGAGTTGGACTGTGAAGAAAGCTGAGCACCAAAGAATTGATGCTTTTGAACTGTGGTGTTGGAGAAGACTCTTGAGAGTCCCTTGGACTGCAAGGAGATCGAACCAGTCCACTCTAAAGGAGATCAGCCCTGGGATTTCTTTGGAAGGAATGATGCTAAAGCTGAACCTCCAGTACTTTGGCCACCTCATGCAAAGAGTTGACTCATTGGAAAAGACTCTGATGCTGGGAGGGATTGGGGGCAAGAGGAGAAGGGGACAACAGAGGATGAGATGGCTGGATGGCATCACGGACTCAATGGATGTGAATCTGAGTGAACTCCGGGAGTTGGTGATGGACAGGGAAGCCTGGTGTGCTGCAATTCCTGGGGTCGCAGAGTCAGACACAACTGAGTGACTGAACTGAACTGAACAGATTTCCTTCCTAAATCTACCTATCGGCTTTGGTGAAAGAAGATGCCTTACTGTAAAAATAATCAGAACTGAAGTATTCACCAACCCAGCAGCTTGTCAAACACTATCACAGGGGGAGTTTTATTGAAATGTTATTGTGTAGACATATCTGACTGAATCATTGGCCATTTGTGCATGAGCTTCATCACCAGGCCTGGTGTGGGGGCACAAGATGCTGAAAGTTCGAACAATCTGGTCACTTGTTTGGTTTTCCTGGGAATGGGCAGAATGGGCAGCACCATTCTGAAGCAATCCAGAGCACACATCCCCTGCCCCCTGCCGCTGCTCAAGAATCATGTCATTAGTGTACAAAAGAGCAAATTCAAAGCATTTTAGCAGCTATGCTGCTGCTGCTACTAGGTCACTTCAGGCTCCCCCATCCCTGGGATTCTCCAGGCAAGAACACTGGAGTGGGTTGCCATTACCTTCTCCAATGCATGAAAGTGAAAAGTGAAAGTGAAGTCGCTCAGTCACGTCCAGCTCTCAGCGACCCCACGGACTACAGCCTACCAGGCTTCTCCACCCATGGATTGTCCAGGCAAGAGTACTGGAGTGGGTTGCCATTGCCTTCTCCTGGAGCTATGCTAGGAACCTGTCACAAAGACAATAAACTTATCTTTTTATTCTACAGCAAAAAATTGTTTTAAATTTATCTCATTCAAAAGCTACAAATCGTGAGAGAAAAGGCAAATTTTTGCCAGATACTCAGCTCTGTCTTTAGCACCTATAACCATAGTTTGAACCAAAGACCATGACTATCCACAGCAATGCCACAGGGTTATTAGGCTCAGCCTACTCTCAGAACTGTGGTAAAGAAGCAGTGAATACATTTTAGAGAGACTTCTCGAAAGCCAAAGATGAAACTAAAAGAAATTCTCAGGATAAATCCATTTAACTATAGAATATCATACCTTAGTGACAATTTTAATTTACTGAATGTTGAATGTGTTATTTGTTTAAAGATAATCTTTATAAATTCAACATATTTTTACAAATGGTAACATTCATAAAGAGCCTCCAACTTATTCATTTGCCATTTCTCATGTAATAAATTTAAAAAGCCATGTATAAGCACTCAGACTCTCATACACTATCCAGTCTTCATCGGCTACATATGGAGATAAACTCCTGGTGTTTCCTCTTAAGCTGAAAATACTGCCCACTCTCTTGTCATAGTTATGATTTTTATCCCCATTAACATAAATTTCCAAAGTTTTCTCCAAGTTATATATTACATATTATTTATTCAGTGTTTCCCATAGTACTGGCCTAAACTATGTAATTTACTTTAATTATTACTGTTCATCCTCACCAGGGCCAAGACTTAAAGTGAGATAAGTGAAGCTTTCACCTTGGGTTCAAAATCTAAAGAGCCATCAAAAACTTAGTAATCAAGACTAATAATATTTTAATGTAATATTTCTTAAAAGTGAATACTAATGAAAGATTCATGATAAACAAAATGTTAAAATTTTAAATAAAGACTAGATCAGCATTCTTGATTTTTTTCTTGTCCCTCAGGTTATATTATGGTTCATCACTCTTATTGATTCCTCACAACAACTCTACAAGGTACAAAATACTATGATTCCCACTTTATGAAATGAAACAGAGAAGTTAAGTACCTTGTCCAAGATCACACTGTTGTTTAACAGAAGAACCAGTGTATCTGACTTCAAAACTCTTCCACTATGCTGCTGCAGCACCTGTCAGAATCTACTTAATGCTTTTTATGTGTGCAATGTGAGGGGTTACAGTGCCCAACCTGAGGTCTATGGCTCATTAGAAGGGCTTTCAGTTCTCATTCAAAGCTGTTATAGTCATGATCATATTTCATGACAGTGAAAGGATATAGATTATAGTCAGGCCAAGGGAAGAGACGCGTGGGGCAGAGTCCCAGAAATTCCCAAATGTGGAGTTTCTAACTAATCTCTCCCAGTGGAGTCATGGACAGATTGACCTCTCCGAGCAATGATATGTGACAATATGCAAATGGTATTGTTAACCATTTTTCACTAGACCACACGTCAGCACCATGAGCAGGAGAGAAGCAGGGTATGAATTATACTACAGACACCTCTTTCTGGAAGAGAAGCTATGTCCTAAGTAACATGATTACATGAAATTCTACTTAGGATTCAGCTATATTGTCTATATACTCAGGAGAATGAATACATATGGAAAGGAATTCTAAGCTGGCAAATGACTATCCTTAGTTTCAGGACTGCAACAGCAAAGAGAGTACCTAATCTTTAGGAGTCTGGTTTCCTTTCTAAATCTACCTTTCTGATGTGGTGAAAAAAGATGCCCTAACTGTAAAAAAAAGAATCAAAACTGAGGTAGAGAGATGAAAGAAGATGAATACACATCTGTATATTATTCATAAATAGCATCTGTCTTGTTCCATGACCCTTAATATATTTCCTTTGGAAGTGTAGAACATTATCCCTGTTGTCCTAGCCTAGCAATTATAAGAGTGTCTAAAAGGTGGGAAGTACACTGCTGGGGTATGAGACAGTTTTAGATGTTATTGGGTTGGCTAAACCCTTCATGGATCACAGCCTTGTTGTGGCAAAGGGGCTTGGGTAACTCAATGAAGCTATGAGCCATGCCATGCAGGGCCACCCAAGTTGGACAGGTCACAGTGAAGAATTGTGACAAGACATGGTCCATTGGAGGAGAGAATGGCAAACCACTCCACCACTCCAGTATTCTTGCCAAGAGAACACCATGGACCGTATGAAAAGGCAAAATGATATGACACCAGAAGATGAGCCAAAAATTTCATTCAGGTAAGATCTTATGGGAAAACTCAAATGAACTTTTTAGCCAATCCCGTACATAAACAAACAGGTTTTTTGTTTTTGTTTTACTGAGTGTGTACTCAATCTTGTCTGACTCTGCAGCCCCATGGGCTATATAGCTCATCAGGCTCCTCTGTCCATGGAATTTTCCAGGCAAGAATACTGGAGCAGTATTGCCATTTCTCACTCGAAGGGATCTTCTCGACTCAGGGATTGAACTGACATCTACATCAACTTGCAAAGGCAACCGGATTCTTTACCACTGTGCCACCTTGAAGTCCCAGTTTATTTTACTAACCATGTTTTACTCACTGTTTATTAGAAAGTTTTACTATAAATATATTACAAACATGCTAGGGAAATTATGTAAGCTTTTAAAAATTGTAAACCTAAAGATATCAAGTAACTAAAAAATCTAACAGGAGAGGTCATCCTCAGTACATGACAAAGGGAAGGGAGGAAAAGAAAACAACTGAAGCTTAGGAAACCATGGAGTAGTTAGATATAGATTTTATCCCATCTTTCTACGCGAAAAGGATTTAAATTCTACGACTGTCAGAAAATCAGTCTCTGAACGGCAAATCAAGCCATGTTCAGTTTAGGTTTTATTGAGTTAAAACTTTCTAAATTGAGGAATTTCTAAGGGGGGCGGGGCAGGGGGGGAGGCAGCATTCTTTCTAACCAAATTCAGAAAATCTGATCATCCTGAAGTATTTTTAGTCCTGAATTGACTAAGTGATGAAATGTTCTTTGGCTTAAGTTTCATCTAGTGCTAACCATTATCATCCAATGCTGTAACTCGCCTTCCCTGGGCCCTGTGGTTGTCTCTCTGATCTAGAAAATCCAAAGATGAGCTGAGGTGGGAGCAGGTGAGCTGGGGGAGGGTACCCATCCCCCAGGGTTCTTCTCCCACCTCAGTCTGACCTTGAGAAAACTGTTCCTCCTCCCTGTGCCTCACTTTCACCCTTTGGGAAGGATGGGATGGTGACCTACTCAGCACATGGTGGGAGGAATGAGTTCCTGTCTGCTGGTACCCTGAAACTCCTGAAATGAGAAGAGGAGGAGGTAAAGGAACAGCAGGGCTTCTGGCAGAGCCTGTGATCACAGGAATGAACAGAGCAGGTGGCTAGTCAATGGAATGCAGGGCCCATTCTGAATACGGAGGAAGTTATGGGCTGTACCTGGAACTCCCACACTCCTTTGTGGTAATAGAGCTCAACTAGATTAAAATGAATGAGCAAATGTTGAACTGGGGTTGGGGGGAGTACGGGTAAAACCATTGCTTGGATTTTTCTTTTTTGGTTTACTTGTTTAAAATGTACTAGGAAAAAAGCATTATTGGAGATGACTGGATTTTAAGATTCATAAACAGGAAGGGTGCAATAGCATCGTGACATCGTCACTAGTTATAGAGGTTTTAGAACTGGAAAGGCCTGGTCCTCAGTCCATTACTTCCTATGTGACACTGAGGAAATAATCTCTCAGTTTCCTTGGTGTGAAGTGAGTAGAGTAATAGTAACAACTTCCTGCTTTATTTGAGAGAATTAAATGAGATAATGCAGTGAAGCATACAATACCTGACGCATAATTCTGCCTCTGTTATTATTGTTATTATTAGTTTAACCTCTCAAAGTTGCATTTCCTCATCTGTAAAATGATAGCAATAACTAACAATACTTCATTATGTTCCTGTGAGAAGCAAAAGAGATAATGCAGGTGAATTATCTGTAAACTCATGTCACTCGGGAGCCTTTCTGCCCCTTGGAGCTTTACATAAAATTGGCTTGAATGTTCTGAATTTTAAAATGTGTGTGTTATCAGTGTTTACTAACACACACATCCACAAACATACACACATGAGTTTTGGCAAATTTCACGTCTTTACTTTCTCACTGCCCCCTTATCTCTAGGCCTGAGTTTTCATGGGCATCTGCCAAAACCCCCACATCAAATCTGGACATAAAGCTCTGTTCTCATTCTATTCTCCTAGGAGGAGCCATCACACATTCACACAGTTAGAGCTTTACTGAAGAATCATAAGATGTACTCTTATTATTGCGCTCCCCTGGCTTCTTTTCTGCCACACACCACCAGTGTCTGGATTCCCAATGCCTGTCTGACCATATGCCATCCCCCCGTCACACAGAGCTGGCTGGGAAAGGCAGTCTAATGTCTATACTGTGACTGTTTTTAACAGTATTCTCCCTCCCTCTCCCCCCCAAATATCTTCCTTTGTAAACGAAAAAGCACCAAGTAATTTCAAAGCATCAGGATATGCAAATTATGAGTAAGTTAGAATTTTAATCCCAAATCAATTCAGGATATATTTATCGATGCTCATTCTATGCCATAGACGGTGCTGGTTTCTAAGAAGGCAATGACTAAAGCATATTTCCTGCTTCCAGAGAGCTAGCAGCCAGGTACAGAAAGAGCCAGAAAAAAAAAAAAAAAGGCATCAGAACACCTTCATCAGTGAATAGCCAGGGACAGAAGGAGCAATAAAACAATAGGGGATGAAGCCTCCACCTTTGGAGAAGGTGAAAAAGGCACAGCAGGGTATGGAAAAGAAAGATAACCCTAAAAAGAAAAAGAAAGATAAATGGAAGCTCATTGTAGGAAAAAACCAGTGTGAAGGGACAACAAATTTAGAAACAAAGTTATATTAGGGGAACAGAAAAAATTTTTTATGGTTACAGTCCACTTGAGGCATTAAGTTTGGATATCTATTCCAACAAATAAATACTTCTAAAAATAAACAAGATCAATAAGGCCTATTTAAATACTATTTAGATTAAAAATAATGTTCAAATCTAGCTCAGAGTTATGAACTGAAGTTAAAGCAAGTCCCCAAATTTGAGGCTTATTCTCACAATATCTTGCAGTAGATTGGACGAATAATTACATGAACTTAATGAACTCGATATCTGCAGAGGTGATCCATAAAATATCTGCTACTAAAAAGCGTAACTCTTTCATACTTTGTGCAGAAACCACAATATATAGGGCTTTAGAAGGCATATGTAGATGTAGTCTTGGATGCTAAGTTCAGTTCAGTTGCTCAGTCGTGTCTGACTCTTTGCAACCCCATGAACCGCAGCACACTAGGCCTCCCTGTCCATCACCAACTNCCTGGTGGGCTGCCATCTATGGGGTCACACAGTCGACACGACTGAAATGACTTAGCAGCAGCAGCAGCATGAACACTGAGATGCATGTTTCTTTGAAATCATTTTTTGTGATGAAACTCTTTTTTAAAGGTCTCTACCAGATTCTGATAAAATTGTATTTGGAATGTACTCAAGATTTTTTCATAATATCAGTTTGTTAAAATGTTAATTTTAAATATTACATTAAAGTATTTGTTGATTTAGTTAAAATGTTAAACATTTTATTGAATTGAGTTTCAGAATATGGATATAATTTTTCCTATGTAAAATTCATCTGAAAACTGGTTGTTTTTGAGAGATATGTACATTCACCTAAATCTAACTTAAAAGTCAAGAGGTGCTTGTTTTACTGAAAATGTTAAGTCTGTATTTTGAAGACCTAACCAACAGGATTTTCGGATGGACTGGAGATGATGTATAAGACAAAGATGAGAGTCAGGGATGATTCTAGGATAACTGACTTAAGAAAACAGGAAAAATGTAATTTTCATCATATGAAATGAGAAATGTTATGGGGTGAAGTCAACCTGGGGGAGGTTTGGTAATATGTACATCAAGATTTCCATTTAGAAATACACTGAGAGATAGCTACTAATATTTAATATTATGTCAAGTAATTTATAGATGGGGCTTCTCTGGTAACTAAGTGGTAAAGAATCTGCCTGCAATGCAAGAGACCAGGGTGTGATTCCTGGATTGGGAAGATACCTTGGAGTAGGACATGGCAACCCACTCCAGCATTCTTGCCTGGAAAACCCCATGGATGGAGCAGCCTGGTGGGCTACAGTCTATGGGGTCACAAAGAGTTGGACACGACTGAAGCAACTGAGCATGCATGCACACACATGCACTGGATTGATGACATTTCAAGTTTTAAAAGATGAGAGTACCAAAAGAATGAAAGAAGACAGGGGACAGACGAGTAAGCCTTGAGCACAACAATGTTAAGATGCCTGGAAAAGAGGAAGAACCATCAAAAGAACTGTGGCAGGCAGAATAATGTCTCCACAAAAATTTCTAAATCACAACTTCAAGAATCTATGAATATATTTTGTCACAACACAAGGGGAAATTAAGGCTGCTAACTGGTTGACCTTAAAACAGGGAGATGCTAATGAATTAGCTGAGAATTCTTAAAAGTGCAAGTGAGAGGCTGAGGAGTCAGTGTCAAATGATGCGAGGTGGAGAAAATTTGACCAGTCACTCCTGGCTTTGAAGATGGAAGTGGGCCACAAGTTCAGAAATGTGCTCTGCCTCTAAAAATGGGATATTAACAGGGCTTACTTGTATTTTCATGTTTCTCAACCTTAGTTGCACATTGCAATAATCTCGGAGGAAAAAAAAAATCTCATGCCACCATCTCCCACCTTGAGAATCTTGTTATTTTTAACAATAATCTCCCCATGATACTAATGTGTATCTATGATTAAGACCTCTGCTCTATAGGATTTATCATGAGAATTATCTGAGATAATCAATGTAAAATGCTTAGAATACATTTCCCCAATACATAGTTAATTCTGATCTATTTTAATGATCATTACTTTACAGTTGAAGAAATGAAACTTAAAGAGATAAGGAAATTTGCCTAAGATCATAGTTGATACTCAGCAATCTCAGGTTTTACTTCAAAGACCAGTTCATTCTAGTAAATGAATCAGACCAGAGATAGAAAAGAAAGAAAGAAAATGAAAGCCTTTCTGAATTCAAATGAAATTTTTCATCATCAGTCATCTACCCTGGGAGTGTTAAACAGTAAATTTTTTGTACTGATATTATTCCAATGCACTCTTGTTTACTTATTTTTAATGTTTTAGAACTTACATGTTAAAATAATATAAAATAGTTAAAGATGATTACTCCACAGTCCAAGATACTATTTCATCTTTCTGAAAGTTTTACATCATCAGGTAGAACATTTCCCCAAAAATGTAGTTTCTACCAAAAGGAGGTTATGCTGGAAATGAACCCACTCAAACACTAACACTACCATTCATTATCTGGTTCACCTTTGTCTTTAACAATGATCATAAAAATAGAAAAATAGCTAAGCTTTTTAGTTCTTGCAGAGCACTTTCTACATATTAAGTAATCTAATCTTCTCAACAGTCCCATCAGTTAAATAATTTACTGCTCCATTTTTTTTTCCATATAGGAAGCTCACTTAACTGGTTATTTATAAAATAAAGAAAATATTATACCACAGAAAAACTGAAAACAGAAAGATAATATGGGTTTTCTAATAAGACATACTACAAGAAACAGAATCTGTATATGTGGAGGCACAAAATTTGCAAGGAAGATGCTTGAATTTATTCTTGCTAGCAATGATGCCAGAAAGCTAACTTGCTTGGGAAAGAAACAAGTGCCAGTAGAAAGAGATACTTTCCATAAAATGAATGAATTTCCCCAATCTCTACTCTTTGTTTTGCGTCTGAACATTGAGAGAGGCTTTTAGCTGCACAGTGATGATGAGCGTGCCAAGGCAGCAACTACTAAAATTTGTGGCTACTGTTTCCAGGAAGGCAAGATCAGGGTAGAGGAGTCTGAGTTAATGGGAAAGGGGTGAAGGTTGCAGTGATGCAGAAAACAAAGGCAGTTGACTCAGATAAGAGCCTGAGGGGAATTCCTAGGTAACTTAAAAAAAAAATAAGCACTGCTTTTTTTTTTTTTTAATTTCTAGACGAACTTGGATGAGGCAGAAAGAACCTCTTCTTCCCTAGACCACAAAGCTCATTCTATTTCCGAATACAAACTACGGTCCTTTTCCAAACGTTGGGTCCAGCATAGGTTGGAAGAATACTGAAATACTGTACTGAATCCCTAGAAGTTCTGCCAGTGTTGCAGCCTGAACACAGAAGCAAGTACCAAGGATTCACAGATTGACATGCAAACAGAGAAAAGGGCAATGGTATCCACTGACATGAAAAATATTTCANGTACTGAATCCCTAGAAGTTCTGCCAGTGTTGCAGCCTGAACACAGAAGCAAGTACCAAGGATTCACAGATTGACATGCAAACAGAGAAAAGGGCAATGGTATCCACTGACATGAAAAATATTTCATACTTCGAGTTATCTGACCAGTCTCAGTTACATTGTTTAGTCTATATAATTGTTAATTGATATTTGCAGTTCATTATTTTTAATAAGTTCAACTCCCAAATAGATTTTTAAGAGTATTTGTACATTATTTCAAATAAGAAAATAGGTATATGACACCTGATATCATGTCATAAACCATAAATCAATTATATGAGAAAAAAATCATGAAATATAGCACTAATTTGAGTATTAAATAATATTTATATTAAAGAGTTTTTATTAGGATTAAAGATAATGCAGATAAAGCATCTAACAGTTGTTAACATGTTTATAGCACCTGTTACAGATATTAGTATTATTAGAGTGAGAGTATCCTTTTAAGCAGAATTTGTAATTGCAAAGTTTGCCCTGTAACTATAGTACAATCAATCATAAAATTCAATTCCTCAGGCAAATTAAATACTCATTAAATAACAAAAATTCATTCCTCAGAACAAGTCACATCTGGAAATAAATTGAACAAGAAATTCTATGCCAAAATATTATGGGAATGCCTATTTGGCAAACAGATGGGGAAAAAATAGGAATAGTGACAGATTTTATTTTCTTGGGCCNCATGTACACCCGTGGCGGATTCATGTTAATGTATGGCAAAACCAATACAGTATTGTAAAGTAAAATAAAAATAAATAAATTTTAAAAATAATAAAAATTTTAATTAAAATAAGCAAAAAAAAAAGTCCTCCTATTATGAATTCAGATAGCTTGAACTTGATGTCCAGATCAACAATCTCTCAGCCTATAAGAAATTCACAATGGGTTTTACAAGCAACAGCAACAATCATAGGACGTTTTGTCCTTTTAAACTAATGTTCTGAACCACTGGCAAGCTTAGTGGCCAGGGAAGTTATGTTTTAGCTCCAGACCATTGTAAAATGCCTCCTATAGCTTCAATAATGAAAAGGGAATCTCTAACTTCATGATAAAACTGCAGGGGTTCTTGTTGCCACATTCAAATCTAATAGAGTAGCCATGACTTCATATTTATTAACATCCATATCATCATTTTAATACACTACTTCATCTTTCCAGGAGAGTGCATAGAGTGCAGCGAAAGCCATATTTTACAAGCCAATTTTAAATGCCTTTTAATGATGATTCACGGTGCTCTAATACAGATTTCTCATCAATATCACCATCCTGCAGGCACGCATTAAAGCTGCAAATCATTTCTTGGGTGGTGCTACTGTCAGACTCCAAAGTACTATAAACATAACTCAAAGATCTGAGTTAAGCATCCCCCTTGGATGCAAGGGGTATAATCTGATTTCTGCAAACTGGAAAGAATGCCAGCTATGTCAGAGAGAGATTTGAATGCCCTTGATTGGAAAACATGCCTGAGTCTCTCTCTTTCCACCCCAGATGAAGAACAGGCATTCTTCAGTTCAGAGCTGGCCCACCACCACTCTGCACTTCCCAATGGCTCAGTTGGTAAAGAATCTGCCTGCACTGCAGGAGACCCAGGTTCAATCTCTGTGTTGGAAAGATCCCCTGAGAAGGGAATGGACACCCACTCCAGTATTCTTGCCTGGAGAATTCCATGGACAGAGGAGCCTGGTGAGCTACAGTACATGGAGCTGGACACAACTGAACAACTAACACTTTCATACCATTCCTCCACAGGGTAATCAGGGGGTGAACTTCTGTCTAGATTCCTTCAATTTGTAAGTTGTTTGATTATTTAAGTCTTTCTTCCCCTAGTAAGTGTTAATCATCATTCTTGATAGTGGTCCTTAGGATTGTTACCAGGGAACTTGTAAATGATTTCAGAGATGTAGCTGAGATAAAGGGAGACACCTGTGGATGAGTTCCTTCCATTATTATTAGCATAAATCCTTACAGGCCAATTCCTGCAACATTGTGATAAACTGCTGTAAATAGAAATGCTTGATACACAACATGGTGGGAAGGCTTAAATTGTTCTGGGTCTTTAGCACATTTTCACATTGGTATTAAGAATGTTAGAAATAATTTAATCATTGCCTGATTATAGTGATGTTGGGAGTAATGAAGTCCTTGCCTTATTACATATGGACTCATTCAGAGCCTCATTATTTATTTGGCAAGCATTAAGCATCAAATCAATTTAGTCAGATACTTGAAATGGGAAATTCAAGATGAAAGTTAAAGAGAAGATTAAAAGGTAAAATTAAAACTATTTCTAGTAGGCGCGGATTCATTTTCTTCATAAGCAATGCATCCCGAGAGAGTTTAAATGGGAAGAGAGCAAATGACAGAGTCCATCCCAAAGAAGGGAAATTAAAATGAAGAAGAATTGGCAAAGCAACCCCTACTTACATTTGCCTGGGTTAAATGACATAGGAAGAAGAGGGTGATAACTTTGATTTGTAGCTATGGAATGTGCTCTGTGCTTTTATGCAACTGATTATTATTGGAATGGTTTCCATTTCTAGCTCAATAGAAATGGGAAGAAGGGAAGTACATGTGAATCACTTGGGAATCTGCCGTTTCATTCTGTATATGAAGATGTACTGACATTAGTAGAACGCAATAAATGTGCTCAGTAGCGTTTTGGTTTCGGACTTAGCAACCACATCAATGATACCCATTTTTACATTGCAGTGTATATGGGAAAGTATTCCACCCACATTCAATTGAGGCTGGAGATAATGCCAGTGTAAGCAGCTCTCTGGCTGCTCCTTGTAAGGAAATTTTCTAATGTATTGATCCATGACAATCATTATTGGTTTGTGTCACAGGAAGCTGATCCCCAATGCATGATAAGGAATAATTGCCAATGAAATTACACAGGAAGTTTTAAGGAAAAAACCACTTCTTCCTTTTGAACAGAGATGTAATAGAAGCAGAGCCAAGACTATCATAGGGCAGTATTTGGATTTGCTAGCCTGGCTCTCACAAAACAGAAAGTGATACATATGTTAACACAGGAAACCAGTAGCAGATGGAAGAAGTAGTAGGATTTAATTCTCTCTTTTAGGATAAGGTGAGAAGCTAGACATTTAGAGTAAATGTTGGAATTGTGTCAGAGCATTAATTACAGAAAGAGTCATGTTTATTACTGAAAAGAACACTGTTTAGCCCAGGAACACATGGGGCATAGATTAAAGAAATGGAGCAAAAACAGAACAAAATAAGAAAATGGAAACCAGTGTTAGTATAGAGCCAGGCACTAGTCTAGAAGCTTTCCCTATAGCACATGCATGTGGTCCTGCCCACCATTCAGGCTGAGGAAGATTCAAATTTGATAGATAAGGAAACAGATTTAGGCAGATTATGTCTCCGCTTCAGGTCATCCCTGTTGGAAACAGTTGACCTGGATTTAAAAGTAGCTGTCTAATTCTAAAACCTATGCTTTTTAAAAATTACACTCTTGGCTTACTCAGCATGTACCATCAGGTAAAATAAACACTGCCTCCCAAAAGTATCATCACCCCATTGCACGGATCCCATGCTGGCATCCTCCACGTTTCCGTCTGCCAGCTACAGAGGCTGATGGAGAAGACCTGATGTCAAACAGCTTCTGTGAAGTGACCCCAAATTCAATAAAAAGTCATTTAATCTGCTGAAGTGGTGAAAGTGACTTTAGTCTCAGTCAGAAGTGGATCAATTTATCCCCACTGGAATTTTTCTCAATGCTTAGATTTTACCAGTCAGCTCATTACAGGGCCAAGAAGAGGTTTTAAAGGAGGAAATTCTTTTAAAACCTACTTTTGTTTCACTCGTGTTTGCTTGAGGATCATACTAAAAAGATAATATTAATGTAAAAAGAGGGAACTAATGTGTTCCTTTGCTGTGGTTATCTTTGGGTAATATATCTACCTTTTCTCCCTGTGCTATTTTCAGGAAAGACCTATTGATTTTTTAAACAACTCAACATTACTAGGTTGCAAAATTCTCTTTATCATATCAAGTTTTGCCTTGTTTATACCATGCCTAAAAACATGCAGCTGCCCAAGTATAAAAAACATAGATGACAGTCAGTGTACTACAAACGTTCTTTGTAAAAGTCAATTCCTATCCTCAGTGTCTTTGTAACCATTTTATTAAGAAGCTTGCATTCTTTCCTCTCTAAAGAAATTTATCTCCCCACTACTTCATGAATCCACAGTTGTCCATAAGATTAAGATTAAACTAGACTTGCTACTCTAATACAAATTTGCCATTCCATGTGGTCATTGTAACCAAGTCAAAATAGTTTTGCTTTGTTTCAATTTTTGAAAATAAAGATTCTTTGCCAATAAGAATTGTTATTGCTACTCAGCCCTTTTCTTTTGTCTGCCCAGCCCTGAAGAACATTAGCATCAGGGAATAATTCTAACTGTAAAGCTCCTCTGGCATCCTCCTTGCCCGTGGCTTGCTTCACCAGTTCCTCAGAGCTGTCTAATAGCCACGGCCCTGGCTTTAAAAGTCTTAATTACAGAGATGGAGCTTAATCACAAGAGCTGGTCTTCTCTTGTGTCAAATAAATACCAGTGGCTGCAGATTGACCTTGGAGAGAGAATGGAGGTCACAGCTGTGGCCACCCAGGTAGGATACGAGGATACGGGAGCTCTGACATGTTGTGTTTTATATTTATGTACATATATATATATATATATATATATACATGCACACAAAGGTATTTACAAAAACACTGTTCATTGTACACTTATAGGATGGGAAATTATATGTACACTTCTTATGGGCAGAGTATCCATAAGTATCCAGAGTATCCATAAATTATTTGGTATTCTTATATGAGACATTTGTATATTATCCCTCATTTATTTATTTAATCATTTACTATGTATAAACTCAGGGACATTTATTTTATATTTTGGGTTATAATCGGATCATATGTTATTTATTTAGATATTTTTCAACATGTTCCAGCTTTAATTATTGGGTGAGCTTTCAGTTAGGTCCTATATTCCTTTGATATACCTCCATTATTTTGTTTTTTGATCACTTCCTACTTTCTGGAACCATAGGAAGCTCTACACTCATACTGCCCTGGTCCTAAGATCAGTTACTTTTCCAACGATCCCTGGTTCCTTTTAATGGAAACTGGTATTAAAAATTAAGGTCTTGGAACTGCATGTGCTCATTGTGAATGGGATGTTGCTCCTTCTAGCCCTTTCAGGAGACAGAACTAGGAAATATATATGAATGTGTTAGCCGCTCAGGCATGCCCAACTCTTTTCAACCCCATGAACTGTAGCCCACTAGGCTACTCTATCCATGGAATTCTGAAGGCAACAATGGAATGGGTAGTCATTCCCTTCTCTAGGGGATCTTCTGGATTCAAGGATCGAACCCTTCATTCTCTGGCAATGAAGGCAGATTCTTTACCATCTGAGCCACCAGGGAAGCTCTGTGTATATTATTAATACACATTATATATTTTATAAATATGTTATAAATATGTTCATGATGTTCTTTTACATGAATACAAAAAGGAAAAAGATCTTAAAAAAACCTCAAATGGACCTCATAGAGATGAAAAATACAGTATATAAAAACAATTAGATGGTGCCAAGGAAAAAATACTATGAACATGAAGACATGGCAGTTAACACTGTTTAAAATAACAGTGAGAGAGAGAAAGGACTGAAAAATCAAGTCATCTAACTCACATATAATTGAATTACCAGAAAAGGGGAGGGGTTGGAAAAATAAATACAAGGAAATAATGGCCTAAGTGTTGAAAAGCATGTAAAAAAACTGGAACTCTCATATACTATTAATATTGATGAAAAATGGTAAGCCACTTTATAAAGAAAAAGTTTCTCATAAAGTCAATTGTACACTCACCACATAACACAGTAGTAGTAAATGTTGCTCAGTTGTATCTGACTCTTTGTGACCCCATGGACTGTAGCCTACCAGGTTCCTCTGTCCATGGGATTTTCCAGGCAAGAATACTGGAGTAGGTTTCCATTTCCTTCTCCAGGAGATCTTCCCAACCCAGTGATCGAACCCAGGTCTCCGGCTTTGTAGGCAGACGCTTTACCGTCTGAGCCACCAGGGAAGTCACTTAAAAAGTGCCTATGATAACCTGTGTCTTCCTAAAAATGNAGGTTTCCATTTCCTTCTCCAGGAGATCTTCCCAACCCAGTGATCGAACCCAGGTCTCCGGCTTTGTAGGCAGACGCTTTACCGTCTGAGCCACCAGGGAAGTCACTTAAAAAGTGCCTATGATAACCTGTGTCTTCCTAAAAATGTTATGTGGCTGTTCACAGTAGCTCTATTCATTACAGCCAAAACTGGAAGCAATAAAATGTCCATCAAGTGATGAATAAATAAGCAAACTGTTACATATCCATACCAGGGAAATCTACTCAGCAATAAGAGGAACAAACTACTGGTATATGCAACAATGTGAAAAAATTCTCATGCAAAATACTAAGTGAAAGCAGCCAGGCACACAAAAAATATATGCTGTATGATTTGATTTTTAGAAAATTTAATATATAACAATATAACATAATATATTATATTTTAAAATAATTGCATACTATATTCTCATATAATAGGATTTGTATGAAATTCTCAGAAAGTGTAAAGACAAAGTAAAAGCAATGACAACAGGAGTAGGTGATTTTACTGCAAAGGAGCAGAAATGTACTTTCTGGGATAACAGAAACTTTGTATCTCATTATTTGTGGTGTGGCTACTTGACNTGAACTGTGGTGTTGGAGAAGACTCTTGAGAGTCCCTTAGACTGCAAGGAGATCCAATGAGTCCATTCTAAAAGAGATCAGTCCTGGGTATTCTTTGGAGGGAATGATCCTGAAGCTGAAACTCTAGTACTTTGGCCACCTCATGCGAAAAGTTGACTCATTGGAAAAGATCCTGATGATGGGAGGGACTGGGGACAGGATGAGAAGGGGATGACAGAGGATGAGATGGTTGGATGGCATCACCAACTCGATGCACATAAGTTTGGGTGAACTCTGGGAGTTGGTCATGGACAGGGAGGCCTGGAGTGCTGTGATTCATGGGGATGCAAAGAGTCGGACATGAATAAGCAACTGAACTGAACACACTTCAGATTATAGATGAAAATCAGAAAAATACTTGTATACTTAAGAAACCTGTATTTTCTTTATGTTTGTTCAAATACTTCATATAGTCTTTAAATCTAGACTATATGAAGTATTTGAATAAATATCAGTGGCTGCCAGAAGTCTGTATCTGTCTCACAAAGGTAACCTAGTTTATGTTATCATCAGAGACATATTGAACGGATAAACCATGGACACTTACCCTGCAACCCGCCTGCAAATGCTTTACAGCTGTTAAATGCCTTGCAACCCAAATGGACTGTAAATGTTTATTTCAACAGTTTCCAATTGAACAGGCACGATTTTACTGTGTGGTATCTATGGTGTGGTACCTGATCTCATCACAAGTGAATGAGATGAGGTTCAACATAACCGCATGCAGATAACGGGTTAGACGTGCTAGTGATGCAAGAGCTAGTCAATCAGTCCAGCTCACTTCCGACACTTTGTCACAAGCTTTTTGTGTGTGTGTATCTTTCTTTTTTTCTGCCTTCACATCATATGAGCAAAGAATTCCTTCCCTTTTTGAAGGGAAAGAAAACAACAGTAGTAAATTCTAGATCCCCTTTACATTAGTTTCACATGGCATTTGTGACCACAGAATTGTAACACTGATCATTTTTTCTATTGTGGCTGCAGAGGGGAAGAAATTCAGTCACTAAGATTTAATCTTGGTTCTCTGTCCCCTCTCCCCCCAAAAAAGTCAGCTTTAGGAAAGTATGTTTAATTTTAAATTAATTTTCAATTAGTTGAAAAGCAGGCAGGAACATGATTAACCAAACAAAATTTTCTCATGGAACTAGAAAAAACAGATGCTTATTTCACAGTGTTAAAAAGCACATTTTTAGGTAGAGCTTTGGACTGTAATCTAGGAGGTCTGGTTTGTTTGCCTTGCAATAGGCCATTATCTAACTCTGAGACTGTGGATAAGATCCTTGAATAGTGTGTATTTCATTTTCCTTATCTGCCAAATAGCAATGATATTTTACATACCTCTACAGAATTTTCTATGAAAATCAAGTCTGATAATATATGAGAAAATGCCTAAGAAAGTATTATGAAATGTACAAATATTTGTTATCACACAGACTCTTTTATGTACCCACAGCATCATGCTGTATCTTGTACAGAAGTTACTCAGGCAGACAAAATCATCAGGGCTAGTCTATCTCCCTTTGGTAACTACTCATAATTCTGTTCTGATCTCCCAAAGAGCAAAAAATAGCTCACCAGTTTTTGTATTCTCTTGATGCTGAGTAATTCAGGATCGTGAAAGAGAAAAAACTAGTTGAACCAGTTAAGTGTTTTTAGAGATGAAGAAGACAAATGACTCAAGATATACATTGAATATTGACTATAATACTATCCCTTGCCTTCATGGAGTTTAGAGTTTAGCTGATTTATGCATATAAAAATAAAAATTTTATCTTTTGTCAAAATATCCTCCAAATGCAAATTCATAAATTCAAGAGTCCTTACTCTCCAACTCTTTTATCCTTTGTGTTTTCTCCTTCCAACTGCAGCAATCATGCATCATACACTTGTCCTGACCACACTGAGATTGCCTGTACCTTTTATCCCTATGCTTCTCTTTCTCTATCAGCTTCATCCAAGGCCTTTCTCTTCCACTCCTATCCAGCTTAGATTTCACATTAACCATTTGGACTCCCTCTTAAAATATTCTCAACTCATTTTCACTGTGATATTCCTAATATTTATGTCAAACTGTCTTCACACTCAGAAAATATGGCCTGGGTCAGTGGAATAAACTAGAACATACTGGAATCCCGGTATTCCATCCCAACTGAATCTTCAACACTAACCCTGCCCTCATCTTTCAATGTTCCTTAGTCTGCTCTCTCATCCACTCCCCAAAGTAGCGATTACCAACTTTTTTGTTCATTTCAAATCTGTTCTATCAACTCTAATCTTTTCTACTACCACAGTAGAAACAGGCTAATTTAGAGGAGAATTAAGTCAGTGTTTGCTGTAATTCTACACATATAACTGTATCTCTTTTGAATTGCTAGATATTGCCTCTCTGCTGGCTGTTCCAACTAATTTTTAAACATGACTGAGTGATGTCACCAAAATGGCCAAATAAGACATCTCTCATATGTCCCAGCAACCCCCAATAATAATTTGGTATCCATCTACAGACAAAAGTGCCTACCTGTGAACTTTATAATTCAGGTAAGGGACCCAGTGCAGTCCCTAGTCCAAGACTCAGGAAAGTCACATTTAAAAGCTGGACTCATATCCAGGTGTCTCACTTTCTGGCTATGATCCCAGCTACAAATATAGAAACAGCTCCATACCCTTCAGAACTTAGCTACATCCCCATATGCCTTTGGGTCTGTTACAGCACCATACACCAAGGGACATGAGAGGAGTCACATTCACCTATGTATTAGGTAATACACAGAAATTGGTCCTGGGAACAGATCCTGAATTAACTTGTCAACTGACTCTCTGGAGCAGTGTCTAGGAGTCTCTCAAGCTAAGTCCAATAGACATAATCAGACTGTAGATCCTACAAGGACCCTGTGACTGGGCTTCGGCCTGCCTAACCAGTCTGTAGATAGTTTTGCTGGCAAGGAACCTGCAAGATAACTCCCGTCTGCATCCCCAAAGATCCTAAATGGCCCTATACCGAGTTCCAGGCCCTCACAGACACAGATCACAAGCATCCTGACAGTGCCGAGACCCGCTAAGCACAGCTCTGGCCCCTCCAACCATGATCGGGGATCAGTCTAGTCCACTAAGAGTTCTGGTGGGAGACAGGCTGATCCATGCCTCAAGAGGCAGGTGCGCAGACCTGTTGCAAGAATGTGGCGAAATGGGAACCCTCGTGTCCTACTGATGGGGAAAAAAATTAGTGCAACCACTATGGGAAAAAGTATGAAGTCTCCTCAAGAAATTAAAAAATAGGATTATCATGCAATCTAGAAATCCTACTTCTGCGTATTGTATCTGAAGAAAAAAAATCACTATCTCAAATAAATATCCTTGCTGGCCCCATGTTCACTGCAGCATTATTTACAATAGCCAAGACATACAAACGACTTCAGCTTAATGAATAAAGAAAGAGTTGTACATATACAATGAAATATTAGCCATAAGAAAGAAGAAGTCTTGCCTTTTGGATTTGAATGGACCTTCAAGCTATAGTGTTAAATAAAATAAGTTAGAGAAAGATACATATAATCTCATATGTGGAATCTTAAAAAAAAATTCCACATTTACAGATAAAGAGAATAAAATGAGGATTGCCAGGGCTTGGAAGATATAGAAAAGTTGAAAAGATACAAACCCAATTATAAAATAAATAAGTTCTGAGAATTTAATATACAGTATTGTTAACAGGATTGCATTATATATTGATACTTGAAAGATGCTATGAGCTAGAACTTGAATATTCTCACCAAATACACACAAACTGTAATTATGTGCAGTAATGAATCTGTTACCTAACCTTACTGTGATAATCATTTTTCAATGTATACATGTATCAAACCATCATGTTGCTTACTGTAAAAGTATATAATTTTATATGTCAATTACTTCTCAATAAAGTTGGAAAAAAACACCATTAAGTTAAATTCATTTTGAGTTTAAAAAGAAAAAGTTCTCTTGATTACACGACCCTCCAACTATGGCTTTATCTTTCTTCTCCTGTCCTTAGCCAAATCTCTGGAGAGACTTTTCTATGTTCACAGTCATCTGACTTCAATTCCTGCAACTCTACCAAACGACCTCACAACTACACAAAGTTAGTCTCTGCCAAAGTCATCAATACCTTGATTTCAAAATCCACTAGACACTTTTCACTATTTAATAATCTTACCTGACCTGTTAATAAGTACAATTGAAAAATGTCGGCTACTCGCTCCTTCACTAAAAACTCATCTATTTGCTTCTATGATATACCTGCCCCTTCTGTTTTTCTTCCCCCGCCCCCACCCCGTACCTTCTGCATCACAAATGTTCTTGGCACCCAGCCCCCGCCTGTTCCACTGCCCTGAAATGGACTCGCTCATCTACAATCCTAGGCCAGTGTCCAGTGATACCCTCTACTCATCTAATACATAAGTCTTCACTTTCCTCAGTTCTTCCCTCTCCCTCACATCTCAAACCAGTCATCACCACATTGACTTAAGTTTACTCTACAAATATTATTGGATTCAAATCTATCTAATCTTCTCCAGCACCACTTATTATTCTCTAATTCAGTCAGTTACAGAGTTCTTTTGAAATGCTCACTCCAGGTCAAGCATTGTGTTAAAAGCATGGGGGAACTACTGCTGATCAAACCAAACATTATTTGAGCCTTCAAGGAGACTCTGTCACCTTTCCTGAATTATTCCAGTAGCCTCATAAAGTGTCTCTTTTTCTCCAGATATGTCAGCTTTCAAATCTTTTTTTTTAATATATATACTTAAGCCAGATCATTGCTTGCTTAAAATGAAGTTTCAGCTATATTACTCCTCATACTAAACCTTTCAGTGGCTCCCTCATGCTCTTAAGAAAAATTCTAGATTCCTTAGTATAACCTACAAGACCCAGAAGGATTTGGCTTCCCTGGGTGGCTGGGACTGGGACTTCCCTGGTGGCTCAGACGGTTAAGCATCTGTCTACAATGTAGGAGACCAGGGTTCGATCCCTGGGTCGGGAAGGTCCCTGGAGAAGGAAATGGCAATCCACTCCAGTACTCTTGCCTGGAAAATCCCAGGGACAGAGGAGCCTGGTAGGCTCCTGGGGTCGCAAAGAGTCAGACACAACTGAGTGATCTTCTTCTTCATAATTCTGGACCCATGTCACTAACACTCCCTCCACAGTTTCCCCTATTAACTTGAACAATATAATCCAACCATACTTCCAACTTCTGTAAGCATGATGCTTTTTCTTTTCTCACAGAGACTCACTACCTTTTCTTCATGAAACACCCTCTGTCCCTCTGGACCTAGCTGCTTACTTCTAGAAAGCAAACCATGACACACTAATTTACTATATTTGTATTTTGTTCCCTTCCTCAATGCTCTCCATGGCATGTACTTCACATTTACAATTTTTCATATACTAACATTATCAAATTATACTCATAAAAAAGCTATGTGGGGAATTTCCTGGTGGTCCAGTGGTTAGGATTCCATGCTTTCACTGCTGAACCCTGGGTTTAATCCCCAGTCAGGCAACTAAAATCCCACAAACTGCATGGAGTGGTCAAAAGAAAAATAAAATGAAGATTAAAAAAAAACCCTTGTATATACCAGTCATTGTGCATATCACTGTAAACAGACAGAAGATCTGCCTTGAGGGAAATAAACCATAACCACTGTGTGCAGATTTATCTGTGGTGATTTAAAAGCATAAATGTCTAGATGAAAGACTAAACCAGATAGATAAAATCACAATTTCTGGGGTAGAAACCAGTTACAGGTTTGTTTTTTTTTAATCCTCAACAATACTGATACTCATTTCTGGTTAAGAAACACTATACATTCCCCACCATCCCCCACACACCCACATTTTCTTTTTAAAAATGTGCACCTGATCATTGATTTTCATAGTGTGATCCCTGAATCAGCAGCATCAGCAACAGTTGGACACTTGCTAAAAATCACCAATTTCTTGACCGCACTCAAGCTACACTGAAAGAAACTACTAGGGACCAGGCCTCAGGAATCTGCATTTTCACAAGCCCTTTAGTTGCTTTTGATACCAATTAATATTTAAGGACCATTGCCATAGATTAACCTTACAATAAGGATGTATTCCTCACCTACATTATACATGTGTGTGCATGGGCACCTGCTCAGTCGCTCAGTTATGTCCAACTCTTTGTGACCCCAGGGACTGTAGCCCACCAGGCTCTTCTGTCTGTGGGATTTTCCAGGCAAGAACACTAGAGTGTGTTGCCATTTCCTTCTCCAGGGATCAAACCTGCATCTCCTGCACTGGCAGGTGGACCTTTACCAGTGACCAGGAAAGCCCTATGTTAGTCATGCATAACATGGTTTGGTGTTTGATTAGAGAATCCTTTCCTTGTGAGATCAAGTCATGGTCTCAGAATCCTTCTCAACAGAGAGATACAGGAAGTGATGGCAGTTAAGTCAGAGTTATACCTTAAGTTGAAATCTTGCTGTGACTCTTACTATACTTTCCTATAGGATTCATGCTATCACTACTTCTCAGTGCACACAAAATTTAGGACATAGGCTCAAGCAATGGAAGAAAGAGGGCTGGGCATGAAGATATGAACTTTACAATAACTTTGAGAAAATAAAGAAGAAAAGAACTGATTCAGAGGAAAGATTCTCTAAATGTAGAGAGAAGTATTGGCCAACAGTGGAGAGGAGATCCAGGTAAAGAGGAATTTTAGGACAAAATTGGCATCATGGACTGGAGACCAGAATGAAGAGAGTTTTTTGATACTCTACCTTTTATATACAATCATGTTCATTTATGGGCTACATTAATTCATTCATTATAGGCTTGCCTGGTGGCTCAGATTGTAAAGAATCCACCTGCAGGGTGGGAGACCCGGGTTTGATCCCTGGGTGGGGAGTATCCCTGGAAAAGAGAACGGTAACCCACTCCAGGATTCTTGCCTGGAGAATCCAATGGACAGAGGAGCCTGGTGGGCTACAGTCCATGGGGTCACAAAAAGTCGGACACAACTGAGCCACAAATTCTTTCCTTCATATTCATTTATATTCACAAACTATATTGAGTTCTGTAACTGAGGGCGTTCTGCCCGGTTTTGATGTTGTATAATGGCAGAAATTTTCCTAACTGGTCTTACTGAACAGGAAAGGGAAGGCCAATAAGTACTTTCAAAGTAGTTAAATTTAAGGCACTTTTTCCCAATAGGCTAAATTTAAGAAACTAAGACAATTTTGAGAATTTGAGTTTTAAAAATATCACTATAATTGGTTTAATACAGTTAATGCTAAGGTCTTTAAGTCCCTCTTATTTTACTGCCATTAGAAAGTCTTTTTCTTTGATAAATGTCATTACCTATGAGCTACTAAATGCTTCTCCTTTTTTGTGATAACAGTACATTTTATGGGAACAGGGCAATTTTTATTTATCCAAACCATTATATGTTTGAAACCTCAATAGATCCAAAGAAGTTACAAACAAGAGTAACCAGAGAGCTTGAAATGTATTTATAATAGCCCCATTTAATAAATATCTCTTATATTGTCCATTATTTTACAAATATTTTTAAAGCTCGAATAGTCTCATTTGAATATACATTTCCAAGCTAGAATTTGTGTAACTCTGCTGTCACCAACAGGTTTTCACGTGAATTAAATGATTTCGTCTCAGTATGTTTTCACTGTATCTAACACTTAAAAATCAAGGCATAAACTATACTGTTATTTTTCTTAAACTTAAGATGCTCTGTAGAGTGCAATTAAGCATTAACATATTGCATCTGGAAAAGTAATTATTATTTTTTTATTTGCTTGAAGAGGATAGTATGTACATATATCAGCCAAAGAGCCATTTGTATTTTTTTTTCTCTCGCAACAGATTTATTTCTCCATTAAATGTAGAAAGATCATCAATATCCACTACATGGCTTCAATTAACTGAACATTTTGTCAACCACCACTATTCTCCAGCTGCCAGAAAAACCATATGAAATAATAGAGAACCTGTGCTGTTCTCTCTTCTTCCTTCTCAATTAAACAAAAGAAAATAGAATGATAAGAGGACATTAAATCTAAGCCTGCCTTTTTAGTTGGCATCTGCTCTTTCTCAGACAATTTATAAAAAGTTACATAATGGAAGAACCAATATAAAGGCAAGACCATGAGGGTATTAAAAATATGTCTTTCCCCCACCTCATTTCATTTTGAATGACCTTGGTTCCTATGCCTCCTTAGTATGCCCCCTATAAAGTCTCAGCATCAGTAGGCATAAAAGAGAGGGATTCAGAAAGTATTATCTTTTGACCAAGAAAGAAAAGCCAAGAAAAATACTGGTCAACCACAATATAACACAAATATTTCATTAATGTAATTCCATATTAGAACAGAACCCATTGTTTCTTTATTTTTAATAATCCAGGCAATTTTATTACTATCAATTGAGTACAATTTCTCAGGTTTCATTAAACCTAAAATATCCCAGATAGACACAGAGCATATTTAATGGAGGTTCATCGTTTTTAAATAAGGAATATATGAGACTTTAGCTCAAAATTCAGAAATCGAAGATCATGGCATCTGGTCCCATCACTTCATGGGAAATAGATGGGGAAACAGTGGAAACAGTGTCAGACTTTATTTTTCTGGGCTCCAAAATCATTGCAGATGGTGACTGCAGCCATGAAATAAAAGCTTACTCCTTGGAAGGAAAATTATGACCAACCTAGATAGCATATTGAAAAGCAGAGATATTACTTTGACAACAAAGGTCTGTCTGTGTAGTCAAGGCTATGGTGTTTCCTGTGGTCATGTATGGATGTGAGAATTGGACTGTGAAGAAGGCCGAGCGCTGAAGAATTGATGCTTTTGAACTGTGGTGTTGGAGAAAACTCTTGAGAGTCCCTTGGACTGCAAGGAGATCCAACCAGTCCATTCTGAAAGAGATCAGCCCTGGGATTTCTTTGGAAGGAATGATGCTAAAGCTGAAACTCCAGTACTTTGGCCACCTCATGCAAAGAGTTGACTCATTGGAAAAGACTCTGATGCTGGGAGGGATTGGGGGCAGGAGGAGAAGGGGATGACAGAGGATGAGATGGCTGGATGGCATCACTGACTCGATGGAGTTAAGTCTGAGTGAACTCCAGGAGTTCGTGATAGACAGGGAGGCCTGGCGTGCTGCGATTCATGGGATCGCAAAGAGTCAGACACGAGTGAGCAACTGGACTGAACTGAAGACTTTAGGATTACATACATGACAACATGAAGTTAAGATCATAAATTATGTTTACTATATTAAACTTAAGTTTAGCTCATTTTGTGTGCTCATATTCATGTATTCAATCTCCTAGAAAATGCTTGGTAGCATCATGAACAATTAGGATACAGATCTTCACTTTTAGGCAAATGTCTAGTTGAGTGTGTGTGTGAACACAAAGCAAATATTCATAATATAGTACTACAAGAATAATAAGAGATGTGTGTGTGTGAAAGAGATAGAGATTGATTATGAATTTGAGAATAAAAAGGAAGAGAATCTAAGGCATCAGGGAGTGGTAATAGAAGACTTCCTGAAGAGAAAACTAACTTGAGTTGAGTTTCCCAGCAATTGGCTAGGGTACTCCAGAATGAAAAAGCACCTGGATTAATACATGAGGATATTTCTTTATTATTTTTGTCTTAAACATCTACAAATGAGGCCTTTATGCTATATGCTTTAAGAAGGACACCTCTTTTGATCCTTCCAATCAACCATGAGACATTTACTGTTGTTATCATCTTCATATAAAAAATGAGAAGTAAACAATCTGTCAAAAGTCAATCGTACTGGATTTTATCTCAGAATCTGATTCCATTTGGTACAACACTAGAGATAGTATGACACCTCTAGGAATATACTAGAATCTAGTATCAGATAGTGGAGGGCACTATAACAGATAGCACAAATCAGAAATGAAAGTGTGAAAGAGTGGATCTTTTATGTGAAAATG
This sequence comes from Neotragus pygmaeus, assembly GCA_006410875.1. Taxonomy (NCBI): domain Eukaryota; kingdom Metazoa; phylum Chordata; class Mammalia; order Artiodactyla; family Bovidae; genus Neotragus; species Neotragus pygmaeus. Next base: position 1,361,150 of record SJYV01027424.1, read on the forward strand.
CATATTTTGACTTGTTCCTATTGGCTACATGGTACAATTTCAGGATTTTAAAAAAAAGGATAGAATTATGTATTACTTTTATAAGAGCTAATTATTTGTTAGCTTTATAGTAATCAGTACAGAACATAGATAGGGGAAGTAATGATTAAACCTAGGAGATAGTTTAAGAAACTATGGCAGTATTTTAAGCAGGAGATGATAGTTTGAACTGAGTGAGCATGAGTTAAAGAAAAATGGACAAATTCAGGAGGCAATAAAGAGGAAGAATCCACAGGGCTTTTTTTAAAAAATGAATTAGATGTGTGGAGAGGAGGAGAAAAGGTGAAATTTGCAGTGACTCTCATATTTCTAGCTTGAGTAATAAAATTTGGATTATATTGACATCTGCTAGTAGAGAATATAGGAAGAAGACACATTGTGGGTAAAATAAGGGAAATGATGGCTCCTCTTTAGAGAACAGTATGGCTGATCTACCTATAGAGTATCTTGGCAACTGACTAGAATGATCTTACATGCAGAGAGATGCTGAAGTCAAATATATATGCATGTGTCACAAGTTCATAGGCTATAGAAGTTGTTTCAGTTGGCAAGATCAATCAAGGGAGTATGTAGGAATAGAAGATAAAGTTGGCCTCGATATCAGGAAAAATAGAATCCCATGAGAAAAGCTGAGACATCAGTGAAGAGAGGTGGAAGCAGAAAAAATATATGGAAGAGATAATTCTGGAGTACAGGCAATGGTATCAGAGACACTAGAGACAGTGTAACTTAGATGTATCTACCAAACATGTCCCTAGAAGAAAAGAATGCAATTGAGTTGCTTAAAGAAGTTAGACCACACTTAGAGGAGACAGAGATTTGGGTGCCCAGAAAATAGGGGTGCTGAAGTGATACACCATGACGTCCGGGTGGGCTAGGGAAGAAATTAAAGCTAGGTGAAGCTTAAGAACTGGAGGTTGTGATGAATTTAAGTAGAAGTGTTACCATCAAAGTTCCGAGGAAACTGTGAGACAAAGGTTATGGTAGGGGAAAAAAAAAATGTGTCGCTAACTTTAAGACCTCAGAGATGAGAAATTTCTAAGCAATTATATTATCCAGGCTTTTAGTCACAGACTGAGTGACAGAGAATGGAAATGAAGGTCACTAGAAAAGAAATGATGAGAAATTGAGGTAGGTGGCCATATAAAGGTTTGAAGTACCTGAGGTGGTTGACAGGAGTCGGAGTAGAAGGGGAGACTAAGGCAGGAGCCAATTCATAAAATATACAAGGTTTGGTGAGCAGAAGGAAGTAAGAGCCCAGACAGGCAGCATGTGCTTTATGTAAAAACAGCTTCCTCAAAGGGCTGAATAAATCCTAGTTTGTGCTGTGTGTGCTTGTTGCTCAGTCGTGTCTGATTCTTGCAACCCCATAGACTGTAGACTGCCATGTTCCTCTGTCCATGGGATTCTCCAGGCAAGAATACTGGAGTGGGTTGCCAGTTTAGCAGAGTGGAAATGGGGAATTAAAGAAGGTCAATATCTGCCACCACCTCCAACATATGTAGAATGTGAAAAAATCAAGTCATCTTCACTAAAAAGGACAGCAGAGTAGAAATTAATTTCCTCCTAGAAGCCCTGCAAACTCATTCTATAGAACCCGGAATCCCTTATACATAATATTTGCTGTATTTATGATAACAATTGTGTATTTGCCTTTATCATATTTCGTTTATATCAGACTACTGGATTTTATCTATTGTTCCATTCATTGTAATGTTCAACCCTGAATCTTCCACAGAATACATCTCAGAGCTATAGACATAATAACCTTCTAACAAGTACTATGTGAAAGAAAGAACAGATGTGTATTGATCAGAAACTCACTCATGTCTTTTCCAATTGGCTAACATAACAACAAAATGGGTATATGGTCTCCTCTATTATACAGTGGAAGTGAGAAATAGATTTAAGTGCCTAGATCTGATAGATAGAGTCCCTGATGAACTATGGAATGAGGTTCACGACATTGTACGGGAGACAGGGATCAAGACCATCCCCATGAAAAAGAAAAGCAAAAAGGCAAAATGGCTGTCTGGGGAGGCCTTACAGATAGCTGTGAAAAGAAGAGAGGTGAAAAGCAAAGAAGAAAAGGAAAGATATAATAAGCATCTGAATGCAGAGTTCCAAAGAATAGCAAGAGATAAGAAAGCCTTCTTCAGCAATCAATGCAAAGAAATAGAGGAAAATAACAGAATGGGAAAGACTAGAGATCTTTTCAAGAAAATTAGAGATACCAAGGGAACATTTCATGCAAAGATGGGCTCAATAAAGGACAGAAATGATATGGACCTAACAGAAGCAGAAGATATTAAGAAGAGGTGGCAAGAATACACGGAAGAACTGTACAAAAAAGATCTTCATGACCCAGATAATCATGA
>SJYV01027424.1:1364071-1426415 GCA_006410875.1 Neotragus pygmaeus
CCCATGAATTCGGTGATGTAGAATAACATATTCAGGAAGATCCCCTGGAGAAAGGCATGGCAACCTTCTCCAGTATTCATGCTTGGAGAATCCGAAGGATGGAGGAGCCTGGATAGACTACATTCATGGGTAGCAAAAAGTGGACATGACTGAGCAACTAACACACACAAAGAATAACATATTGATGGAAAACACACTCCAAAAACCCTACAAATTGAATTTAGTGTTTTTTATTTATAACACATCTTATTTATTTATCACATCTTATTCCAGAAAGAATTTGCTGTAACCCATAACACTAATACAAATGGTGAAATATAATGGAATCAATCAAAACATAAATTGAATGATAAAATCAAGGCCAAATTAAGTAGAAACAAATATGGGGCAGGGGCAACCAAGCACCAATTATACTAAACTTTAAATTTAGTTCTGCACTCTCCAGTAACCAAAACCAAAAAGGATTCATGGCCATTTACATAATTACCATGATGAAAAAAGAGAAAGCTTTGACAGGTTCATAAGGCAAACAAGGCTTTTTTGGACTGAGTTCTGAAAGGAATCATTCAAAAGGGAGAATTTCATAGAAGATATAATGCTTCCAAACTGTTTTCCAAATTCAGTAACAAATTTATGTGGCTAATTCGGATAGCATTGCCAATGATAAAGCTCAGGCCAAATATTAAACTCTGCAAAGTTAATGGCTTCCATTTGTCTTTGGCTGATTCAGGAAGACAAGTTACAAATCTAATAAAGTCATGAAAATCCTACAACAAATTAGCTTTATACTTCACCATTTTCAGAATCAAACTAACAGGCAAAATATAATGAGCTCCTTTTAGTTAAATAATAATAGTTAACACTTATATAGAGCTCTCTATTCCCAAGCAGTGTTGTAAGCACCTTATATGTATTCATTCATTTAATCCTCATAACCCTATGAGGTCAATATTATTATACCATTTATTTTACAGATGAAGAAATGCAGACCCAGAGACTATGTGCTTAAGGTCACAGAGCAGTATTAACACTGTCTGCTTGTCACTTGCAATTGAGGCCAACTTTTCCATATGGATGGAAGCCAGTCTTTGGCAACAGAGTGAAGAATACTATTCCCTTCAATCTATACAGTCAGAGGAATCATGTGATTTGTCATCTTTATGTCCCTAGAGCTGGAGAAGGTGTATCAGCGGCACTGTATCCGTCAAGTCCAACCAGAAAAACAAACCATCCTGGGGACTTGAAACAGAGAGAATGAAATACAAGAGATTGGTTACACAGCAACAGCTCAGAATCCGCAGGAGATGGTGAAGTATCCTGGTGATTAGCGACAGAGGGAAGGAAGAAGTGTTCTTATGGGAGTCTGGGTGCTGGGGTTGCCCACCGCAGACCTGTGGGAGCATGTGAGAGCTGCCAGAGCCCCCACCTCGGCTTCTCTCTTCAGCTGCCCTCCATCCTCCCACTGGCTGAACCCTGCCAGAATCCCACTAACAGGAAAATGCACCCTCCAGGGATCAGCCCACCTGTGTTATAAGGCAGCCTTCCTATGATATAAGGTTAACAATCTTGTAAATGTTGAGGAATAGATCTAAAAGTAAAAATGCCCAGGACTGGCCCAGATATTAAAGTTAACATGTAAAAATTGTGTCTTCCAGTAGCTGAAGCTAAAGGGTTTCAGACGGCAGGTCACAGGTAGATACAGGCTTGTTCTCTAAATTCCTGGTCTAGAGATGCTAACAAGAGGGAAATATTCTCTTTACTTGAAAGAATACATATGTAAAACACTTCATTCTACAGGTAGCAAAACCATGGTATTGTTACTCAAGAAAGGGCTACAGGTTGAAAATATAAACAGAATCACACACTTAGGTAAATTAATTCCATAAAAACATATTTAGCACCTATGAGGTTCAAGTTGCCAAGGCAGAGATTCCTAAATGATGTGGCCATGGCTTTATGGAGTGCTGTAAGCTCTTCATAGATGTGCTCCCAACTCTGATGGGTCCATTTTGTCCCAATTGAGGCCCACACATACATGGTGATGCCTCTCCCATGGAATGATGAACAAAATAGGTCCTATGACTCATGATCAGCAGTATAAACGTTCCTGCAGGAAGTAAGAAGAGTGATCTAACAGCGAATCTCGCGACTATAACAAGATGATGTGTTGACAGGAAAGGAACAAATGAGAACTTTCGGTAGCACACAATCAAGCAGATGGGAGCATAGCAGACATTCAAACAGCACAGCAGTTGGGGGAAGGGAGTGTGTGAGCAGGGGGAGCTCTTCAGGGAGCTTCCCAAAGGACAGTCAAAATGGCACCAGTTCACAGAGAGATGGAAAACCCCTGCTCTACAGGGACCAGACACAAAGTCTACTGCCATGAGTAGGTTTCCAAAAACCCCAGGATTGACATAAGTACCCAATACCTAAAATATGAAGTAGAGAATGAGAACTGTCACAAATGGGAGATAATGTTAAGAGGATTCTGAGAAGAAAGAGATAACTTCCAGCTGGGGTCAGTGGATTTGGAGATGAGTTTTATAAATTTTGGAGACGAAGTGACATTGGAGCTGTATCTTACATGTATATTTTTAACTGGAATATAATTCACAATGAAGTGAATCAGATATATATATACATACACACACACACACCTAGATAGCAATATTCGAAAGCAGAGACATTACTTTGCCGACTAACGTCCGTCTAGTCAAGGCTATGGTTTTTCCTGTGGTCATGTATGGATGTGAGAGTTGGACTGTGAAGAAGGCTGAGTGCTGAAGAATTGATGCTTTTGAACTGTGGTGTTGGAGAAGACTCTTGAGAGTCCCTTGGACTGCAAGGAGATCCAACTAGTGCATTCTGAAGGAGATCAATCCTGGGATTTCTTTGGAAGGAATGATGCTAAAGCTGAAACTCCAGTACTTTGGCCACCTCATGCNGAAGACTCTTGAGAGTCCCTTGGACTGCAAGGAGATCCAACCAGTCCATTCTGAAGGAGATCAACCCTGGGATTTCTTTGGAAGGAATGATGCTGAAGCTGAAACTCCAGTACTTTGGCCACCTCATGCGAAGAACTGACTCACTGGAAAAGACTCTGATGCTGGGAGGGATTGGGGACAGGAGGAGAAGGGGACAACCGAGGATGAGATGGCTGGATGGCATCACAGACTCGATGGACATGAGTCTGAGTGAACTCCGAGAGATGGTGATGAACTGGGAGGCCTGGCGTGCTGCAATTCATGGGGTTGCAAAGAGTTGGACACGACTGAGCGACTGAAATGAACTGAACTGAACTGATTAAGATATTAACAAAGTGTTTATTCCAGCCTAAACACTGATCCAACTCAGCTACCAAATTATCAGGCAATATAGCCATAACCTTTATTTCAGTTTTTGGGTTAGCCAAAAAGTTCATGTGGGCTTTTTCATACGCTGTTACAGAAAAACCCAAATGAAATTTTTAGCCAACCCAATATGTTGTGAATAAAGAGAGATGAACAAATCAAATCAATTAACTTAAAAAAAATCTAGATACCAAAAACCACATTTATTACAAAAAAAAACTGGGGGTAATGTCAAAGAAATATTACGCATTCCAGTTTTAACTTCAGCCTGCCAATTTAGTTCCCTTTAGTCCATCTTACTTTTATATTTCCCGGTGATACTTCCACTTGCAGTTTTGGAATCTGAAGTTACAACACCAGGGACATCATTGAAATTCTCAGTGCTCAGAGTGACTGTTGTAACGAGTGAGGCTACAGATTCAGCCACTGTTTCAGTAAAAGGATCAATATTTGTATCTTGTCCAAAGTCTGCTGCCTTTCCTTGACAATCACTTCCACTACTCCCTTGAGGAATAACCTATAAATGTCTGCAATTTTCTATCTCAAGGCCTCCTTTCTCTCTCACTATCCATTGTCTTGGCAAAATACTTTTCTTTCTCACACTTCAGAGACCTCCCTTCTTACTCCCTCATCCAGTGTGGCATTAGCACTACTATTAGAAAGGACACCTGTAATAGTTAGAACTTCATCTCAAAAAGGTTGGATGCTCAAGTTGGTATTCAGATTTTTAAAAAATATATTTCCTATCAGTAAAATTAAAGTTTTCTGATATAGAGCCAGTGACCAAATGCAGAATGGCAATATGGGATCAACATTTGATTAGTATTCTTCACAAGCATCAGTTTTATGAAGCCAAAGCTAACTGTTGAAATAGTCGATCTTTCCATCAATTAACAGATCATATAAGGAAAAGATAGGATTTAATTCCTTTGATAAATTGGAGCTTATAAAAAGAGCTGATACCTGATTTAAAGCTTAGAAAAGATTTGATTTTAAAATACGATAAAAAGATAAATATCATGAGTCTGCTTGTATCAGGGACCCTGTAATATTTTAATGATGTATATAGTCAGCCCTCCATAACTGCAGACGTGGAACCTGTAAATGCCAAGGACTGACTTTACTACACCATTTTACATAAAGGATTTGAACATTGGCCAATTTTGGTATCCTTAGAGCTCCTGGAACCAAACCCCACTGGATAACCAGGAATGACCGTGCATTTAGTTTGATCATTTATTTGAATTACTGAGGGCTTGCAAGGAAATGGAATCATCAACAAAATACATCATATGGTGGTAGAAAACAACAGGGATTAGGAGATTAGATTCTCGGATTCTAACCCTACTCTTGTGTGTGGCATACAACTAGACCATGGTATAAAACAGACTAGATAGCAGTAAAAAGTATGGATGTAAGAACAAGAATGTAGGGTTCACACCTACCTCTGCCACTTACTAGCTATAAGACCATGGACATATCATTAAACCTATTTGTGTCCAGATAAGCAAATATGTAAAGTGATGATAATAAAAGTACCAATTTTACAAGGTTGTTGTGACAAATAAATAGATCAATACATGTAAAGCCCTTAAAATGATGGCTAACCCACAGCATAAACATTATTATTAATTACAAATGCAAGCTAATATCAGACATATGTATATCTATGACTGATTCATGTTGATTTTTGGCAGAAATCAACACAATACTGTAAAGCAATTATACTTCAATTAAAAATAAAATTTTTAAATAATATATTTTATACAGCACTTCAGAAATGACAAAGAATCTACTTAGAGAATCTTCATTGCTTCTCACATTATTATCATCATGATTCCTATTCTGCTGATGAGAAATCTAAGAGTAAGAAATATAACACAATCTGTCAGAGTCACATGGGTAGGCAATGGCTCAAACTCAGATCTTCATACCCAAAGTCATTTGCCACATTATATATCCTTATGGCTTTGGCTGGGAATCTACACTAGGTCACTATCATAGGAGCTGAGAATTTACCAAGTCCTTAGTAGGAAATATGAGTACCAGCTTGAAATAAACAAATAAATAAACAAGCCAAGAGTTTGATTCAGAATTCTACTTCTCGTCTAGAAATCAAAGAGCAATTAGGAGAATGGAGTAGGTGTAAATAAACTGTGGACCTCAGGATAAATTCAGCCAGCCAGCTAGGTTTGAATGGCCTGTGAGCTGAGGAAGGTTTTCGCATTTTAAATAGTTGTGAGAAAAAAAAAAAAATCAAAAGAAGAATATTTGCATCACATAACAAATAATTTTAAAAATCTAAATTCATTATCTATAAATAAACTTACTTGGAGACAGCCACATCCATCAGTCTACATGGCGCCTATGGCTGCTTTGTTACACAGGAGTACCTGAGACAGACTGCGTGGCCCACAAAGTGTACAACAGTTACTATCTGGCTCTTCACAGAAAAAGTGGACTGCTTCCCTTGCCTCTGCTGCATCCTAGTATAGCTGGCACTAGGCTATTGAGAAAAAAAACCATTTTGTATGAAGATGATGATGAAACAAATGTCCTCAGATGCCTCATACACACTCAGCCCATCCCCCACAATAATGGCTATCAATGCTAAGCTCTACTCTGATTAAGAGTACCCGGAATTATTGGAATACAACATTGAAATATTGACCTTTTGATTACAGATCTTTACACTGTTATTAAGATGTTTTCACATAAAAGGCTGCCCAGTCTCCTTCTACAAAGAAAACAGAATGGAGATTACAACGTAGGTTCAAATCTAAGGCATGTTTGCCTGTGTTCATGCAAGCTCAGTCGCTTCAGCCATGTCCGCCTCTGTGACCCCACACACTGTGGCCCACCAGTCTCCTCTGTCCATGGGATTCTCCAGGTAGAATACTAGAGGGGGTTGCCATGCCCTTCTCCAGGGGATCTTCCTAACCCACGGATCGAACCCGTGTCTCCTGCATTGCAGGTGGATTCTTTACCATCTGCTGCTGCTGCTAAGTCACTTCAGTCATGTCCGACTCTGTGCGACCCCACAGACGGCAGTGCAACAGGCTCCACTGTTCCTGGGATTCTCCAGGCAAGAACACTGGAATGGGTTGCCATTTCCTTATGCATGAAAGTGAAAAGTGAAAGTGAAATCTCTCAGTAAGTGTCTGACTCTTCATGACCCCATGGACTGCAGCCTACCAGGCTCCTCCATCCATGGGATTTTCCAGGCAAGAGTACTGGAGTGGGCTGCCGTCGCCTTCTCCACTTTACCGTCTGAGCCACCAGGAAAGCCCCAAGGTATGAATACTTGAGCTGAAAACTGGAGGTCCCTAGGCTGCCAAGCTCCTATGTATAGTGTACACCGAGTACGGAATCTGGAGACAGAGGAAAAGGCTCGTGTGTCCTAGATAAAAGACGGCACACTAACCCTAGACTCAAGTTGTAGAAACCAACTGACTTTCTGCTTGGAGGTTAAGGAGCCAGATGATAATCACGTGTTCAGAACCCTGGGACTGATAAATGATTAGATTTGGTATCAGTTCAGACAACAGTGTTCTCTGGCTTAGCATTTCTAATGACCTTTTGAAACCATAAGCTCAACATTATTTCTTAATGAATTTCCTTTGTCCTAGTTCAGGAGCTCTCAGGGCTCCTTGGTTACACTTGGGTGACTCATAATTAGTTCTGCAATACTAACACAGATTACAATTTGAAAAAAGAGAGAGTAAAAACAAATATGTTTTCAATCACAGCAGAGGAGAAAAAAAAAAAAGAATTGTAACAAAATGTGTTGGTTTTGCAAATTACCTAGTCTTATTAGTTGTTCTCTTATTTATTTAAATTAAGATACTAGGTCCTTTAATCCAGGCTTATTCATTTTTTTCAGGATTATTCTTTTAAAGACATTCTATTTTCAAAGTTTTGACACAGTGATTGTAAAAAATATTCTGTAAAGTTTATGGAGGTTTGCTTAGATAAGCCACCCTGGATCTTCTTTTTTTTTTTTTTTTTTTTTACTTTACAACAGTGTATTGGTTTTACCATACAACAACATGAATCTGCCACGGGTGTAAACAGCATGGTGATTGTTGCATGGTACATCTAAGAGTCAAAGAACTGAGTATCACTGAGCATCATGGTAGAATCTGAATTAGATGAAGACCACTGGCTTTGGGGACTGACAAACCTCAGTTGGAAGCCTGTCCAGCTACTCAATAACTTGTAATCTCAAGTAATTATTGCAGCTCTCTCAGCCTTGGTTTCCAAGAATCTGTCCTCATAGCTGTGATCAGAATGAAATTGAGTAATTCATCTGAAGTGTCCAGCACAGAAGTGCTCATTAAACATTTATTATTTCTCTATTATAATGCAGTCTGACAATCATGTACCCCACTGACTCAATGCCCAGTTCCAAATGCATGAGTGTTCTAGGGTGTTCCTAAGAGCATTTCAGCTGTATGTCTTTACCTGAGCTTATCATGTGCACTCAAAAATGATAATTTCTCTTTCACATAGCTCAAACTACCAAGTGTTAGTCACTGAGTCATGTCCAACTCTTTGTGACCCCATGGTCTGTAGCATACCTGGCTCCTCTGTCCATGTAATTCTCCAGGCAAGAAAACTGGAGTGGGTAACCATTCCCTTCTCCAGGGAATCTTCTTCACCCAGGGATCAAACCCAGGACTCCCACAGTGCAGGCACATTCTTTATTGTCGGAGTCACCAGGGAAGCCCAAAGTATTCAAATTACCAAATTTTTTATATTGAAGCCAAATTATTATATTGAAGCCAAGTTACTATATTGAAGCCAATTTACCAACCTTCTTATTATATTGGTTTTCAATTATTAAGTCAGTCTCTCCTTAGTCCAACCCTGTTTCCTGGAGCTACACAAAATCAGTCTACGGTTATCCACCCAAGTTTTCTCTTCAAATTAATTAAGCCAAGTTCCATCAATCATTTCTCATATTTTATCAGTGGTTTCCAACCCTGGTTGCACATCAAAATCATCTGAGAACTTTTTGAAAAATGTGGATGCATAGGAAACTCACCCTAAAACTAAACCAGAATCTCTTGGGGGCAGGACCAGGAAATGGTGTTTTAGAAGGTCCCCAGGTAATTCTGAATGTACAGCCAGGGTTGAGAACCACTTTATGTATTCTCCTTTTTATTGTGTTGATCATTTTTTTCCTAAAGAACTGCCTAAATTATTGCTCTCAGATAAACACTGTGGTTTTAGTCGCTAGGTCTTATCCAACTCTTTGCGATCCCATGAACTGTAGCCCACCAGGCTCCTATGTCCATGGGATTCTCCAAGCAAGAATACTAGGGTGGGTTGCCATTTCTTCCTCCAGGGGGTCTTCTGCACTGACAGGCAGATTCTTTACCACTGAGCCACCTGGGAAGCCCATACACACTGGATTCTTGATACAACCTGAGCAAAATTGCCATCACTTTCATTTTTCTTTAAAGGAAGAAAATTGTCTGTCTTGTTCAAGCAAACCCCATTCAGTGCTTCTCAAACATTATTATGCATAAGAATAGACTGGGGATTGTGCTAAACTATAGTTCCTAATTCATAATCTCTAGGATGGCACTCAAGATCTGTACTTCCAGACATTGCTGCTCTAAGAACCATACTTTGAGTAGCAGAGGTCCACCTGATTAAAAGCACATTTAAGTGATATGCCAATACTGAAAGAGACAGTGAGCAAATATTCTCTTGGTCACATCATCAGTCATTCCACTGAATCTTTTATAATCTGCATATATTTGGTGAGTTTGTAAGTTGGTTGGCAAGCCATCTATCTCAAATATTGGCTATTTCCTCAGATGTTCTGCTTAGTGCCTGGTTTGGAAACCAGCATCCATTTGTCTTTGTGGCAGCTAGGATGGTGAATTTAGCTAGCAGAAGGGATTTACAGAAATATGAATACTACACTTTCAAGTCTCTAAGAAAGAAGACGTGCTAAAACAGTGACATAATTTGAACAAATAAACACCTTCTCTGTGTACAAGGATCATGCCCTTCCTTAATAATATCTCTTGAGACACTCAGTTATCTTCAACATGATGGACATTAAGATACTAAATGAATATTGGCTTATTAACTCACTGATGAGACACACTCACTAGACAATAAAACCTGCTTTTTATGTCCATGGAGTAACTAAAGAGGGAGACGCTATGTCAAATATAACAAATTGCATGGCATAAACAGTGAATACAATTTGACTAATAAATGGGAATATTGAAAGGGGCTGAAACAAGTCATTGAAGGAGTGATAATCTGCAAAAAGGTAGAGAAAGGGGGCAGGGAAAAGTCATTTCAACCTTTAAATGGATAGTTTTACATCCAGAGTCAACATCATGCTTGACTTGGGATATCTAATGAGATTGCAGACCTAAGTGGTGTACTTGTAGGACCTTCTGTCACATAATGTCAGGGATAATATATGGAGCCAAGGAACATGTGAATTATATTACAACTGCAAGGGAATAAAAATTAAAACCCCTTCATGTGGAAATAGACATAATCGTGCTACATTTCCCTGTAGAAGAGCATATAGTGGCAATTTTTCTTCATATAATATTACATTAGCTTTAATTCTTATTAATAAGATACAAGAGTCATTAACACTATTAAAAATCTAATTATGTTAGCAATATTCCATCATGTCATATTTGAGCAGTTAAGTATTGGTATTTGTTTTTCTAATGGGATTCAAAAGTCTTATTAAGAGGCTTTCTTTTGTGGTTAAGTGGGACGAATCTCTATGAGAAGCAAGACATTTTTAGTATTTATAAGCAGCTTGTTTTCTCATATACTACCGTACCAAGTCATCTGTTTATCTGTGATATAAATAACTAAATGAGAATTATGAGATTATTCTATGAAATTGAACAATGCTTTTCACTACATGTGATGTTACAGCTACTACATTCTAAGAACTTTGATATACTATTTACTAGACAAAAAGCATTGAAAAAGAGTATGCAGTAGATTCTTCCTTACACGTATTGGCAGAAATGGAAGATTGCATACTGAATGGCTAAGATCCTTTTTCTGCTTGTGGTGGTACTGTTTTGGGGAAGTGCACACCCAAATAGCTAATAAAGAGTCAACAGGTGTAAGGTTAATGTGTTAATGCCTTTTTATTCCTTTGTAGTATGCTAGCTAATATGTATATTATAATATGCTATGCTAACATGTATAACATATATATATTATACATTGTATTATATGTATAGCTTCTATATTATGCTAATATATAAATTATATTGTGCTGATGTGTATATTATATTATGCTAACGTGTTTATATCATATGCTATGCTAATGTGTATGTTATTCATTTATCATAACACATAAAGTATATATTTCATATATGTGTAACATAATATATTATAGTCTACAATACAATGTGATATGTGATATGTATGTATAGATAGATAACATAGTGCCAAAGAATAAAGAATATTTATATAGACATCTGTTTCTTGGTTGCTATTAAAAATGACCCTGTGATATGCTGATAATTTGTAATGAATCATGTAATCACATGAGTTAAACTACCATATCATTTTTTTCCTTCAGACTATTAACTACAATTTTTAAAATTAAGACTATTTTTATAGCAGTTTTAGGTTCATAGCAAAACTAGAGCTAAAGTTATAGTCTAGAATTATTCTCAAATTGATGTTGAGGAGCTATTGGTAGGATATGAGAAAGCTAACAGCCCTAGAAATGACATAATACAAGAGCTGGCAGAGCATGGATATAGAATGGTGGCATTAAAGAACATGTCTCTCATATTCACATTCTATATTTACATGACTTTTTCAGTTATTCATAATCACAAAACTAATAAGATCTCAAAAATATATTAAAATTTAACTCTGCAAGTTATTATGTAGCAAAACAAATGAAAATATTATAGACTATGACTTATTTCCATCTTGAAGCAGAGAATAGCTCTAAGACAGGAAAATGTGACTTTCTTTTGGTATATCTGATTTTATTAGCTATTTTATCACCTGTTTTAGTTTTATCTGTTTGACTAGACCTGTTACTAGTAATTTGAAGCTACAGAAGTTGACATTTTTTCTCCATTGCTTTTCTCGGCCTTTCATGCTGAGGAAAACTGCTCCTTACAACTCTGTTACTTTTATCAGCATTTGTGCTATTTATATACACTTTAGTTTGCTCTTCTATTTCTTTTATCTTTGGTTAATGGCTTCTCTATATTATGGCTTGTTGCCTAATTAATTTTAGAATCTATGCTTATTGCTACCATGCTTTTGCTTTCACTATCATTTATTTCTTAAGTTAGATTTTTTGTGTCCATATGCACTCCATGCTATGATTTTTCATCTAAGCATGGCTTTGGCTATATTTTGCATAAGAAGTTGAGAACTGTGTATCTTTATTTAAATAAGTTAAAACTAGAAATGAGAGTGAAAATATTTCTGTTTTAAGTCTTAAAAAGAGAAAAATACCTTCCTTTTGAGGAGACTGGCAAAGAAAATTAGCATGAGACTCATGAAGTACGTGCTCATCTCATTTTTTGCCCTACCAGTGGTACTATTCCGATGAGAGCACGATTTACTGATGTGAGGAAACCTCTCAGGAACATTTGCCTTTCTCTATCTGATTTTAGGATCCAAGATAGTATGTATCTCAATAGCATATGAGAAAAAGATCACAAAATGCTTTTCCTTAGAAACGAAGTTTTTTTTGGTTTTTTATGTAACTGCTATATTCATTTTAAACAAACAATTGACTCACTGAAATAAAATTTTCAAAAAACGTTCATATGATGCTAACATAAATTTCACTTTTACAAATACTCCCAAGTATTTCACTTCAAGATGTAATTTTAATCTTGGGACAAAATGATTAGAAATAATTCACAACAGCCTCATATTTAACTATTGGTTAATAAAGCATCCAATGACATTTTAATCACATATTTTGACAAATACATTTTAAAATATAAATATAAATTTATGTAAAAATTCCATATTTACCATTTAAATAAGTGCAATTATTTATATAACTTCTATTTTAATCACAAGTATCTAAAAATACATAGAAAGCAAGTTATTTCAGTCGATGTAGAAAGATTAAAAAGTAGACCTAATATTATAGCTACCATTCATATAATGATAACTAGTTTTAAGCCCTTAATTTATTCCTAATCACACTCTTCTGAGATACATATCATTATTTTTTTCACTTTATAAAGAAGAAACTGAGGCTTGTACAGATTATGTAACTTAGTCACAATCACAAAGCTGATAAGTGACAGAGCCAAGATTCAAAGCTGGACAAAATGACTCCCAGTTCACCTTCTTAATCTCTTGTCTAAAACCTACCCACTGAAGTAGCAGAACACTGAGGAAAGCATATGCACTCGGGCCAAGTGTCCAGCTCTGTCAGGTATGCACAGCACTCAGCACCATGCTCTGTATTTAGCGGTCCATGAGTCGATTTCTATTAAGCCTATAAACCAAGCACAAGCCCTGGAGTTTGAAGAAGGATCACACTTTACAAGAAAGACAGCCCAAGGTCTTCCCAATCTATCCAATAATACTTCCAACAATAAAGAAAATACCAGGTACATGATCCTTGGATAGAGACCATCACCAATGAAAATCCTATGATTTTCATGGTTTGAGATGCACATTTTTTTAAGCAGTAGCGTGAAAGTGAAAGTTGCTCAGCCATGTCCAACTCCTTGCTACCCCATGGACTGTAACCTGCCAGGCTCCTCTATCCATGGGATTCTCCAGGCAAGGATACTGGAGTGGGTAGCCATTCCCTTCTCCAGGGGATCTTCCTGATCCAGGAATAAAACCTGGGTCTCCTGTATTGCAGGCTGATTCTTTACTGCCTGAATCACCAGGAAAGCCCTTTAAATGGTAAATTTCACATGGAAGCAAAAGTTCTTTTTCACAAAGGACGAAAACCAACCTTCACATGTGTACCAAATCCCAGTTATTTGATATTAAGATAAACTGGTTCTCAACTGGTGGCTGTCTAGTCCCTCTCCCACCAGATGATACTTGACAATCTCTGGGGACATTCTTGGTTGTCACAACTTGGTCTGGGGTGAAACTGATGCTGGCAACTAGTAGGCAGAGGACAGGGATGCTGCTGAACATTTTGTTAACACAGGGCATCCCCTCAACAATTATCCAGCTCAAAATGTCCATAGTGCTGATGTTGACAAATCCTGAACTACATATGAGTGCTTTTTAATTCTGATGAAACTGTGATTTTCATTAATACAAAAGAAGAAAATAATAACTGACCTAGAAAGTTAAACAACACCCTCTGCTTCTTCCTCCCTAGCCCATGTTTTAAGTGACTGCTACTGCTGCTAAGTTGCTTCAGTCGTGTCCGACTCTGTGTGACCCCATAGACGGCAGCCCACCAGGCTCCCCTGTCTCTGGGATTCTCCAGGCAATAACACTGGAGTGGGTTGCCATTTCCTTCTCCCATGCATGAAAGTGAAAAGTGAAAGTGAAGTCGCTCAGTTGTGTCCCATGGACACAGCCTACCAGGCTCCTCCATCCATGGGATTTTCCAGGCAAGAGTACTGGAGTGGGGTGCCATTGCCTTCTCCATTTAAGTGACTAATGGAGGGAAAAAGAGAAATAGAGAAATTAGTTCCTCTACAATGCTGTTTTAGAACTCGAACTTGAATGGATGAAAACCTCTAAGACTGTTTGCTATCTGTCTTGACTGAGACTCTCAACTCTCATTCTCTTCCATCCCTCTGAGAATTTCTGAAGGAAATCTGCCTTTGTGTTTTTCCCTGTACCTTGTGACTCCTCACATTCCTTCCTCTCTATTACAGACAACCTGGCTGTGTTTGCTTACTGCCAACACATAAAGTCCCAGAAGACTTCAGGTACAGAGGAGGAGGGCAGAAAAGGAATAAAATGGGGAGAAGGAAGGTGGAAGGGACAGGGAGAGGAAGGGGATGATTAGGGTCAGGGAGGATGGGAGAGGGATGGGAAGGATGAGACGCAAAGGGAGATACACTTTCCCAAATCCTGGGAAGGGCTTGTTTTTGCTGTCTGGAAAGCCATTTATGCTCCCAATAGGTACTAGCAGCATAATCATTGCAGAGTAAGTAATATATTATGACTGGCTGTTAGCTGTGGGAACAGAAATACAGTATTAATGTTTAAGCATACTTACTTGGCTATTTTCCTAAATTAGTTTAAATAAAAAGGTCTAGACTATTCTACTATCATATTGTCATCCATCGCAGCTCTTGAGATTCTGCTTTAGTTCGAAATCCTTATCTCTGCACTCTTCTCCACCAAAATACATCTAACGAGCACCTAATTCTTTCAGTTAACTGTTCACATATATTTGAAACATTAAGAATTTACTGGCTTCCAACTTTGGCAACCTAGGTTATTTGGATCAACAAGTCCTCTAGAAACAAGAGCTAAAAATGTTTGCTTCAGTGTTGAGCAAAGCAGTAGAAAAGAAAAACAGGAGATTATGGAAGAATTCTCAAAACTGTGGGCAGACTTCATGGAAATGTTTAGATTATACATAGTCTGAGACAGCTAAGGACCTACTACCACCATGGTTGTGGCCAGAGCAGTGCAAAGCCATTCTGGAGATATGCATGTCCAGCATCATCCGTGAGGAAACACCACAGATATTTTTCAAGGGCAATGACCATACAGCCGTGTCAGATAACTAGATCCAAAGAAACAAGGTAACATGAATGAAAATCAGCAGAAACACAAATAGCATAAAAGACACAATTCAAATACTAGAATGATCAGATACAAATTTAAGCACCAAGCCCACCACATTTAAAGAAACAAATAATGAAATATTGCCAATAATAGTAAATTGAAAGAGATAAATGCTCAGTTAAAAGGTAACTACAAAATTTAAAAAGCTCAAATTATAACTTTTTACTAAAACCTAATAATTTTAGCATTGATAAATAATAGAAATACAGTAAATGCTTTAGATAGTAATCAAAATAATATTCAAAAGAAACCTGGGTGACTATACTACTACTAATAAATATATATTAAGAAAAGTCATCACTGCAGACAGAGTTTTACCACATAATGACGCAAATTTCAATTTACAAGGAAGATTCAAAATTTTAGATTGGCATGTATAAATCTGGAAAATTTATCAAGCAAAAATGGACAGACCTACAAATAAACAAATTTATAGTCATATTGCTAAGTTACTTCAGTCGTGTCCGACTCTGTGCGACCCCATAGATGGCAGCCCACCAGGCTCCCCCGTCCCTGGGATTCTCCAGGCAAGAACACTGGAGTGGGTTGCCATTTCCTTCTCCAATGCATGAAAGTGAAAAGTGAAAGTGAAGCCACTCAGTCATGTCTAACCCTCAGTGACCCCATGGACTGCAGCCCTCCAGGCCCCCCTGTCTATAGGATTCTCCAGGCAAGATTCTAATATTCCTCTCTCAGTAATTGATAACAGCAACAGAAAAAGTTTTGAGAAGAGATAGAGAAGGTTTGAGTATTATTCACACTCTTGATTCACAGAAAAATATACTGCCTCTGGCAACTATAGATATAATTTTTAAACACATATGATATTTTCATAAAATTTTAATGTTGAAATAGAAGAAGTCTCAAAAATTTGCAGAGGATTGACCTCTATAAGCACAACTTCTAACCACAAAGATATCCTAACAATGAAATTGTTAAAAATTAACTCAAAGATAACTAGAAATTTCTCACATTGAAATTAAGAAATGAATTAAATAATCCATAAGTCAAAGGAAAAAAACACAATGAAGATGAGAAAACACTTTGGATTTGAGAATAATAAAAATGCTACATATCAATATATATGGGATATAGCTAACACTGTACTTTGAGAAAATATATAGCCTTAAGATAGAAAAAAACAAAGGCTGAACAGTAAGAAATGAAATATTATCTGAGAAAGAAAGAAAGAAGGGTATAATAAATCCAATGAGAGAAGAAGGAAGGAAAAATGTTAAAACATCAGAAATTAATGAAGCAGAATACAAACATAACGTGGAGGCAATCTACACAACCAAAACTGATGATCACGTGGCAAAATTTTTCAAGGAAGAACTGAATAGATAAATTCAAAATGAAGAGTAGAGTAACTAAACTTTTTTTTTCTTTAGGGGTATATTAATTTCAATAGGAACTGCCTCAAAATTCAAAATAATAAAACTTGATATTCATGCTGCCAGTACCTTTAAAATCATGATGATTTGCCTTCTCCTAACTCAGCCAAATTGTAGAAATAAGACAATGAAAATTGTCCTATGAAATGGAAAATATAAACCAATATCAAATAGGCCAGCTGTTAATACCACTTCTAAGATATTGAAGAGTTCTCAAGGCTTGGAAAGATTGAATATAAGTACACTGAAGATGGCAACAGACTTCAACAAAGACTTTGGGGCAGAAGAGAACTTGATTGGTCATGGAAGCCTTGGAGAAGATGTGTCTTAAAACCAACATTCAGAGCACATATGAAAACTGATCTGGAGAGGAGGATACCCCGCCAGCTCAGTGATCCTGCCTGCCTTGGAAAGTATAACATATGAGGGCTGTGACATCAAACATTCACCTTTTTGATCTACTTTCTGATTTCCAATTCTATGTTTGTCTTTCAAGAATTTGGTTTCACTTGTACTTTGCCTAGCGCATGGAATCTTGACTTCCAGATTCAAAGAAAGCTATGGCCATCTCCACAAGGCAAAAAAAAAAAAAAAGTTTGATTTTTCCTGCGATATTAGAAGATGATTGTGAAGACCATCCTGATACTTCAAGGCCTAAAGGGAAGAATGTGTTAAGTCAGAACAATATCTTAACCTTCTGACAATTCTATTTCTCAAGGTAAAATAATAAATTAGCATCCTGGTTTGGCATTTCTCCTGTGCACCTTTTCAGGAAAAGGCAGTGTCTTTATATCCTAGCAACTTTGGAAAACTGAGGAAACCAGCATTCTGTACAGCCATTGGCCAGATGGAGGTGACTGTGTTTATGGTCATGTGGAGAATTTCAGTCATTAAGTGACTTTAGAATGTAGGAACACACCTCACATTAACTGCATCCAAGGCAGGTAATAATCAATGGGCGAGACCACATTGAATGAGTACCTGAATTTCAAAACAGTTTTCATCTTTAAACTTCAGTTTTGTTAGATCTAAAACAAACAAAAAGAGATTCATTCATATGAGTCTGGATATTTCCCTTACCCATTAATTTACAAATTGAGACACTAGATTTGTATCCAAACACCTTAGAAATGCAGTGAAACCAAAAATACATGAGCTTGTTAGGTAATAATTTGGTGGAGATGAGTGAAAAAAACTAGTGAATGATATGATGTATATAAAGAATATTAAACAAGAGAAAAGTGAATGAACTTCTCAGGTAAGTCTTTTTGAACTTAACAAATAATTTTCAAGGATTCCAACAAATGTTAATAGCAAAACCTTAATACCAANATTTGGTGGAGATGAGTGAAAAAAACTAGTGAATGATATGATGTATATAAAGAATATTAAATAAGAGAAAAGTGAATGAACTTCTCAGGTAAGTCTTTTTGAACTTAACAAATAATTTTCAAGGATTCCAACAAATGTTAATAGCAAAACCTTAATACCAATGCATAGTAAACAATCTTAAACATAACTGAAATGTTCTTTGAAAAAGCAAGGTAAAAAATAAAAAGATAACAAGTAAATCAAAACCTTGAAAGAAAACAAAGTATGAGTGACCTAGTCAAAGCTGTGAGTTTTCTTTCTTCNTCATGAGCTCAGGTGACATGTACCTTACTGGTCTTTCTGCAATAGAACTTTTCATTCTAGGGACCCTCGTTTCCAGGGAAACAGTGACTTCATCGGATGCTGATTTATATGGCTTCAGATAGGCAGGACTTACAGAGGAGTTCTAATGGCACTTTCTGTTCACTCATGCCACGTGCATCATTCAGCCATGGCTCACGGGCTATAAAAGTGTCTCTGCCTGCATGATGAAACATGGCTTTCCTAAGGTATGCCAGAGATTCGAAAATAAAAGTAAATCTCCTCCTTGGGTGGGATCCACATTATCATGCAATTTGTGAGCTGGCCCACGTGAGCCTGTTTCAGGCACTTTTAGATCAGTGGAGCAGCTATTAAAGTGCAATCAAAGCATTTTTGACTCCATAGAATTAATCATGAAATCTGTTCCTGCCAGCTCACTTATCATATTCGAAATATTAATTTAGAGCAAAATTAAATCGGACACCCACCGACAGCAACATTTTGCCCTTCAGAACTCCCCTTCATATTGATTTATTAATGGCTGCCAGAACAGAGTACCAGAACAATTCATTACTTCTTTCTGGATGTTTCTGAAAGCTTACAAATAGTCCTTGGGAATGAGAGGTGTTATCTGACAGACTTTTGACAGGGGTATTTTTCAATTTGCATAACATTTGGGGGATTTATTGGGATTTCAGGAAGAAGTCATTTTAGTATCAGTGGCAATGGGTGATTTGCTTCAAGAAGTTTTAAAGCCAGGTGGTCATCTGACTGTGGTGCAAGTCTGAGATAATATAAAACTGAGCGCATCACTGAATCCACTCTCCACTCTGATGAGGTGCTGTAAAATGCAGAAAGGAAGCATAGGGTGTCCTTTTATGAACTGTGTAAATATTCTTTTTACTTTTGCTATTAAGATCTCAAACACCTATATCAGCCCTTGAATACCATGAAAGTTCAAATGATTAGCTGTGACACTGCTTATTCCAGGCAATAANAGGAAGCATAGGGTGTCCTTTTATGAACTGTGTAAATATTCTTTTTACTTTTGCTATTAAGATCTCAAATACCTATATCAGCCCTTGAATACCATGAAAGTTCAAATGATTAGCTGTGACACTGCTTATTCCAGGCAATAAAAGCAAACAGTCCTTTAATCCTGAGACAAAAGGCCTCTCTCCCCAGACTTCAGAGAGGAATCACACTAGCAAAGCCATGAAACAGTGCTGACAAGCCCAACTTCACCGTCTCCTTTGTGGAAACAGCAGGACGCAGGCACAAGGAAGAGATCATCTTGGCTGAGTCACAGACTTTGTGCTCATTCATTCAGTCATCCAATGCATTTTCAATTGAGTTCCTACCATCAGGCAATTTTCTAAACACACGGCCAACCATGTTGAATGAGACAGACAAGGTAGCTTATGCCTTAACTGAGGTAAGGGGAATAGAAAATGAGAACAAAGCAAATAGACAATTACAGGTGCTGTGGAGAAAACAGTATGGGGAAGAGGAATGGAAGGTCATCATGGGGTGGAGAGAGTCTGCATATTTGTTGGGTAGTCACAGAAGTTCTCTATAAACAGCTGGAAGAATATTCAGGCAGAAAAAAGTCAGTATACGTGTTTTGCTGGAAAAATAGGAATGAGTTTGTGTGTACAAGAGATAGGGAAAAAAAGCTAGAGTGACATGAATGTCATATAAAGCAGGGTTCTCCAACCCCTAGACCACAGACCATTACTGGTCTACGACCTATTAGGAACTGGGCCACACAGCAGGAGGTGAGGGGTGGGCAAGAAAGTAAAGCTTCATCAGTATTTACAGCCACTCCCCATCACTTGCCTTACCGCCTGAATTCCTCTTTCTGTCAGATCAGAGGCAGATTTAGATTCTCATAGGAGTGCAAAACTTACTGTGAATTGCAGATGCGAGGTGCTGTGCTACTTAAAAGAATCATCCAAAATCACCCCCTGCTCCCATGTGTGGAAAAATTGATTTCCATGAAACCAGTCCCTGGTGCCAAAAAGATTGGGGTCCACTGATGTAGAGGGTGTGGAGGGGAGAGAGCTTGCAGATGAGGTCAGCAGGGCAGTGGTCAGATCCCTTGGTTCTTGTATACATCTAATGTGGTTTATGTTTTAAAATATCACCTTGGCTACACTGTGGGGAGGTATCTGAAGTCTCTGTTCTCATGTAACGCCCACCACCACACAATGAGGTAACTACTAAGGTAACTTCTACCACCATTCCCATTTCAGAGAAGGTAGGCAGATTAGCCAAAGGCAGATCTAGTTTGTGTAAGAGGTGACCTTCCAGAGGGCCTCAGTGCCCTTAACCACTGTGCTCTGCCATTCAGATAGAGTGCAAACACGTGCAATTGTTTAATCTTTCTTCCAGATTTAAAGCAATCAGTTCCCATTGTTGTAGGTGAACGGATTCCGTTCAAAGGGAATCTGTTATCCCACCCTCACTCCAGCGCACAAAGCCAGATGTTAGAGTGGATTTTCCCATTCGCTGCCTTGGGATGTGTTCTATCTCTCAGCTGTCCCCAGTGGAGTATCTGCTCTCCATCTCCTTGACCTGTGATCACAAGGGCTCTTCTGAGCATAGCTGTGATACACAAGGGACAAGGTCTCCCCTCGGTCTCTGGGAATGCTGTTTGCATCTTCCTGAGTTCAGGAAGCTCCTCATCATTGCGCGTCCATAAGGAGTATTCCCATTTTGGACAAACAAAAAGTAAACAGTTTGACACTTATAGGCTACTCTTAAAGCAATTTCTCTAAGGAAATAAAAATTTTATTATTTTACTTTTCCTCTGCATTTATCAGGACTTAAACTTATAAGAAAAATTGGATCACTGAAAAATTATACAAAACATTAATAACAAGAATTGCTCCAAATTCACTTTTTAAAACATCATTTATTAGGTAATGGTTGATATTTTGTAAATAGGCACTATATGGGGAAATTTAGCCCTCATTTGAATAGAGTCATTTGACAGATATCACATTTATTATCTATATATCTATTTATCTACTTCTCTGTACATCTATATCTATCTGCCTATCTATCTGTTATTCACTGTCAAATCATTTGTCCATAAAGATAAAATAACAATAGAAAAAAATGGCAATGGAATACATCCTAATAAAACTGTAACTACAACTAAGTATCTAAATGATGTGCCAGAATCAACCAGCTTTTATATTTAGGTGCTATGACTGTATGTAGGCCAGAACTACCTACAGTAAAAAAGCAATAATGCAAATGGCAAATCAATACCACAGAAATTGTTGTTTTACTTTTACATGTCAGTGAGAGTAACATAAATTAGAAAAAATGAGAATTAAATTTACATATGTAGGTATTCTCAAACTCCTATACCAACTGGACTAATACCAACAGACAAGAAGATAAAATGATGAAAGAAAATGAGAAGGAAATCAGAAATCTCAGCTAAGAAATTACCTAAGCTATGGAAAGAGGACAGACCTGGGAATTAGAAGACTTTGTTCTAGTTCTGGCTCATCACCTGAGACATTTTTCTGCACTGTACCTTTTTCAAATGAGGGGAACAGAATTGTTTCTTACCTACTGCTCTTACTTGATATCAGTAAGTGGTGAATCCTTACTCAAGTTCCTCATCTCCTTATCTCCTAGATTGTTTATGGCCATATAGAAGTCATGACAAGAGGTGCCCAGAAAAACTCAATAAACAAGACATATTTTATTGCAATTTTTTAAAATCAAGGTTAATATAAAATCCATGGTGACAAAAATTTCAACACATCAAAAATCTAAAAAAAGACAGAATTTTTAAAAACTGTGTCTCAGCAGGCTAGCATGGAACTGTTATTTTTTGCATTAATTTTGATTTTTAAATAGTATATTTAAATAGCATTTATCCTAATTACTGAATTTTTGGGGGTGCCCATTAAATGTTGTGTAGGTCTTTCCCAATGGATCATCAGTAAAGAATCCACCTGTAATACAGAAGATGCTGGAGGCACGAGTTTGATCCCTGCTTCAGGAAGATCCCTTGGAGCAGGAAATGGCAACCCACTCCAATATTCTTGCCTGAAAATCCCCATGGACAAAGGAGCCTGGTGGGCTACTGTCCACACAGCTACAAAGAGTTGGACACGACTGAGTGACTGAGCACAATATTGTGTACTTGTCAAGTACTTCATTCACCTCACCCTACCCCCTCCCCAGTTTAACCATCAATTCTCTAGGAACTCTGAACAAACCAGACTTAGTATTACAAATGCAGATAAAAAGAATAGCAGAGAGAAGTCACCAGACCAAGGGTATTTAATAAAACAGCAAGTGCTGTAGAAATCTAGCTGTCCATGGCAACTATCGAGCTCGTGTCTATACCTGCTCTCTGTGTCTCCTCTGAAGAATCCCAGATGTAAAGCTCTGGGATGTCCACCAGGTGCTACAAGAAACTCACAAAATATTTCAGAACATTTGAAGTCTTCCTGACAATGTCTAGGATGGAGAAAGTGAAAGTGAAAACGAAAGTCGCTCACTTGTGTCTGACTCTTTGCGACCCCTATACAGTCCATGAAAGTCTCAAGGCCATAGTACTGGAGTGGGTAGCCGGGTAGCCTTTCCCTTCTCTAGGGGATCTTCCCACCCCAGGGACTGAACCCAAGTCTCTCACATTGCAGGCAGATTCTTTGCCAGCTGAGCCACAAGACAAGCCCCTAGGATGGAGAAGACCACCCATAAAGGATAAGATTTCCTCTTCTCTCTGCTCTGTTCCCCTCCCTCCTGTACACATGCTTCTGAAAACTTAGGGCTCACATATCAAGGTGTGCAGAACTAGCTTATCCTCCAAGACAAGGGTTTATCAAACATTTTCCCAAAGGGAAAAAAGTTTTTCCCCAAGAGGAAGTCTTTTAACTAATTTGACCATTCACCATCCTGCTCTCATATACATACATATGCACACATACACATACATACATACATACATATATATATAATGTGATGAAAGTACCAGTTCAGTTCAGTCGCTCAGTCATGTTCAACTCTTTGCAACCCCATGGACTGCAGCATGCCAGGCTTCCCTGTCCATCACCAACTCCCGGAGCTTACAAATTCATGTCCATTGAGTTGGTCATGCCATCCAACCATCTCATCCTCTGTCATCCCCTTTTCCTCCTGCCTTGAATCTTTCCCAGGATCAAGGTCTTTTCTAATGAGTCAGTTCTTTGCATCAGGTGGCCAAAGTATTGGAGTTTCAGCTTCAACATCAGTCCTTCCAATGAATATTCAGGGCTGATTTCCTTTAGGATGGACTGGTTGGATCTCTTTGCAGTCCAAGGGACTCTCAAGAGTCTTCTCCAACACCACAGTTCAAAAGTACCCATTCTTCAGCACTCAGCTTTCTTTACAATCCAACTCTCACATCCATACATGACTACTGGAAAAACCATAGCTTTGACTAGAAGGAACTTTGTTGGCAAAGTAATATCTCTGCTTTTTAATATGCTGTCTAGGTTGGTCATAACTTTTCTTCCAAAGAGCAAGCATCTTTTAATTTCATGGCTGCAGTCACCATCTGCAGTGATTTTGGAGCGCCCCCCCCCAAAAAGATGAAAGATGCATGAAAAAAAGATGAAAGTATAAGGTATATTATGTGGGTCACAAAGATTTCCTTTAGGAGCCCTGGTCCAATCTGAAATTGATCGTTTCTCTCTTCTCATTCACTTCCTAATGCCAGTAAAGGGAAAAAAATTTTTTCTATCTAAGGAAACAGAAAAAGCTTTCTCTCTTTCATGTTACTTTCTTATTTTTAATGTCTTGGGATCCTTCATCTTTCCTTGTAGCAAATATTTATGGGTTTTTCTCTTGATCTCTGTGGAAAGAGAAATACACAAGAGATTCCTGAAGTCCACATGTGGTCCATAAGAGGAAAGCATGGCCCTGATGTGGGTCTCAGAGCACCCACAGAATCCCTCAGAAAACTTAGGTATTAGCAACAAAACCAGAATGCTCCTTTCTTATACAGCATCTTATTTCCCCGAAACACACCTTGGCTGTGGGCTGCCCTGGGATATACACTGTTCCATAGCACTGAATGCTGTTTTGGAGCATCATGCCTTTGAACTTGCTGGTTTCTCTGGCTGGAACACCCTTCTCTTCTGTATCAATTTTAAAAAGTCTCCTATTGAAGAAGCTGTATTAGTCTCCTGTCTTCTGCAGCAACACACTACATAAGACAACATCATTTTTTGGCCTCACAGTGTTGGAAGTGAGAAGTTCAAAACAGACCTGTGGGCTCTTGAAGAACATCTGTTTAATCGCCTTTTCCAGATTCTTTACGCCACCTACATTCCTTGTCCCCTGGGCCCTCTTCTATCCTAAAAGCCATCTGGGTAGCGTCTTCTCATCTCTCTCTCTCTCCCATCAGCATATTCTCTTTTCTTCTCTGACTTCATGCCTCTCTCCAAAAAGGTTCTTTGTGATTACATCAGGTTATCCTGGTATAGTGAAAAAAGCTGAGTGCCGAAGAATTGATGCCTTTGAACTGTGGTGTTGGAGAAGACTCTTGAGAGTCCCTTGGACTGCAAGGAGATCCAACCAGTCCATTCTAAAGGAGATCAGTCCTGGGTGTTCATTGGAAGGACTGATGCTAAAGCTGAAACTTCAATACTTTGGCCACCTCATGTGAACAGTTGACTCAGTGGAAAAGACCCTGATGCTGGGAGGGATTAGAGGCAGGAGAAGAAGGGGATGACAGAGGATGAGATGGCTGGATGACATCACTGACTCGAAGGACATGAGTTTGAGTGAACTCCGGGAGTTGGTGATGGACAGGGAGGCCTGGCACGCTGTGATTCATGGGATCGCAAAGAGAAGGACATGACTGAGCGACTGAACTGAACTGATCCTGGTATAACCCTTCCTGTCTCAAAATCTGGAACCTAATAGCACATGCAGAGCTCCTTCTTACCACATACAGTAACATATTCATGAGTTCTAGGGATTAGGACATGAGCGTCATTGGAGTGGAGGGCATCATTCTGTCCCTCACAGATGCCTATGCCGCCTGTGTGTCCTAGAGTAAAGCTTTGCCATCCTTTGGCTACAACAGCCCCTTAGCTGTGGGCTCCTCTCACAGTCAGGTACGGGCAGTTACCCAAGATTCTTATCTGTAATGCATGTTAGAACAACTCAGTAAATGTAAGAAGGTACGGGAGGAAACTATATTTGCTAGAAAACCTCCCAGGAAGGAAATCTGTTTGCTTGGAAGGAACACTTCAATCAGCTACTTAGAAGAGAAGATGGCACTCCCAAAGAACATCAGCCACCACACTGCTTCTAAAGGGGACTCCTGTCTGCTGAGTGGGCTGGGGAATGCCCAGGGAGGTGGTAGTTGAAGTTAGGCACTGTTGTGTATGGCCATCCCTCTTTGCCCCTTCCAACCGCCAACTTACCCACCTTTCTAAGTAAACAATGAACCTACTCTGAAGCACTGTATGTTAGAAAAGAAACCAAACTATTAGTGGGCCAACATATCCTACTTGGGAATCCATCCATGGTGTTGGCCAAACAGTCCATTTGGGTTTTTCCATAATATCTTATGGAATATGTGTGTGCATGTGCTTTTTAATAAATTTTTTCACCTGCAAAATGGGGATAAAGGCTTTTCCTCATATGTTGCTGGGAAGACTAAATATGTAAAATATTTAGAACAGTGCCATACATATAACAAATGCTTAGTAAACCTTAACTATTCTTACTGGGCATTACACTGCCTATATGAGGGCCATCTGGTTTGGTAGCCTGTATACTGTTCAAACCCCAGTGTTAATAATTTCTACAGTAGCTTCAACTCCACTGAGCTAGTGAAGCAATACACTACACATGGAATATACGTACAATACATACATACAATACACATACATACACATACAATAGCTAATAACCACGTCGGATTATTGACATTCATGTTCAAATTAAATGCAATTATACAAAAATGTAGAATCCAGGTCCTCAGTCATAGGTCAAGTGCTCATTAGCCAGCCACATAAACACTGATCATTTTCAACATGCCAGAAAACACAAACGCAGAGGCCATTCAGTAAGTACCCCATGTCGAGGAACAGAGTAAGATCTTCAAAGAAGGCAGAAAGTGTTTAATGCGCTCATAGACTCACACAAGTCCCAGTTCTTTCATGGTAAATCTTAAGACCCATAATAGATCTCAAGTTAAAAAACACAGGATTTTAAACTCTAAAATGAGGATATTCTTTGGGCTTTGAGGTTTCTGATATTATGAAGACATCTTTTTCTGGCCTCTGCCCTCTAGCACGAACCAGCCAAAAACCATTAACCACCCCATGGTAATGACACCATTTCCTCATAATCTTTAAAACCCTGGCTGGATTAGGTGAGGCAAGAAAAGAGGACACATATAGTTCCGGTCATGTTCACATTACCAGAGATTAATGATGTGCTAGAATAGTCTGACTCACAACACACCACCTAACATTACTCTTACAATCAAAAACAAATTTCACTCATATTTTCTATCTAGCCCCAACGGTAGTACAGAATTATTTCTATCACAGGCACTCATCTAGAGTTCAGAATCAAGAATGACAAGTTTCATCAACATTCCAATATTCTGTATGCGCAACAAACATGGTTAATCAATCGGTAACCATCTCCACATTGGCTTGGCTAGGGCCAGAATCCTTCTCCCATGCCAAGCTCCACGTAGCATGAACCAAACAGCTGATATTGCTATCTGAGTTTAAACCTACGTTGTTATTCCTAGGTCAAAGGGTGTTTGGTGGATAGAAAGAATCAAAGATAGAGGAAATCCAATTTCCCCATTTAAACAATGCCACTTTCTTTAAGGCATAATCACGCTTCCTTTCCCTTTTTTAGTATAAGAGAAATGCTCTCTAACCAAGAACTCAGTGGAGCAACAGTGCCACCCAATGGCTGGTTGGATAATTTTGCATTTAACTGTTAGCATTTTGAACAGAAAAACTCTCTCACTGATAAAAATGGGACCTGGAGTTGGCTATTAGCCACTTAAGCTCTATTCATCGTCTTTCTAAATGATAGATGCACAGAAGGTAGGAGGCATTGTGAGAAATGGAATTGCCTTAAAACAAAATCCTCAATCCTCGGCACGTTTCCTCTATCAAACCAAACACCTCAGGGAAAAGAAAAGCTCTGCATGAATTTACAAGTGAACAAGATGAATTTTCACCTCTCATTTGCAAGTGGGTGAAATGGTCATCAGTTCCCCAATACTGCCACATCCGCTCCCAAAGGTCAGCATAGTTCTTTTTTCCCTATTTTCTGATAAATCCGTGTGCTAAATTCAACCTACTAGAAACATTAAAGTAGGTGGATGTATTGCAGCATTTTATATGCAAAAACAAAGTATAAAGGCTATAACAGTTGTTATAAATAGAACTATTATTTAGTTTTAAAGGAAGTGGAATTTACATTTCCCAAATCGGAGACCACTCAAGCTTTGAGTTTCAAGTAAGCAAAATAAATCTGAGCTTTTTGCAGTGTGAAATCGAAGCTCTAACTCTATTAATAGAAGAGGTGAGTAATAGATTTCCCTGGTTGGATGGTGGTGGGTTTTTATTACCTAATTTTCGTGATCTGCATAGCTCACCAAACATTTCCAAAGTGAGGTGACAGGAAGTCCCCAGGCACTGAGGTTGTATATTGTAAATGATGGTTTTTTCTCCCTTGGAGGGACTTATTTGAAGATTCAGAGATATACCCACAGGACTTAAGCCCAAAGAAGGGGAAAAGCCTGCTTTTTCTTTTAACTTGCAATCAATCAGACTGCTCATAAAGTCTTTTTTTTTTAACTACATTGATGCCTCTAAAAAATATATCCCAATAGTTAAAAAGAATAAGTTGGTGCTAGGTGCTAGTTGGTGCTTTTTTTTTTTTTTTTCAGTGCATAAAGAGGTAACACAGAAATATGTACTACTGTTTACTGGTGACTGCTATGATTAATCACTTTTGAAGAAAAATAAAATTTCCAATCTGGCATCCATCTGTGGTCAAAAGACTTTTTGTCCAGAACTTCTTTATTCCACTTTTCTCCTCTTATTTCATTTAGTTTTATTTCAGTGACTTAAATCATGTTTCACTGATAAATATGATTAACCAGAAAAAAGACTCTAGCTTTGAAAATGAGATATACAGGCTAAACAGAGGCAAACAGTAAATATTTTATGCTAAGAGCAAAAATATGCCCCTAGTGAATCTGAGAAGAATATTCAATTAGGTTCATTTCTTCATTGAGTCAGTAGGTAGGAAGTTCAATTAAAGAAAGTTCCATGGATAACTTCGGTGTTTTGTTTTTTGTTTTTTTTTTTAATAATTTTCATTTGTTCTTAGAGTGTTAAAATAATATGAAACTAGT
Source organism: Neotragus pygmaeus (assembly GCA_006410875.1). Lineage (NCBI taxonomy): Eukaryota > Metazoa > Chordata > Mammalia > Artiodactyla > Bovidae > Neotragus > Neotragus pygmaeus. The sequence goes on from SJYV01027424.1 coordinate 1,392,655, forward strand.
TACCATGAGCTGTCAGTGTATGAGACCTTAGATCGGATAACCTATACTTTAATCTAGTTCAGCCACACAAATTCTCTATGTGAATTTGAGTAAATGACTTAAAGCCTTAGTTTCCAAATCTGTAAGATGGAAACACCAACAGTACAAACCCATGATACTGCTCTGAGGATTAAGAAGTGTTGTCTATGGTAAGAGGACGGAATATTCAGAAACCCTAATCCTCTGGTGTAAATGGAGCGGCAAGAAATGTGAATAGACAGGAAGACTCAAGTCAGAAAGTGACATATCTTAGAAAGTCGTCTCAGAAGAAAGCCAGAGTCAGAGAAGGATGATGACGAAGACGATGAGTCCCTGGCTCAAACCAACTACACTTTGTACACTTTTACCACTTCCCAGCATCACAGTCACACATCTCCCATCCTTGGTGTTCTCATCGGTAACATGGGAATAGTAATAGTGCCGTCCCAGAAACTATACATACTACACGGAGTTAAGATATAAACAGCTCTTACATACTGCATACGTCAAAATAAGCATTAAATAAGGAGGCACCTGAAACAGAACTCATCTTCACTGTAGTTGAGGTGATCACATATATGGTTGTGCCTCTCTTTATTTTCACTGAGGGAGGCAGAGTTTAATAACTGTCAGGTCATGCAAAGTTAAATAAGCTTTGTGGAAGGCAGAACAAATGCAGAACCATCATCTGCAGAATCTTACTGAAATTCACAATGCTCCTTTTTACCTACTTATTCTTTGCTATAAATGCTGTTACCTTCACACCCTTATCATGTAGGTAGTATCAGGAGACAATCTCTGCTTTTAAGGAGGAGGAATTCTAGTTCAGGAGATAGAACACTCATGTAGTAAATGTCAAGTGAGGGGAACCAAACTCTCAGATGGGTGCTTCTGCACAGCAGGAAAGGCTCAGCCAGACTACCTGGGTTTGATTATCTGCAGTGCCTGATGGTGCCGCTTAGGAGCTGTGTGACCTTGGGCAAGCGACTTCGCTCTACAAATGCCTTACTGTTTACATCTACAAAATAAGGGAACAATAATACTTAACCTAATTGGGTTGTTGTGCAGAATAAAAGAGTTAAAATACATAAGGAACCTGGAATATATTTTGTGTCTAGTAACTACTTACTGATACTCCTACTACTAGTAATAAAAGCTCGCTAATCAAGGCACAGTTGGAGCCAGATGTGTTTCAGAACTTTTCAGATGTTAGAGGATAGCACAGTATTAACACCATATATGTACACAATCATTCCATAGGACAGCCCCTATATTCAAAATGCTAATGTCTCTGCACTACGAATTTTCATAACTGTTAGCTAAATAAAGACCTATAAAGAAACTCATGTCCAGCAATGTCAGAGTTTGCTAATAAATGAGTTCAGATCAGCCAAGATTTTATTACCAGATGAGTTTTTAAAGGCTTTCAGCTTCAAGAGGTTTTTTTTTTTTTTTAAATTTTGGCTTTGTGCATCTGTACAGCTATGAACATTAGAGAGAGGTTGGGAAGGCTTCAGAGAAGGGCATTTTTTTTCCTGGTGGGCAAAGTAGAGTAGAGGAATGACAAACAAAGGGACTTTGTGACAGCATCTCTGGTCAAAGCGAGCAGAATACGCCCATAAGACAGAAGGGCAGATGGAGAGGCGAGGCTGGGGTCAAATCACCTGACCCCACAACTGTCAGAGATCAGACAAGTACTGATAACAACAGTAGTGTTAATTCTTTTGAAATAGTGACACATCTTTATATGCGTGTATCAAAGACTGCAAACCAACAGGTCTAGACGTCCGATGGTGAGTTTTGCTGACACATGATTAGCTTTTGGAAGGTGGATACATCGCAAAGGGTCACTTGCCACAGATGGCCCATCACACTCCGCTGTTGTCCTCCAGCTGGATTCTCTCACTGCTCTCTCTCTGATCTCTCCTGGTATTGGGATTTCCGAACCCTAGTTGGCAAATAAAAGAAAATGACTGTGTGAAATGAGTCAGGAGATTTCAAATCATCAATCGCATGATTGAATTCAGATTATGGTCTCTATATACACTGGCAGAGAGGTTCATCCTAAATGCCATCTTTCTTGATTGGCAGTAACTTCCCCAAAATGCTGCATTATGAAGACCTTTTTGGCTGCTGCCAGGCTCACTGCTGGAGAGGAGAAGGAGAACATTCATCTGTCCTATGCTTTACACCATGTATTCTCAAAATATAGTCTAGTGAATAAAAGTAACATATTATATGGTCTTTTCATGTTCTGTCCAGTGTGGCAGTCCTAGCCACATACGGCTTTGAACACTGGAAATATGACTAGTCCAAGTTGAAATATGCTGTAAGTGTAAAATACATACCAGATCTCAAAGACTTTTGTACAAAAAATAATGTAAAGTACCCTATTAATAATTTTAATATGGATTATAGTATAATAATAATATTTTATATATTTATTTAATAAATTACATTATAAAATTGATTTTACCTGTTTCAGTTTTTTTTTAACTTTTTTAACATAGTTGCTCAAAAACTGAAACTCACATATATGTCTCATGATATTTCTATTGGATATCACTTGTCTAGACTATATATGCTAACGTTATAGTAATACTGAAAGTGATTTCTGACCCTCTGTTTTATTTTTGCAATTTTAAAGACCTAGAGACCCCATAAAATTATTGTTTCAGCTAAAAAAAAATTATCTGCCCCCCACCAGGGATGGAACCCTGCAGAGAAAGAGTGAATCTTAACCACTGGACCACCAAGGAAGTCCTTTCCTGTGAACTCGTTACAGGAAAAAGACGAAAATTTCCAGTAGGGAATCTCTTGAACTTTATTCCCCAATGAACTTGCCGAAGTTCCCTCCCATCACACCAAAACCAACTGAGAATCACTGTTCTAGAACAGCCCAAGGGCCAAGTCCTCCAGCCCCCACCCCCCCACATGTTTGCACATTTTCTATGGCTCACTTGGCATTAGGACAGCAAGGTTCACCCAGTGTGACCGACAGCGTCCTCACTCCAAAATGCAAACTGCCCACTGTTTTTGTTGTTGTTGCTGTTGTTACAGAAAAAGTTTCCTGACAATGGCACCCTACTCCAGTACTCTTGCCTGGAAAATCCCATGGACGGAGGAGCCTGGTAGGCTACAGTTCAGGGGGTCACTAAGAGTCAGACATGACTGAGCGACTTCACTTTCTTTTTGCCTTCATGCATTGGAGAAGGAAATGGCAACCCACTCTAGTGTTGTTGCCTGGAGAATCCCAGTGATGGGGGAGCCTGGTGGGCTGCCGTCTATGGGGTCACACAGAGTCGGACACAGCTGAAGCGACTTAGCAGCAGCAGCAGCAGCTCTAGAATAACAATTACAAATGGGCTTTCCTAAATTAATTCTCATAACAGACATTTAGATCAGTTTATAAAGGTGAAAGTGAAGTCATTCAGTTGTGTCCGACTCTCTGCGACCGCATGGACTGTAGCCTACCAGGCTTTTCCATCCATGGGATTTTCCAGGCAAGAGTACTGAAGTGGGTTGCCATTGCCTTCCCCAGGGGATCTTCCCGACCCAGAGATCAAAGCCGAATCTCCCGCATTGCAGGCAGACTCTTTACCCACTTTATAGATGCTAACAAAAATTGCTTAGGAAGAAGTTTGAATCAGTGTTACAAACCACAAATAGAATCAGGAATAAAACATTATTTTTAAGCTTCTAAGATTCTTCAGATTGTTTTATTTTTTGGAAATAATACTTTGTAAAATGAGATCCTGGGAGCAATGTTAGTAGACTGTAAGTTCTTTGAGACTGAAATAAGCAAGCAATAAAGGGAATGACTTCTACAATTGTAATGCTCTGCTAAAGATTCCATAGAATTTCCTGTTTTACCGACATGTTTCCTACTAAGAATGGACATCCAAATTACTGAGAACTTCCTCACAGCAGCAGGAAGTATCCTAAACTTTTGGCTTCTTAGCTAACAGATATTTTTCTTAGTTTCTATGAGAAACTGTACATATTATATTATTATCTTTGTCATCACATGCCATTTTTTTCTCATAAGTTGAATCGAAATCTCCTGATTTCTAGAACCGATTAGAGAAAGCCTCTGGTTTATGCTTCATTGTACAAAAAGTACAGAATGCCTACATTAAAACTGGCATTATGCTTAGGAAAATACCCTCTGGAGGCCGATGAAGCATTATTTCACCCTTCTAAGACCCAGTTTTCATATTAAAGGTTGCAGATGTTCATTTCCCAATTTTATTAGCTTTCTTCACAATTGGTTAAAAACGGAAAGAAAAGAAATTACAATTCTAATTGTGACTCTACTTAACTAGTTCAAACTGATTTAAGTATGAACATCTGAGAAGGCTGAAAACTCAGCAGCCATTTAAAAGTCTATTTGAGCAGTAGATCACAATTCCTTAGAGAAATGGAAAGGTGCTTTATAGTCTAATGCTTCCTTTTGAACTGTATATCACTTTTTCTATTTAGAATTCATTTGAATGCAGAAATCGAGTTAGGTTCCCTTTGCTGGAGACACTCCAAATATTTTGACAGTTATTTGAATACCATATTGACAAGCCCATTATATTTACAGGTCCTAAAACAAATAATTTCCACATATTCTAAGCTTTAAAACTCTTTAGTCCAAATTATTAAAAGATTATAAAGTGTTTGTCTGTGCATTTTTAAAGGGAGGAATTTGTGACTTCTTAAAATAGGAAAATATTTGAATAGCAGTTATAATTCTAGTATATTCACAAATCAGTCATTAAAATGCATAGAGCAGAGTTGTTGCAGCTGTATACAGCTTTTATTATTCAGACTGCTAAATGGGTAAAACATATATTTTAATTTAATGTATAATGCACAACTCAGAATGAACCAGAATGATTCTTCCTCCCCTCCCTTTCCTAAGGAGCAGCCAGAGATCCTTCAATGGGCTAGTGATCATTTCTCCTAGACAACAGCCAGCTGAGATTTATTGAATCTGCCAGCATTTCTTCATAATACATTGCAAGAGCTGGCAAAAGTTTAGTCAAAAAATCCGTCCATACCATTTCTACTTTTATTCATATATTTTCAAGGAGAACTTAATTGCTAAGCCTTCAGCTCTGGTTACCAATTATGGCCCAATGGGAACTTTGGCTCCTGTAGAAAATGAGCAAAAGGGGAGGTCTTCTCATTTCTTTATTATGAGAAAAGAAGACAATGGACTTGAGGATGGTAGGAGGTGGTATTAGAGTCCTGACTAAAGAGAACCATGAAGAATCACCTTGAAATTGCTTATATCAGAGAGGTGGAGGTAAAGAAAGGGTGTTTATTTTCATTTAATGACCACAGAAGTCAGTGTCGGTATGTTTGAAAGCAAAAATAAATCATATGACTGTATTCAAAGGGTGATGTGTTTCCTCTGTTTTAAACAGGCCAGACTCTTGCCTGGAGGACTCCTACCTGGAGAACACTATTGTCTAGCTAATGGTCAGACTCTCTCCAGCTAGTTGGAGTGCCATCCTGAGCCTTCCTGCAAAATATAGGCCCTCCCCCTACATTTTCAGAACTAACAAAATCCCATTAGTAGCTTCTCATAACTCAACAAATACTGCAGTCTATTTTATTTCTTTGCTAAAATGTAAGGTTCTCTCAGATGTAATTTATTCCCTTCTTAAGGACTCCAACAAGTTCTCATTGGAGCTCTGAACTCTGCTTCTCCAGCACAAATCTCAGTGGTACTGCGTAACTCATTTATTGTGTTTAATCAGAGACTCTGCAAAATAATTTTCTTATGTCTTCCTTGTCTAGAGATTTACACCGGTGCTCACTCTCTGAGAAAGGACAGTGCTAAAATTCATGTCGGTTGCGTTGGCTTTTGGATTTAGACAATTCGTGACCATATCAAGAGGGGATTGTATCTTTTAGCATTCTGGGTAATTTCACCATAGAGAGGAACAAATTAGGGCTGAGGGTTTAACAGTCTTAGGAGACTCGGAACTTGACTTACAGAATCGCTGAAGCAAATCGTGACACACAATAGCCTTCAAATCTGTGACTGCCACAGCCTCTGTGCTCTCAGCCTGCCACTGCTTTGCGGCAGACGCTTGCTATGGTCTGAAGTCCTTTTCTTAACTTCAGCATGTCCGGATTGAACACAATGCCCTATTCTATCTCTTCTAATTTTTTATCACTTTTAAGNAATACCTATGCTCTAGCTCTGAAGAGTCAGAGAGTTTGAGAACAGTGATACTCCAACAGCGATCAGCACACACCCACTAAGACCTACCATGACTCCTTCGATTAAAGAACCAATTCTAGAGGTAGAACAAGAAACATCACAGAATAAGCCTAGAAAATGTTATTCCAGCAAATTATGGAAATGCACAAAGGGTGGTGGAATCATATAAGAAGGACACAGAAGGTAACTTGGCCCCACTGGCATAATCTGGGACATTTTGTATCAAAAGACTTAGTAACAAAACATATAAGAATAAGAATGAAATAAGAATCCATAATCCCACACTGAAATAAATATATAATAACAAAGATTTCCATCCAGTAAATGACAACAAATAAATGCAGAAGAAATGAAATTTGAAAATTGCCACTTGTCAACCATAATCATAATAATTAATTCAGGCAAAAAACATCCACAATACTAATGGGTGAAAGCTAAATGAAGAGTGGGATATTTATGTAGTATAAAGTATCTCCCCACAAAATATATACTAATTATAAAAGAGAAAACAGTAGCTTTACAGTGGAAAAATCTAGAAGACATCATCTTACTCAAGTGATCAAGGTGAAGGTTACCAATGACGGGACAAAGCAACCCAAAGATGATGTTTGACAGGGGAAATGGCCCAGAATCACTATTATGACATTCATAGCCTGACTCTAAGAAGAGGAAACACCAGACCATGCCAAATTCTACAAAATAACCAGCTTGCAACTTTCAAGTATCTTAAGGCCATGCAGGACAAGGAATGAATGAGGAACAGTTCCAGATAGGACAACTACATCCATCAGAGGATCCTGAAGTAGATCCTTTTCCTGTAAAAGACCTTGTAACAGTAGGTGGATTTGTTTTATATAAAAAAGCTTTTTATGAGATTTTTTGTAGTGTCCTTAGAACTTTTCTATAAGTTTGAAATTATTTCAAAATACAAAGTAAAAAAAAAAAATACAAAGTCCAACTTCATCATGTTTATGACAAGATAGCAAAGGCAAAACATCTGCCAGTGTCAAAAAGCTAATGAGCATCTGAGCAGACACTCCAATTCCAAATCACCATCTTTCCACTTGACTCTCTGTCCTCAAGTACAAGGAATATCATCCCATAAGGTCAGGATTTTTTGTGTATGTACACCGCTGAATCCAGGTGCCTTTAACTGTGGTAGACTCCCATTCAGTGATCACAATTACTCTTTGCATTACTGTACTTTAGTCTGGAGTACTTTTGACTATAAGCAATGCTTTTAATCTCCATTTCCAAACAGTTATTTCTGATCATAATCAAGCGATAAGGAAAATGTTCAGTGGTACTTGCCGTCTATGCAACCTCTGAAAACTAAAAAAAAAAAAAAGAATTTTCCAGTGTTTTTCAGGAAGCATAAGTAGGTCATGTAAACAGTAAAATAACCTACGGAGTTTTCTCTATTCTCACTCACACCTCTAAAGGTTGTGCCAGTCCATTCATGCACTCATGATAAATGTCACTCTTCGCCCTTTATAATCTGCTGTGGCCTCCAAGAGTGAGTCTAGACAGGTTTAGTTTTCTCATTCCTTCTAGGAGAATAATATTGAACATTCACAGATACTTACAAATGCTTTATGTTAACCTCTTATATAACTATAAAATCAAAACAAATTCATAAATCAAGCATGGAAAAGGCCACATAACCTTTAAAATTCAGGTGATGATATCATTTAACGTCATGGATCATGTAGTATTTCTGACACTACATCATCAATTTCGAGTTTTCAAGTAGAAAGGTGTATTTATGAGTTTAATTTGTCACCCATCAACTTGATTCTTTAATTTTGGGCAAGAGAGCCCATCTATCCAAAACACAAATACTGTCTAATGAAAAATTTTCAGTTGAATATTTATGGCTAACAATGGTAATTTACTGCTTCATTCACTCATTCAACAAATATTTATTGCATGTCAGTCAATCTTTTAGTTAATGAAACTATTGCCAAAAAGGCACATACAGAAATGGAATTTGATAAGACAGCTACTGAAAGGCTGAGTAGGTTACTGTCACAGGCTCTTTTTGAGTAGTGTGCCTAGAGCACTCACTACTCTCATCAAATTATTATAGAAAATTTATTGACACAGTGCTTCCTAAAGTCAATTCACTTCATTTTGGGGGAATTCTATTTTAAGCTCCTCAAACAAATCAAGTCCTTAGTTGCCATGGCACTCAGTTATATTTCAGTCTTAATTATAGCATATGCATGGTATAAAATATGAATATATCTTATCCATACTTTAAATTTTAGTGTTTTAACATAGGGCATAACTTATTATTGATAACAAACACTTATTGAGTTAAATAGTGAAGTGAATAAAGAAATGCCTGTCTCTCTCCTAGTGCTAATTTCTTAATTGAAGTAGTATATTTAACCAAACTGAAAGAATATTATCATATGGCTCTTTCTGTCAATGTTTGTAAACATAACTGAAAAACCACATGGTTATGTGACCACTACTCCTGACTTTTAAAGTGTTTGAGGATATAGGAAATTGTAAAGTTTTGCAAATTTATTGGAATTGGAGGGGAATTTTGCATTGGATGGAATTGCTAATTTAAAATGACCCTTTCCATGATTTATCCAACTTGGCTTTTCCCTGGATGCCAAAAAGTACACAAAACAATCATTTTAGAGAGAGCAGCATGTTCAGAGTAAAAGGACTTGTAAAACCTTAGCACAACTTAAATTATAAGGAAAACAATAACAGGTGATATTTTAAAGTCTAAAATAAACAGTTGCCCACAGTTTGGAGAAAAATACGATTTTAGAAATACGTATTTCACATGAAGAAATCAATTATTCATGTACATGCATCATAAGACAAGTAAGGGATTCTATGGTATACTGACGACTGACTTCATTAAAAGAAAAACATCTTGCAGAAGACCTTATATTTTTAAAAAGAATAGTNAATTCTTCACATCAGGTGGCCAAAGTATTGGAGCTTCAGCATCAGCATCAGTCCTTCCAATGAACACTCAGGACTGGTCTCCTTTAGGATGGACTGGTTGGATCTCCTTGCAGTCCAAGGGACTCTCAAGAGTCTTCTCCAACACCACAGTTCAAAAGCGTCAGTTCTTCACCATTCAGCTTTCTTTATCGTCCAACTCTCACATCCATACATGACTACTGGGTAAACCATAGTTTTGACTCTACAGAGCTTTGTCAGCAAAGTAATGTCTCTGCTACAATATCACTATCAACATTTATTTATTGACTGACATGTGCAGTGCCCAGAGCTAAGCACTTTTCATCCCTTATCTCCTTTCCTCCCCAAAATCACCCAGTGAAGGGGAGTGACATTAGCAAGATAGTGGAATAGGAAGGCCTGGACATTCTTTCTCATAGTGAACACACTGACTGAAAAATTCTGAGATTTCATTTATAAGAAATTCAGAAGTTAAGAAGCTCCCATACCTCAAATAAGCAGGATATCAGCCACACTAATGCTGGCAGGAAAATTTGAGACACTCTGTTACCAAAACCCTATCCATAGCATAGCACCATATGATTAGAACAGAACCAGTTCCCAGTTGCCAAGGTTGGAAAAGGGTTCACTGTGTGTTCAATGCTCTAACTTATTTGGGGATACCCAGATGACTGACTTCCATCTAGCATCTCTCAGAGCACTGACGAACATGGCATAATAAAGTCCCCCGGGGCCAATGAGAACACTGATAACAGTTTGAGCTGGCAATCATCATAGCCACTCCCCTTTGCTCAGCACAGAGAGCAAATGAAACACCTAACTCCTACCTTCTCCCTGGGAAGGGAAGAGTTGGATAGAGAATCAAATGAACCAAATTACCTGACCAATGAATTAGTCAGTCATGCCTACTTAATGAAGCCTCCACAAAACCCCCAAAAGGTAGGGTTCAGATAGCATTGGATTAGATTAGTGAAGACCTGGAGATACTGGGGTGGTGGCACACCTGGAGAGATCATGCGAGCTCCTTCCCCCATATCCTGCCTTATGAATCTCTTCCATCTGGCTATTCCTGAGTTACATTCATCTATAACAAATGAGCAATACACTAAATAAACCATTTCCTGGGTTCTGTGAGCCACTCTAGCAAATTAATCAAACCTGGAGAGGGAATGTGAGAAGCTCAAATTTATAGCTGAGTGGTCTGATGTACAGATAGTGATTAGGACTTTTAATTGTCATCTGAAGTGGGAAGGGAGTGGGCTGGTGGGCCTGAGTCCTTAGTGAGATCTGATGCTAACTCTAGGTAGATAGTATCAGAATTGAGTTAATTTATAGGACAATCAGCTGATGTTACAGAATTGTTTGATGTGAGAACCTCTCCCCTAAAACACACACACACATTTTGGATTAGAAAGTAATCTGTGAACAGACAGAGAACAGAGGAGTGGTTTTCCATACATCTAGGTGTCAGCAGATGTACAGAACACTACAGCCTACGGTAGCAAAATATATATTCTTATGTGAGCACAGAACCTTCCCCAGGATTGATCACATGTTAAGCCACAAATCTTATATTTAAAAAGACAAATTATTCCAAGTATCTTTTACAAACACAATAGAATGAAGTTAGAAATCAGCAGCAGAGGAAAAACTGTAAAATTCACAAATGTGTGGCTATTAAACAATGAACTTTGAATAACCAATGGGTCAAAGAAGAAATCAAAAGGGAAAATAGAAAAATAATCTCGAGACAAACAAAAAAAGACAATACAGCATACCAAAACTTAAAGGATAAAGCAAATGCAGTATTAATAGAGAAATTTATAGCAATAACCACCTATATGAGAGAAAAAGAAATATCTCAAATAAACTTTACACCTCATGGAAAGAAAAAGAATAAACTAGACCTAAAGTTTGCAGAAGGCAAGAAATAATAAAGATTAGAATAGAGATAAATGGAATAGAGAGTAGAAAAAGAAAACTAAAAGTTGGATTTTTGAAAAGATAAGAAAATGACATACCTTTAGCTGGACTAAGAAAAAAAGAGAGGTGATCCAAACAAATCAGAAAGAAATGAAAAGACATTGCAACTGATGCCACAGAATTTAAAAAAAAAAAAGCTTCATAGGACACCACTAAAAATTCACTCCAATAAACCAGATAACTTAAAAGAAATTAATAAACTCCTAGAAACATATAACCTACCAAGAAAATCTAAACAGATTACCAGTAGGGAGACTGAAAGTGAAAGTGTTAGTCATTCAGTTGTGTCCAGCTCTTAGACTCCATGGACTGTAGCCCATCAGGTTCCTCTGTCCATAAAATTCTCCAGGCAAGAACACTGGAGTGGGTTGCCATTCACTTCTCCAGAGGATCTTCCTGATCCAGGGATTGATACAGGGTCTCCTGCATTGCAGGCAGATTCTTCACTGTCAGAACCACCAGGGAAGCCTCAAGGAGACTGAAGCAGTAATCAAAAACTCCCAACGAGGAAGAGCTCAGCAGCAGAAGGCTTCACTGATGAATTCCATCAAATATTTAAAGAAAAACTAACCCCAATCCTTCTCAAACTCTTCCAAAACTTGTATAGGAAGGTATACTTCCAAACTCATTTTTTGAAGCCAGCACTACCCTGACACCAAAGCCAGACAAAGACCCTTCATAAAAAGATACCTCCAGGTCAATATCCCCAGTGAATGTATGGGCAAAGGGTCTCAAAATACTAAAAAATTGAATTCAACAACATGTTTAAAAAATCGTATACCATGATCAAATGGGATTTATCCCTGAAATGCAGAGTGGCTTAGCATTCATAAATCCGTTAATGTGACACACCACATGAACAAAATGAAAGTCAAAAATCACATGATAATGACTCAGAAAAAGATGCAGAAAAAGCACTTGACAGATTCAACATGTTTCCATCATAAAAATTCTCTATTAAACAAGGTATAGAATGAGTTATTTCAACATAATAAAGGCCATATATGACAAGCCCAAATATTCAAAAAAGACATACAAATGGCTACAGGTACATGAAAAGGTGCTTGACATCACTAATTCTCAGGGAAAGGTAAGTCAAAGCCACAATGAGATATCACTTCACACATGTTATAATGACTATTACGAAAATGACAAGTGATAACATGCTGGTGAGAATATGGAGAAAAAGGCATGCTTGTGTACTACTGATAGGAGTGCAAAATGGTGTGGCTGCCATGGAAAACTGTATGGAGGCTCCTCAAAAGTCCTGAAATAGATTTACTCTTGTTCAGCTGCTAAGTTGTGACTGACTCTTTGCAACCCCATGGACTGCAGCATGCCAGGCTTCCCTGTCCTTCCATATGATCCAGCAATTCCATTTCTGGCTATACATTTAAAATAGTTGAAATCAGGATCTTGAAGAGATACTAACATCCTAACGTTCATTACAGCACTATGCACAATAGCCAGGATGTGGAAACAACCTAAATGTCCACCGAAGGATGAACGGATAAAGAAAATGTGGTATAGTACACAAGGGAGTATTATTTAACCTTAAAAACAAAGGACATCCTGCAACAACATGGATAAACTTTGAAGACATGCTAAGTGAAACAGCCGATCACAGAAGGACAACTACTGCATGAATTCACATATATGAACTGTCTAAAAGAGTCAAACTCAGTTGCAGAGAGTAGGAGGCAGATGCTCAGGGAGGGAATGGGGAGCTGCTAATAACTGGCATTAAGTCTCAATTATGAAAAATAAGTAAGTTCTGGAGATCTTCTGTACAACACTGTGCCTCCAGTTAATAATACTATATTGTGCACTTAAAATTTGTTAAGAGGGTAGATCTCACCTTAAGTGTTCTTACCATAATTAGAAACAACACACACATCATATAAGGTAGGCATTGATACCATCATTTCCTTATCAGGAACCTAAGGCCTAGAGAGATGAAATGCTTTGCCTAAATATCATAGCCATTAAGTGGCAGCATGAACTGTGTGCATTTCCCTACTTGGCTAAAAAAGAAATTGTAATATCAGAAGACTTTTTTTTTCTGTTTGTCTATTAATTTGTTTTGTTTTTTTAACATGAGCAAGATAAAGACACTTTGGAGAGACAATGCCTTCTGTTACCTGACATAAAAGTGTAAACCTCTGTTCACACTAAGGATAGTGGGGAAAGCAGTGACTATGGAAAGAAAGAAATTTAAAAGTATGTCCAATCTTTGTACGCATTGTGTGGAACTTCTAGTCAGCTTCGAAATGAAAGCCCTGAGACCAGATTTCATTTTTAAGTTTGTCTCTTTCTGACTCTGCTAATAAGTTTAGACTGTATTGTACCTAGTTTGGTATCATGTTTGATTAATATTTTCTTCTAATTAATAATAAAGTAGATAAATCAGAGATTGAAGCTCTCTATCCCACCGTCTTTCCTCCTCACCCGACTGAAACCATACTCATTATCTTTCTGCAATTAGGTCTTCATTCCTCAGGTTCATTCCATTATCCCAAGGGATAAACCTTCTAGGAGAAGGAATTCCTTGAGATGATTAGGTCACATTGCATTCACCAATTAAATAGTTTGCTATTGATTTCTACTGAGAAATGTAAATGATTAGCAGATCCTTTACACAGAGAGCTGCTGTTCTACAAGGTTATCATTTTATAGTTCTATTTCTAGAGAATTACTTGGCATTTTCTTAAGGTCAGATGGGACACCATAGTGCTAACTATTCAAGAGGATAAAACTATATATTATCACCATTTGAGAGTACTTACAGGATTATTGCTAAAGTTCATGATATAGATGAAAATATTAAACATTTTCCATATATGAATAATGCAATGTTACAAAGAAAAGTACACCATAATCTCTTCACTATTTCCAATTCTTTAAGGCCTTACTGGGCTTCCCTGGTGGCACAGTGTTAAAGGACCCATCTGCCAATGAAGAAAACATGAGTTTGATCCCTAGGTCAGGAAGATCCCCTGGAGAAGGAAATGGCAACCCACTCCCATATTCTTGACTGGGAAATCCCATGGACAGAGGAGCCTGGTATGCTATAGTCCATGGAGTCACAAAAGAGTCAGACACAACTTAGGGACTACAATAATAACAACAAAAGTTCTTACTACAGCTTTCCTTCCTTTTGATACCTCTCTTTATATCAAGAGATAATCTACAATCCTGGAACAACATACACACACACACACACACACATATGTATGTATTCTGTATATCAACTGTTTTTCATGAACATTCTATATTCTCACAACTAACAGTGTCAAACTAATCCACAGAGAAAATTATTTCTGAATAAACCATATAAATATAGGTTGCCTTTTAGTAATAAATGGCTATAATTAGTAGGACTTCATATATTCTATGTGTGTATACATATACAGTGGTGGTGGTTTGGTCACTAAGTCGTGTGTATATATTTCTAGTTTTCATAATATTTTTGAGTTTAGTTTTGAGTGTACTTGAAGCTCCAAGCAAAGGCACAAAACTGCAAATAAATGTGGTACAGATAATACCGGCAGTATGTAAGGACATTGTTCTTATAAGGTTATATATTTATTTCATTCAGTTCAGTTCAGTCGCTCAGTTGTGTCTGACTCTTTGTGACCCCAAGAATCGCAGCATGCCAGGCCTCCCTGTCCATCACCAACTTGTGANTGGGAATGCAAACTAGTATAGCCACTGTGGAAAACAGTGTGGAGATTCCTTTAAAAATTGCAAATAGAACTGCCTTATGACCCAGCAATCCCACTGCTGGGCATACACACCAAGGAAACCAGAATCGAAAGAGACACATGTACCCCAATGTTCATTGCAGCACTGTTTATAATAGCCAGGACATGGAAACAACCTAGATGTCCATCAACAAATGAATGGATAACCAATGAGTCAACTCTTTGCATGAAGTGGCCGAAGTACTGGAGTTTCAGCTTTAGAATCATATATAATTATAAAATATGCAAAGCACATAAATCCATGATTTCGTATATATAAATGTTTAATATAAGCCAAGAAAGAATTGAATTTAGGGACTTCCCCGGGGGTCCAGTGGCTAAGACTCCAATGCAGAGGTCCTAGGTTCAACCTCTGGTTAGAGAACTATATCCCACATGCTGCAACTAAGTTGCAAGCCTGAACAAAAGATCCTGCATGCTGCTGCTGCTGCTGCTAAGTCACTTTAGTCGTGTCCGACTCTACATGACCCCATAGACAGCAGCCCACCAGGCTGCCCTATCCCTGGGATTCTCCAGGCAAGAACACTGGAGTGGGTTGCCATTTCCTTCTCTGCATGCTGCACTAAAGATCAAAGATGCCATGTGCAACAACTAAAACCTGGCATAGCCTAATAAATAAATATTTTTTAAAAAAACTGAATTTAATTTGATTTAAAGAATGATTGTAGATATAGAAAAAAATGTGAAGGCAGTACAAAAATATGCGTGGATCCAGGAATAGAAAACATTACATTCAGGAACAGAAAGCACAATAATAGTTAAAATACATATGGCATGAGCTTCCCTCATAGCTCAGTCGGAAAAGAATCAGCCTGCAATGCAGGAGACCCAGGTTCGATTCCTGGGTTTTGAAGATCCCCTGGAGAAGGAAATGGAAATCCACTCCAGTATGCTTATCTGCAAAGTTCCATGGACAGAGGAGCCTGATGGGCTACACAGTCCATGGGGTCGCAAGAGTTGGACATGATTTCGGGACTAAACCACCACCAAAAGCTATTTTGGGGGCTTTATGTCCATTACTTTATTTAGTGCCTGCAGCAACTCTAAAAATAGAGCAGTTATTGTCTTTATTTTCTAGATGGAGAAACGGAGGCACATTAAATTTAAATGACTGGCCCAAGGTCACATCTGAAATATGACTCCAGATTCTTTGTTCTTGACTTCTGATTACATTACTTTAAAAGGATTTTAGTAATAGCCAAAGCACTGGGGAAGAACAATTTCTAAAAATTCAAAATTTAATGCCTAATCATAAAAAAGAAGACAGACAATAACATGTTGGAGGAAATATTTCTGGGTTCCCTGAGCTCCATACATTCTTCTCCTAAACTGTGCTTATTCCATATTTGATCCAAAAATTGAACAGATAGAATCATCGTATGAGTATGAGTCTTTTGGTTATTCTGTAATTTTTCAGAGTTAGTTAGAGATATTACCCTAGGGAAAACTACCCTGTGTGGACAAACATTATTTGTTTTCAAGACTAAAAGATGTCTCATCAACAAATAGAGAAAAGTATTTCTAAATTGATAGACATTATATGAACATCATTGTCTCAAGCAAATAAGTGACTATTACTGTTATCACTTCCATCCTCTGTTCACTTGCTACAGTTGAGACACTAGTTAAATGTTCTGTGTACACAGTCAAATTTACTTCTCCTAACAAGTGACTAGTTATTACATCTCTACTTTATAGAAGAAGGTTAGGAAACTCTGAAATATAAGTGTCTTATCCAAATTTCCATGGATAAGAAGTAGAGAAACTCAGAATATGAATTTGAGGCTATCCAATTTCATCTTGCCATTTTGTCAATGTATAAATGATGTCAGAGGATTGTCTTAGCAATGTCCCAGAAATTAATTCTATCTGAAAATTTAACAATATCTTTGCTGCTATTTCTTCAGAAAGAACCACTGCTTATTATTTCAATAGTTCAGCATCAAAAAACAAAAATCTGTAGCCCTACAGATGCATAACAGTCTCCTTGCAAACAACTTGGTCCTGTAATGTCTCATAAATTAACTCTATCTAGCTTAGTCTAGGTTTTTAAAATATGATTTTTATTAACTCTATCCAACAACTGTTCAAGCATATACTAGTACTTGATAACAAGGAACCAACCATTCTGTTGGGGATAAAAAATAGTTATTTGCAAAAAACAACATAATTCAAGATGACATATTATCAGATAAATTGTATGGAATAGACAGATAATAAGGTCTCTTTACATACATCCTTCAACAGCAGAAGGAAATCACTGGGTCTCAGGTGGATAAGGTTAAGCCAACGAAAATTTTCTTTACCATACTTAGAATCCCTTTCTCTTGATTTAGCACAAAGTAGATTCAGTTCCATTGCAACCCCATGAATCGCAGCACGCCAGGCCTCCCTGTCCATCACCAACTCCCAAAGTTCACTCAGACTCGTGTTCATCTAGTCAGTGATGCCATCTAGCCATCTCATCCTCTGTTGTCCCCTTCTCCTCCTGCCCCCAGTCCCTCCCAGCATCAGAGTCTTTTCCAATGAGTCACATCTTCGCACGAGGTGGCCAAAGTACTGGAGTTTCAGCTTTAGCATCATTCCTTCCAAGGAATCCCAGGGCTGATNGCCTTTTCTAAAACAAGCTTGAACATCTGGAAGTTCACAGTTCACGTATTGTTAAAGCCTGGCTTGGAGGATTTTGAGCATTACTCAAAATCAACTAACGTGTGAGATGAGTGCAATTGTGCGGTAGTTTGAGCATTCTTTGGCATTGCCTTTCTTTGGGATTGGAATGAAAACTGACCTTTTCCAGTCCTGTGGCCACTGCTGAGTTTTCCAAATTTGCTGGCATATTGAGTACAGCACTTTCAGAGTATCATCTTCCAGAATTTGAAATAGCTCAACTGGAATTCCATTATCTCCACTAGCTTTGTTCATAGTGATGCTTTCTAAGGCCCACTTGACTTCACATTCCAGGATTCTGGCTCTAGGTGAGTGATCATACCATTGTGATTATCTGGGTCATAAAGTTAGGGTTATTTAGGAGTATGTCTCTCCCCGCTTTCTATTATATGGGAACACTTAATTCTGACTCAGCCTCATACTGTACTTAATAAAGATGTCTAAGTGTAGACTTCACATGCTCTGTGAAAAAAGATTCAATTCTTTAAATCTGCACAACCACTCTTTAGGTAGGCACTATAATCATTGCATTTTGTGCATGTGCTCAGTCACTCAGTCCTGTCTGACTCTGTGTGACTCTACAGACTGTAGCTTGCCAGGCTCCTCTGACCATGGAACTTCCTGGCAAGAATATTGGAATGGGTTGCCATTTCCTCCTCCAGGGGATCTTCCTGACCCAGAGATCAAACCCATGTCTCCTAAATCTCCTGCACTGGCAGGCAGATTCTTTACCATTGTGCCACCTGGGAAGCCCATGATCATGGTATTTTACATGTGGAAGAAAACAAATCACTTGCTCGAGGCACAGACTTAGTAAGAGGTAGAGCTGGGATGTGAGCCCAGGCAGACTGACTTCAGGAAGCAGGAACTCAATAAACATTTATCAAAGTGATTTGAGCAAAATCTGTTTCAAGTGGGTATTCACAAAGAAAGTCAGTATCTTACCTTGAAGAAATAACTACTCTTAATCAAAGTCAGATAGTCCTCTCCGTCCCCAACTAAGCAAGGTCATGGGGTGTTGACACAAATATGGCAAGCAGAATGTGCTAGGTTGGTCTACAAATGGGCAGTCTTGACGCTGCAAGTCATCTTTGCTGTCACCCACTGAGGCTTGAAGACAATAAAAAATACCAAAAATAATAACACATGACAATGAAGAGAGAGGGGAGAGAAAGGAAAGTACCCTTTATCATTGAGCAGCTATAAGCATTGTTCTCTGAGCAAGGCACCTTAGGTACATTATTTTATCAATTCCACCACATCCCTTTAAATTTTGAAAACTAAGATTCAGGGACATTAGGATTATCCAAATCTACATATCTATCAAGATTATAACCTAAATCTATTTAAATCTAAACTTTTATTCTTCCCACTTCAGAGAAACCATGCTTAGTCCAACCCTCACATACTAAAAGTAGTCTTTGTTTAAAAGCCTCAAATATTAACTAGCAGGTATGTACAAGATCTGAGATTTGCTCATAAACATCAAAAATCATCACAATATTCCTGACTATAATACCTAAATTCTGAAAACATTCATTGGTGATGTTAAGCATTGAACAGTTTTTCAGAGTGTGGCATGCTCTCAAGCCTAAGGATGCTTGTTTATTGAGTTATCAGAAAAGAAACCACTCTCATTCTTTTGAAATCAAAATATACTTACAAAATCCAGGTTAACAGTATACACCATAGTATACATGAAGGATATTTGTGTTACAATTCACCTGCATCAAAACATGTGCTGTACATTATCCAAAAGGAGAAGAAAGAATGGCCCTTTCTTCTGAGATGCTCAGTATCTTAGTATGAATTTAGGAAATTAAGATCAACATGCAAACTAATTTGTTGAAGAAATGATTCAGACTATGTACACGCTATATTTTAATGAGAGAGCAATGTTAGCCAGGAGGTAAAAACTTTGAGAAGGGAGCATTTTAGTTTGGGAAGGATATAGTACAGTATTGCCACCATAAGCTTGAATATAACAAGAACACCACCAACAACAAAGCTAATAATGATACACAACCTGGGTTCAGATCCTGGTTGGCCCCCATAGTACACACCTGTGATTATTTGTGCCCTTGGGTGAACTCTCCATTCATCTAGAAACAGCTTTTGTATTTTTCTTAGGAGATCAGCCCAGTATTTTTCTCAGTCTTGTGTTTAGAGGAAAGGACTTAGCTGAACCCAGTTCCAGTGACCCAAGCCAAACCCTCTCACCATATCTATCCTGTGACCAAAAAAAATTAAAAAGGCTGTGTGTGTATGCTCAATCACTCAGTCACGTCCAACTCTTTGCAACTCTTTAAACTCTAACCTGCTAGACTCCTCTGTCCATGGCATTTTTCAGGCAATACTGGAGTAGGTTGCCTTTTCTTCCTCCAGGGTATCTTCCTGACCCAGGGATCAAACCCATGTCTCCTGCATCTCCTGTACTGCAGGTGGATTTTTTTACCACTGAGACATTGGGGAAGCCAAGCAAAGATGGCTATGTAACTGTAATTGGTCCAATAATTGAGCCAGCCTCAAGACTTGTTGGAAACTGCTAGAAATAGAGGCTTCACTTTCCCCAGGGATGCCATCCTCGTCTATCTCTAGCAACCATAATTTTGCCACCGGTGAAACAGTCTGCCTGAGAATGGGTGCCAACACATGAGAAAGCAGTGCTGAGCGATACAGAGAAACAAAATCCTCCTGAACAACTCTTGGGCTGCTCTGATCAAACCATGTCTAAACGGAGGAGTGACTGTTGAGTTTTTGATTATGTAAGTCATCTATCTTTTTCTTATATGAGTTTAAGCCTGATTTCTTTTGCTTGCAACCAAGAGAGCCGACTAATACAGCTAATTATCACTGACCTGTCCACAGACAAGTTATCTGCCTTCTAAGATTTCTGTGAGGAGATTTTATAAAATAATGTATGTAAAAGATTCAGCACATGGCCCAACACAATTTATTACTTGCTGACTAGGAAAGTATTCGCAAAGAATAATAAGTTGCATGGAGAGTTCAGAAACCCTTCTGTGGATGCCAAACAGAAGTGGTCCAGAAAAAAAGGAGTGTGATAACCTTGCCCTGTACCAGTTCCTTTCTTTTTTCAGGCCTGGAGAAACTAGCTTGAGTCTAAAGTGACAAGGCTAAGAACAGGGAGGAGAAGTGGGTTAGGTCATCTCCATTCCTGTCAATCACTTTCACATTCCAAGGTATAGTTTTCAAACAAAAAGCCTTAGACATACAAAAGAAAACAAAATAGGTCACTTGGGCCACAGTGAGTCTTTCAGGAAAACCTGTTCTGGCACAATCAGGCTAAACTGAACTACACTGTATAAAGCTTTTGTATGACGAGAATAAAACCAACGGAAGTAATCTGGGGCATTTTCTCAGTTCTGTGCCCTATTTTTCACACCTCTCTGTTGTAGAGACAAATTAATATTGACAAAATTTATTCTAATTATCTTCTTCTGGTGCATAATTTGATAACCAACAATTTACATAATGGGTCTATATGAAAGTATTATATGTAAAGGTATTTTTGAAGTTCTATAGAATTTAAATCACATTCCAAGGCATTTATTTTTAGTAAACAAGGTCAATCTCATCACAGAATCAATATGGGAGACTGGAATAAAAACAAGAAAATTCACTTACATGCTCTAGAAGTAAGACCTAGCAAGTATTTTTGGAGGAAAAAATAAAGATTTTCATAATCTGGCTATTAATTTGTTTTGTGATATTCTTAAATAAAAATAGGTACAGGTTTTTTATAGGGATGTAAACTAGGAAAATTTAGAACTTTATGTTTAATGCCAATAGAAATGTTTCAGGGATTTCAAACACTAGACACTAATTAAATATAATAATTCTTAATATTTACATTTTTATAAACTCAATTTTGGGTTTCCCAGGTGGCGCAGTTGTAAAGAACCTGCCTGCCAAGAGACACAGGTGTCACCCCTGGGTCAGGAAGATCCCCTGCATAGGAAATGGCAACCCACTCCTGTATTCTTACCTGGGAAATCCCATGGACAGAGCAGCCTGCTGGGCTACAGTCCATGGGGTCACAAAGAGTTGGACATGACTATACACAGGCACAGAGCAGAAACTGTATTTGAGAAGTATAGCAAAACATTCAAACACAAACATTACAAGGTACATATTTAGGTCTGGCCATACCACTTTAAAAAAGAAATATGAGTATAAGCAAAATGATACAGGCATAGTAAGACCCAGTGACCCATGCTAAATTAATTTCACATCTTGTGAAAATGAGAGACTCAAATAGGTGACTTTTAGTTAATTTTAGTTTAAGTGTTTTATTAAATTGAATCTATTTAAAGATCTGCTGCTTAGTCACTTCAGTCATGTCCGACTCTGTGCGACCCCAGACATGGCAGCCCATCAGGCTCCCCCGTCCCTGGGATTCTCCAGCCAAGGACACTGGAGTGGGTTGCCATTTCCTTCTCCAATGAATGAAAGTGAAAAGTGAAAGTGAAGTCTCTCAGTTGTGACCGACTCTTTGTGACCCCATGGACTACAGCCTACCAGGCTTCTCCATCCAATGGGATTTTCCAGGCAAGAGTACTGGAGTGGGTTGCCATTGCTTGTTTCAAAGGAAGATCTTAAATTAAGCAAACTAGGATTGTCAAACATTCATTCATTTCACACACACACACACACACACACACACACACAGGTATTATTTCCTGAATAGCCACTGACAGATAAAACTTGAAATCTTTTCATCTTTTAAACCATTTAACTGAGGTGTGATTGACATACAAAAAGTTGTACAAGCTTAATACATACAATTTCGTGACTTTGGAGACAAGTTTATACACAACTGAGATTCTTTTTAATCATACTTTAGAATTTCCTCTTTAATCATACATTAGACTTACTTAGTCTAACTCTCAAATGATTTGTCTCAAAGTTAACTCCAAGTATGACTTTTATTAACTCTATTAACTCATGTGGTAAATACAGTAATTTTTCTAAACAACACTCTCCATTAGAAATATAAGCCATATAAGCAATATAAGAATTTCTAGAAACTAGATTTTTAAAATGTCAAAAGAATGAGGTGAAATTAATTTTAATAATACATTTTACATAGCTCAATATACTCAAAATATTACAGTTTTAACATAAAATCTCTAACAAATTTACTAATGAGACATTTTACTTTGGGGGGGACTGTGTGAAACCCAGTATGCATTGTGCTCTGAAAGTGCATCTCAGTTCAGGCGAGACACACTGTCCTAGTGGCTTCTCAGTCAACAGAGCAGTTGTAAAGTCATCAGTGGCTCTTCCTCTGACAGTTTCCTTCTTTAAAAACTATCACGCCTAAGCAAATGCAACATATCGGGTTTCTCTCCCCATCCCTTTTCAACTACGCTCATCGTGGAGAGCCATTAAGAGAAATCAAAATCTCAAATTTCCACAATACAATTTGAGAACTACGTAGAGAAATGAAAAGGCCCAACAAATACAGATAACTGAGAGAAAATGAAACCAGGGACTAGATGTATATCTGATCATCTATCCAATCCAGTGACTTGACACATCAAAAAGTTAGATACTCTCATCGTTTCACTAAAACACTAAACAAACAAAATTGTTGGAGGAACGTACATTCATTGAATTCTACTAAGCCAACAAATGCAGGCTTTAAATGAATTTTTTTATTTTTTAATTTATTTATTTTATATGGAGGCTAAGTGCTTCACAATATTGTAGTGGTTTTTGCCATACATTGACATGAATCAGCCATGGGTGTACATGTGTTGCCCATTCTGAAGCCCCCTCCCACCTCTCTCCCCATCCCATCCCTCAGGGTCATCCCAGTGCAGCAGCCCTGAGCACCCTGTCTCATGCATCAAACCTGGACTGGCAATCTGTTTCACATATGATAACATACATGTTTAAATGCTATTCTCTCAAATCATCCCACCCTCCTCACCTTTTCCCAGAGTCCAAAAGCCTGTTCTATACATCTGTGTCCCTTTTGCTGTCTCGCATATAGGGTCATCATTACCATCTTTCTAATATTTTAACATTTGACTTTTAGATTATAAGAGCAATAATTCTAGGTAATACTATATATATTTTCAAAGTTTTCTAATACATCAGTCAAATATATTCCTTTAGACTATTGACAAATGTGAGAAAAAAGCTAATATATTCTACTCCTTTTTCTCTTTCTGATCTTCAGGTTGGAGAAGGTGGCAACAAAGCTTTTATAAATGCTTTTCTATTTTGAGTTGGGAATAATGACTCCATGTCCATACTCACAGTGTTCCATCTAATTGCTTGTAATGCCACTGAGAAAATCATGTATCCAACTACTTGTAGTCATAGTGACCCCTCCAACAAACTTAAATTATTCGTTCTCTAAAAACTTTCTTTGATCCCTTGTTTGGAAAGATCCCCTGGGGGAGGACATGGCAACCACTCCAGTATTCTTGCTTGGAGAATCCCTATAGACAGAGGAGCCTGGCAAGCCACAGTCCATAGGGTCGCAAAGAGTTGGACATGACTGAAGCTACTGAGTACGAATGCAACATATTCTTTATCCATTCAGATTTCCACTTCTTTCTCAATGCTCCTTGACCATACTTTACTTCATTGTGTACATAATCTCTTCTACCTCTTAGTCTACCCAAGAGGCATCAAAGCTCAGCAGGTGTAGGGACTGTGGTGTAATGAAAACCCACAGATTATGGACTAAAGACAGTTTTAGTGCAGATTAATAGTTCACTATTATTGCCTTTGCCATTAACAGTGAGTGCTCTGCGCAAGGAACTAATCCCTCTGATTTGCTTTTTACCTTTAAAATAGAGCTGAGATCTAGTGATTTTGGAACATCTAGCAACAATGCACTGAGCAAATGCTACTGCTACTTTTATTACCGTTATTATTACTACTCATCCAATAATCTCAATTATAAAAGATTTTAAAATTCTTTAAAACCTACTAAGTTAAAATATCTCTGCATTATCTATATACTTCTCTCTATATACAATGAATGAGAAGGCAATGGAACCCCACTCCAGTACTCTCACCTGGAAAATCCCATGGATGGAGGAGCCTGGAAGGCTGCAGTCCATGGGGTCGCTGAGGGTCAGACACAACTGAGCAACTTCACTTTCACTTTTCACTTTCATTCATTGGAGAAGGAAATGGCAACCCACTCCAGTGTTCTTGCCTGGAGAATCTGAGGGACTGGGGAGCTTGGTGGGCTGCCGTGTATGGGGTCGCACAGAGTAGGACACAACTGAAGTGACTTAGCATATACAATGAATATGTAGATATCCATAAACTATATCTCTGTAGAGATGAATACAGAGATAGAGATATTCTTTCTCTCTGTTACTCTGTGTGTAATTTTTAAGTTGGTCAATAAGTACACAGCACTCTGATGCTGTCCCTTCCTACTGTATTCCAGGACAGTGATTCTTGGGGATTATTCTCTGAGATGTTAATAGCATTTTTTTAAGTTCTAGTTTTAAAAAGCTTGGAAAATAAATTTTGATTGGATGGTTTTGATTTTTCAGTAAACTATTCAGAAAGTTAATATGATTAAGGATTCGTGAATCTCCAGAGAAGGGACATATTATCAGCATTTCCTGAATTTACATGACCACATTATCTTTTTCTTCAAAGTTTTTTGCAGCAAGTGTTCCAAAGATCATCCTTTGAGAAATTTTACTAGCATCTGACACTTTTTTTGTCACCAGTGGAATCATAAAACTGACCCAGAATTTTAGGCTGCATNTTATCAGCATTTCCTGAATTTACATGACCACATTATCTTTTTCTTCAAAGTTTTTTGCAGCAAGTGTTCCAAAGATCATCCTTTGAGAAATTTTACTAGCATCTGACACTTTTTTTGTCACCAGTGGAATCATAAAACTGACCCAGAATTTTAGGCTGCATATACTTTACAGTTCTTGCTTTTTTACTCACCTTGCAAATCAAAGGAGGAAACTGTTTTTTTTTTCTTCTTTTAAATCTTCTTGAAACACCGTTGTGCAAGGTTTCACAATTTTGTTAATTCATAGTCCTCTTACGTTTTTTGTGTGTAAACAGAATTCCAAGTGAAGCAATTAGAAGCATAAAAGGAAGAAAGTCAAATTTTCAAATAAAACCTCCNCCTGGGCCCCGGTGGCCTGACCGAAGCTCGGCTCTGCTCGTGGCAGGCGGCCACCGTGATTTGCAGGCTCCTCGGCGCGTCACGGCCCCGTCAGCCGGAGCTGCTGGAGGCGCGTCTGGTCCACGACGGAGCGCGGGCGGCCGAGCGCCCTGCGAAAAGGTAGGAGACTGTGCGCACCGCTTGAAAGCGGCACGCGAGGGCCTTGACACCGGCGCAAGGCAGGGCCTTACTTTCTGGGCCCTTTGCGCAGGCAACTCCGGCCACTCCAGGGAAAGCGGTAGTGCCCGGCCCGGGCGAGACTGCCTAGCGCGGGGTCCCGGGGCACTGCGGCCTTTCCGAAGAAAAGTCGACTTTAACTCACGCCCGTTTTTCTCTATTTCTTACTGCCTAATTAACCTGGGGCCCCAGCAAGGGTGTCTGAAGTCGCCGCCATAAGGCTAAGTATGTGGCCTGCCTCCTCGGCGGCTCTGGGGCAGAGGGGAAAAGGATACTCGTCAATTGCTGTTTTCGGGTCAAAGGACAGCTTGCGCGGAGGTTTGGTGCGGCCTGTGCGCAGAACTTGGGAGGCGCGCCGCGCTGATCCGCAGAAGCTAGGCGGCGACGCTGCTTCTCCTAGGCCTCCCTGGGTGGACCTCGGCGCCCTCATGCCCATCCACTCACTCACTCATGCCTTGAGAAATGTGCTTCTTTGAGCGCTGAGCCAATTTAGAAGTGGTTGTAGGAGGAGATTAGGGTAGGACAGAGATGGGTGTCAATTTGGGGAGGCGCTCTATTTTTTTTTTTTTTTTGGACACAATAAACTCTGCTCTCAGGGGAAAGAGTGTGGGACCCTTCTCTTCCTTCAGAGAGGTCAAGTCTAGGGAAAGAAGTAAAGAAGTACATCACGTCTTCCTATCGTACTAACTGGGATGGAGGCTTTATTTTTATTTCATTTCGTTCGTAAAGACTTAAAAATCTTGAGGTAGATTCCAGGTACACATATTCCCAGTCAGCCTTTTCCGAGTTTAATTTTACAGGGCAAATGATGGAACACAGCTAGATGTTGCAACTTCAGCAGGTATTGTGGGTGCCTTCGTGTTCGTGGCCAGGCGCCCGCGGCGGTACGCACGCGCGCGTGCATGCGTGGGTCTTTTAATACCTTTGAGGAGCCAGGCAAGGGGCAGAAGCACAGTGGGAAATCGGGGCATATTCCTTGTGGGTTTCTGCGAAGGTGCTGAGACCAGCACCACGCGGAGACTTCAGTGGCAGATCTCCGAGTGCCTCCGAATTTTTAAATAAGGCAACCTCCCCACTTACTGGCAACACATAGCACAGTCTTGCCTCCTTCTGCTGGGTACAGAGTTCTCCTTAATAATCAGATTTAGCAAACCCCTAAGCTTCACCCCTTGCTTTTCTGTAGCCTTCCCACTCTGCCATCCGATTCCTGGAAGAAGAGCGGGGTAAGAGCAAGTGAGTCTGGGGCTTCCGAGTTCTAGATCGTACATTGCCACCTTGCAATTCAACCCTCCTCTCCAGGCCTCAGGGTTGTTTTTTTTTTTTTTTAGTTTTTGAGCCAATGGCAACATTCACTGGGTCCCTTACGACCTGAACTTTTAACGAGGCTGGACAATTGCCCCCGTTTGCCAAGGAGCCTGGGGTGGAATTAGGAGCTTTTTAATACTTTTCACTGGGACAAAGGAGTTTGCCGTCCCCGCCCCCACCCGAGGGCAGGGTCTCTGTAGGAGCTGGGTCTTAGACGCAAGTGCGAAAGCTCAGTCCTGCAGTTCGTGGTGGCTTTAAGGCGAGAAGTCAAAGGAACTCCAGGGTCACTCCGCTCCAGTTACGCAGCGGGCTTTCAGGGAGCTCATCCTGATGGGAAGGGGCCTCTGCCTCCAGCTTTCCGCTCAATCCCAAGACGCTCCACTGAGTCGGTAGGGAGGTGAGAGCCGAGGGAGGCAGTCAGGGGCGCTGCGCCCGCGCTGCGCCTCCTTTGCGGGCTGAAACCCACAAGTGTCCACCACCCGTTCTAGACAATCAGTAGGCTCCTGTTGACCGGTGCAATTGGAATAACAAATGCGACGCACGCAAATTGCCCGCCTCGTGTTGCTAAGCGATTGTTTGTCGCCCCGCAAGCACTGCTCAGCATGGGAGGACCGGGAGCGTCTGGAGGCGGCGGCCAGAGCTTCGGTCGGAAATGCAGTAAACACGCTCCTGATTTTCCCTATTATCACCCAAACACGATTTCACACAAAGCAATCATCATACCGAAGTCTATGAAGATGTGTTTTTTGAAGAGTCAGTCGCGCTGGTAATAGCCTTCATTTTAAAAATATTAAAGACTAGATCAGCGGATTCCACATGAGTAAGGTGTATTTGTGGTTCAACATCTCTCAAGATGCATTTGCACTGCGGTCATCGTTAGATTGATTCATAGAGTGTGGATTAAATTGCTTCTGTGATTTAAAACCGGGTACCCAAGTTTCCAGTGTGCATCTGGGTATCTCCTCCTGCCCAAAGATATTTTTATCATGGGGGAAACTGTTGTCCCACTACACACGCACACACACACACACACACACACACACGGTTATAAAAAGAAAAACGCATTTGTGGTCCCCAACTTCTTACGGTTTGGTTCCAGGAACTTTTCTTATTTCTTTCAGTCTCTTGCCTGGTCACAGAGCAGAGTTCACAATTGGATGCCTTTAAGTAGGATTTTTCGTGGCATGTGCAAAAAGCCGGCGTGTCCTTTTCAAAAGCCTGTAGCCTCTTCGCAGGGCGAATTAGCCAAGTCTGAAGAATTAGGCACAATGGGCAGATACCGATGCCGCCTTGGGCGCAGAGTAGAGACCCGCACAGTCTGCACAAAGCTTGTCAGTTTTATTGTTTACATTTAGACTTAAAAAAAAAAATCCAGAGTCTGGAAATCAGTGCTCAAAACCAGCTCCATTACCCTGCGGCTCCCTGGAGGACACCTTCAGGAGCCCCAGGGGCTTTTTCGTGTGAGATTGGGTGGATGGAGTTGAACACGAAGGCAAATGCCATCCGGCTAAGAAGCAGCGCTTAGGAGGGCTGGGACTATGATTTTCAGTCAGATTTAGGTACGCTTACTAGCTGAATTTTGATAGAGGTTTTGGAACATTTCACATAAACCCCCCCTAGCCCCTGAAGACAAAATTATTAAGGTGTTAGGAAAACTCCTAACATTGGGGAGAAGAAGAGGGTATCGAAAAATAACGCGTTCCCAAGGCATCAGGGGAAAAAAAAGTTCCAGTTTTCCAGGGTTAGCTACAGAAATTCTCTTTCAGGCGAGCTATTTACCAAAGTTTGTTTCAAAGTGACTGCACCGTTGCTTTTGCAAATCACAGAATGCAAATGACGATAATTTGTTCTCAGTGGAACTTTCTCTTGAAATGATTAGCAAAGTCAGTCATTTGAAAATTAGAGCGATTGCTCAGACGGTTTTCGAAGCCGCGCTAACCGATATCAGCTTCTAAAGTTTTCATTCATGTAAACCTCATTAATGAAGATCTTTTATTTAAACGTCAAGGGGATTTGAAATTTAGAGTAAATTATGAAGCTTGTATGTCTAGCCAAGTCATGGGTCAAATGCATTTGTGAAAAACTGCTAAAAGAGCATATGGTTTTGAATTTTTCTACAATGACTAGTGTTTAAATAAATTGCTTGTACTGCTTAACTTCATGTGTAATTTTGACAGAAATTGGCCTATAGCCTTTTGATATGTAAACATTTCAGCCTTTTATGCGGTATAAAAAAGACACTTGCTTTTTAGGATCAGTTCAGGCAGTCACCCTGTAATTCAGAAAGCTGGCACCTACCATTACATTCTTGCTAGATTTCAACTTTCAAGTGGCAGCCTTGGGGAGAAAAAGAAGGAAAGAAAAAAAAGAAAAAGGATATTTCAAAAGCAATGTCCATTTGGGATTAAAAGCTGCAAATGAGGTGAGAACGTGCCACTTACTATCTGAGAGAAATGGATAAACCATAGTTATTAAAGAACATTTTCTGTCATCTTTCTTTAAGCCAGCCTGGCTGAGGGGGCACTTAAGCAGAGCTGGGACTGACTGGCATGTTATTAAATGCTTGTCTTAGTCCAACACACAAATAGGTGTTAAAAATCTAGGTATCACTTCAGGATGCTACCAGCAAAATGACTTCATGTCACAGAAGCCATTAAGATGCAAAAAAAAAAAAAAAAAAANTGGTGTGCTGCGATTCATGGGGTCGCAAAGAGTCAGACATGACTGAGCAACTGAACTGAACTGAACTGAGCCACCTGGGAATCTTTTTTTAAGTTCTAAGAACTATAAAATTATACCTTTAAAAAATTTTAGAAGTATTGTTACTCTTATTTCTAAAAAAACATAGCTGTATATTTTGAGAAAATTTTTTCATCCAGATATTTTATGTTTTTTAAATTTATACATTTCATTGAATAAGTTATGGAAAACAAAATGATTTTTCATTGAATCATAGTGTATTGTAACTCTACCTGTAGGAGTCTGAAAGCCTAACTACTTTTGAACATATCTGTGTCTACATCTGAGGTCTCTTGACTCCAAATCTGGAACCTTCCTAGATATGCTATTGTCCTGTTTAAAAAATTCATTTCTTCAGCTATTTAGAATTTAAAAGAGCAGAAATTCTTTCTCTGGAATCTGTCTTGGAACCATATTTACAACTTTGTTGTGAACATGGAAACCTGAATATGTCCTTTCTTTACCCCAGACTTCCCATGCCTAAATCTGAACTTGTCCAGATTTGATCATCCTCATACACAAACACTTTTATTTCTAACTTTCCAGTTTGTGTTACTCTCCAAGTTACCAGCCTTGAGATCCTGATGTCATTGACCTCTTCATTTTTTCACCCCACAAACTGTTATCAAATCTATAATCATATTTTTTTGGATATCCCTAGAATATGTTCCTTCATTCTGTCCTCAGCATGACTTCTTGAGGACTGTCTGGACCATTACAGTCAGCTTTCCACTGGTGTTTCTGCTCCTAGGGTCTCTCTGATCCTGCTTATCCCACATACAATGACCTGGCTGGTGATCCTAAAACACCACTTTGATTATGTTACTCTATTTTTCTTTTTTTTTTTTAAAAAGATTAATAGCTCCATTTTGCTTGCAAAGCTAAGCCCAAAATTGTTAGACTGCTGTTCAAGGCCTTTGATTTGCTGCTCTGCAAACTGTTCAATTACTATTCTTCCAGAAACCTCTGCTTCAACCAAGCAGGTCTGCTCATTTTAACTTACATGAGTTGAACATTTGACAACATAGAATTTTCCTTCCTTTCTGCTTACCCAAATCTTTCCTTTTCAACCCTACCAAAATATCACCTCCTCGGTGAAGCCTTCTAAGATAATCCCGTTCATGGTGATTACTCTACCCTTTGAACTCCCATAGTGTATTTTGCTGTTCCATTCATTTAGAAATTTATTATATACTTCTTCATGGCATTTACATAACCTCAAATTGAATTTTGATTTTTTCTAATGTTTTTTTACTGCTGTTTAAATTCTTAATGTCTTGTTTCTCTTGTCATATTTAAAACAAATAAAATTTTAAACAAACAAACAAAAAAATAAAGAGGAGGAATGTGTATTTTCTGTCCCCTAAGTGGATTTACTGTACAGCTAATGAAATTTNTGTCTTGTTTCTCTTGTCATATTTAAAACAAATAAAATTTTAAACAAACAAACAAAAAAATAAAGAGGAGGAATGTGTATTTTCTGTCCCCTAAGTGGATTTACTGTACAGCTAATGAAATTTTAGCATCTTACTTGCATGTATCTCTTCTAAGATTACATGTCTAATTTTGTTTTCATAATTTTGAATTTTTTTCAGACAGGGTCCTGTCAAAATATATACATTTCTAGCTCCATAAACCTTGGGTCTAACTCTGAATGGGAATGATGTTGTTGTTCAGTTGCTAAGTCATAGCTGATTCTTTGCGACCCCATGGACTATAACATGCCAGGCTCTTCTGTCCTCTGCTCTCTTCCAAAGTTTGCTCAAGTTCATGTCCATTGATTTAGTGATGCCATCCAACCATCTCATCCTCTGTCGCCTTCTTCTCCTTTTGCCTTCAATCTTTCCCAGCATCAGAGTCTTTTCTAATGAGTCAGCTCTTTGCATTAGGTTTCCAATCAGAATGGCAGCTAACAGTTAATATTCATTTTGGGCTCCCCTGGTGACTTAGTTGGTAAAGAACCTGCCAGCCAGTGCAGGAGACATGAGTTCGATCCCTGGGTAGGTAAGGTCCCCTGAGAAGGACATGGCAACCTTCTCTAGTATTCTTGCCTGGAGAATCCCATGAACAGAGGAGCCTGGCAGGCTACAGTTAATGGGGTATCAAAAGAGTCAGATATGACTTAGCCAGTAACCAAAAATCGACCAACAATATTCATTTTATGCTAATGTTGAGACACTGTTTTGCTATCATATTTCTATTTAACTACAAATAGAAAGAACTTCCCTCCACTCAAACTGCATTATAATAAATTATGTTAATTTCCAAATTTGCAAGAACAAAGAATAGAGAAATTCAGCAGAAGCAAGTGCACACAGAGTAGGAGAAAATACAAGATCTCTCCAAGCAACTTCCTTTGGCCCCTGAAATCTTGGCAGAGACATAGTCCCAGCAGGGGGTCAGTCATGAAGGCCCTGAGAAGATGAATGATTTTGTTATGCTGTGGCCTTTTATGATTAGGATTTATGTTAGCCCTCAAGAGCTGATAGTAGCAATGTGAACGTCACTGAGTCGTGTCCAGCTCTTTGTGACCCCATAAACTATAGCCCCACAGGCTCCTCTGTTCATAGCGTTCTCCAGTCAGAAGTACTGGAGCGGGTTGCCATTTTCTTCTCCATGGGATCTTCCTGACCCAGGGATTGAACCCTTGTCTCCTGCACTGCAGGCAGATTCTTTACTGTCTGAGCCACCACGCAAGCATATACTAACAATAATGTGTCTTTAATTAGAAATATTTGGAGACATCTGAATTCTCCTGCTTCTCAAGTCTTATGTGGCATCAGAAGGTCACAGTCTTATTGGGGTGGAGGTGGAAGATTGGAGATGCTCCAGTGTACAGGATGCCCTGAGCAGACTCTCTTTCCCCTACTTGACAGCATTCTGGCAAGCACTTTACAAGTATCGATCCATTTAATCCTCACTGCAGTCCTATCAGATAGTTATGATTACTATCACCATTTTACAAGTGAGGAAGCAGAGGCTCAGAGAAGTTCATTATCTTGCCTGTGATCACTTTGGGCATAAATAATGGATCTGGTACTCAAAAGGCCAAGTTATCTAATTTTAGAACTAGACGTTTTAGCATTCCTTACTAGGTTGATTATAGTAGATGAATTAGTTTGTATTTATAAAAATTCTTTTTAAAATTCTCTTTTTAGTTACTTACATCCCTCAAGTCTGTTCACTGATATTAATTTTGAAAAATAGCTGAGGGGAAAAAAAGGTTCTAGTAAGATAAGTTTGAAAAACATTGCAAACTCTAATGGTCCCTTGGAGAATCACTATGAATATTAGCATATTCAGTTCAATTCAGTTCAGTTCAGTCACTCAGTCATGTCCGACTCTGTGACCCCATGAATCACAGCACACCAAACCTCCCTGTCCATCTCCAACCCCCAGAGTTTACTCAAACTCATGTCCCTGGAGTCGGTGATGCCATCGAGCCATCTCATCCTCTGTCGTCCCCTTCTCCTCCTGCCCCCAATCCCTCCCAGAATCAGAGTCTTTTCCAATGAGTCAACTCTTCACATGAGGTGGCCAAAGTACTGGAGTTTCAGCTTTAGCATCAGTCCTTCCAAACAACACCCAGGACTGATTTCCTTTAGAATGGACTGGTTGGATCTCCTTGCAGTCCAAGGGACTCTCAAGAGTCTTCTCCAACACCACAGTTCAAAAGCATCAGTTCTTTGGCGCTCAGCTTTCTTCACAGTCCAACTCTCACATCCATACATGACCACTGGAA
>SJYV01027424.1:1426736-1446368 GCA_006410875.1 Neotragus pygmaeus
TCAAACATTCTATTTGGTTTACAAACTGTGTATGAGTCCCAGCCATATTTGTTATTGTAGACACCATACCAAGTTAGAAGCACTAAAGTAGATAGACTAACCACTTTGTGAAACTAGTCTCACAGGTCTCAAAATTATAGAGAGCTTCTGTTATACTAATGATACCCATTTTTAAGGCTATTTATAACTCTAATTCAACTCTGCTAAGTAACTTCTATATACACACACACCCTTTACGCTTTATAGACTTCATCTTTAAGTTAACAAGCAAAGTTTAGAAGATAATTTCCTAATGAGATGAGTTCTGAAGTATTGAGTTCCAAAGTATTGTTTCAAACTTTTAAAATTTAAAGCCAACTATTTAACTCCATCCAGGGGATTACCATTTCTACACAAAGTCTATACAAGAGTATAGGAATTCTTTTGGCCCTTACTATACTGGACAAACAATGTTGATATCTGTAAAGATGCTCAGTCAAGCAGTATGGTTTAAAAGATACATTACATGGAGATAACTTTAAAGAAAGAAAGAAAGAATTCTTTAGTCATTTTGGATTGTAAAATACAATTTTACTACACTTAAAAAACACTTAATCACATTCAGTCTATTTAAATAACTTCACATTCTGCCTGGTAAAAAGGTTATACTGGATTTTTTCTATGTATGACAGCCAGCCAGTCATCTAAGGATGTACTTCATCTCTTCAGAGTAACCTCATCCATAGATTTTTCTCTTTCTTTTGGTAAAAGTTATTCCTTAAAGTGCTTATTCATGTGTGTCCTCTTATCTCAAGTCTTGTTTTATGATTTTCTTAGTTGTAACAATTTAGCAAATTCAGTTAGGATTGGCTGAGTCACTGAACCTGTAATTTTTTTTTTTTAAATCACATTTTGTGTGTCTTTCTCATTTGATAATAAAAAGAAAGAATATGCATTAAAAACACTTAGGAAATAATATAAAGCACATATACAAATAAAAATCAACTGTAATACTGCTACCCAGGTGAAGTCACTGTTCACCTTTGGATGTATATAATTAGATATATAAGGAGCTAAATATTACCAGCAGGTTGGCTTTTTTTTTTTTTTTTTTGGTTTCTGCTTTGTTTGGAGGATTTTTGCTTATAGTGTGTTTTTACAATTTTGAGTTTAACTGCTTATATTCAGAATGCTTCTCATAGTCACAGTGCATGCCTGGCCTTCTAAATATTTGAGCATGATTTCTCTAGAGTCATAGTGCATAATTTTTTTTTGAGCATATTATCATATTGTCATAGAAAATCAGCAGAAGCAATCAGCATTAGTTCTTTTTGTCTCAAGTCCCACACTCCCAGTCAGGTAATTGGCTCTCCATTGCTTCCTTTTCCTTAGAGGAAAATGGGCAAGCAGTAGAGGGAACCTACTCTACTAGAGGGAACCTGCCATGCGACTCTTGGCTTTAGCATCACTAACATTGCTAAAATGCTTCATCAGTTTGGATGTGTGCACCTTAACTTTTGTGCATCTGATGGGCAGTTCTGATCCTTATTTTTTTTCATTGAAGCAAAGTGTGAGATGATGAAATAAGCCAATCAATGAGGCATTTTAAAGCACTGTATTGCTGTTTCCAAGTCATGCTGGTGAAACCTAAGATCTGTCAATTGTCAGTTGTTATAGACAACAACAGCAACAATAATGAGTAACAAAACTATAATGCTTAAGTTGTGTCAGATGCTATCCTGAGTACTTTTCACATGCTAAATCCTTTAGCCCTACCATAATCCATTTTACAGGTGAGGAAAGTGAAACTGAAAGTCGCTCAGTCACATCTGACTCTTTGTGATCCCATGGACTATACAGTCTGTGGAATTCTCCAGGCCAGAATACTGGTGTGGGTAGCCTTTTCTTTCCCAGAGGATCTTCCCAACCCAGGGATTGAACCCAGGTCTCCCGCATTGCGGGCGGATTCTTTACCAACTGAGCCACAAAGGAAGCCATATATCGAATGAATAACTTGACCAAGGTTTCACAGCTAGTAACAGAGGCTAAACTTGAATCTGAGCAGTCTGGTTTTAAAGTCCATGCTCTTTAATCTCAATGCTGCTTCTGTTGATAACTTAAAAATTATATTAACTTGAGTTGTTAAGTTAATTTCTTCAAAATGAATCACTTATTTTCTTCACTCTTATTGTGTGGACATTTGCATCTTAGCAAGAATAGTTCAATGAGTAAAACTGATATGTTTTGCAGTTTTAATCATATAAATGCATAAAATATTAAAAATAGTAAACAAAAAAATTATGTCCAAAGTTGAAAATCTTGAGTATTTATAAGACTTTATATATTTTGATTCATAATTTATACTGTGCCTGTAGATATTCTGCAACTAAGTAAATTGAAAGTCTCCTGTTCAGCAAAATTCTTTTATGATTAAGTGAAAGAAATACAACTCAAGGAAATTTGAGCAGAAAGAACTGTTGACTCAGATACTTCAGAAGATCAGAGGTGAACTAGCTGGCGTGCTTCAGTTTGCCTCAATTCAAAGATTAGAGTGATGTCAAAGAGTATTTCTCTCTTGCTGTTTTCTCTTCTTACACCTTCATGTCCTACCCACCACCAGTCCTTTCCATTCATCTCTAAATCCCTTACACATCTATGTGTATCTGTCTCACTCTTTCATCTTGTAGAGAGGGGCTTCCTTTATGAGATGGTGCTGAGGGAGGTGACTCAGGCAGTTGAAAATTTGCAGTAGTCCTAACTTGGCCAACTTGAAGGAAACAGGTTTCTTCTTCTCGCTTCAGTCTGTAAGGAGGCTGTGATACTGTCATTGCCAGCCCTGCCGGATCCACTAATTCAAGGTGTAAGGAATCGTTCTTCAAAAGCAGAGAAGGTTCTGGGGGAAATGGAGAAGGAAAATCTCACAGAGTTGATTGGTGATCATTTTATCTACACATCTCCAGCAAGTCATTATACAGTCCTCAAATATAAATCCTTATGGATTATTCAAATTATTCATGTTTTCTTTCTTTTTTTCTCCACCTGGAACACTACCTTTTGACAAATTTTCTGAAGTGCTGAGTGGAGAAACAAATATACATAAGCTATTGTGCCATGTATCATCAACTACTAAAGTATGTTGTTGGGAGATAAGATTGAAATTATTAGCATTTTCTTCTGTTGAAAGAATATGTCTTATGTAATTTAATCAAGGATCACTTTGGATTTTCAAGTTTTTATGTGTTAAGACTTTTCTGAATTTTTTAAAACTGGTATGCTTCANCAACTACTAAAGTATGTTGTTGGGAGATAAGATTGAAATTATTAGCATTTTCTTCTGTTGAAAGAATATGTCTTATGTAATTTAATCAAGGATCACTTTGGATTTTCAAGTTTTTATGTGTTAAGACTTTTCTGAATTTTTTAAAACTGGTATGCTTCATTAACTTACCACACTTATTGCCACTCTAAAGATTTTATTATTCAGATTATATAAAGGTAGACATTTTACTCTAAGTAGTTATTGCCTATATTGTCTTTGTAAGGCGGCATCTTGGAAGGAGCTAGATTGCCTTGAAATACTAGAAGTCCTGCTTCATTTAATCTTAGTATAGCATTCGTCCATGTAGTTTATAATTCTTGAAATGAAAGTCTATAAGAAAGAAAATGAAATTTTTTACTATAAAAAGTCTTTATTGCTGATTAATTTATCTAAAAACACACTTTTTTCTTACTACCTACTGTGTTTCAGGCATTGTTTTAGGCATGAAAAAATAGGCAAATCTTTCCTCATAGGATGTTTATTCAATGAATCATGGTACATAGGTTAGAATATGAATGGTTGTATTATTGACGTCATTTTATAGGTACTGTGAACAGTTGCTACAGGACTGGGAAAAGTCAGTTTTCATTCCAGTCCCAAAGAAGGGCAATGCCAAAGAAGGTTCAAACAACCACACAATTGAACTCATTTCACATGCTAGCAAGGTTAACTCAAAAATCATTCAAGCTAGGCTTTAGCAATACATGATCCAAGAACTTCCAGATGTACAAGCTGGGTTTCAAAGAGGAAAAAGAATCAAAGATCAAATTGCAAACATTCTTTAGATCATGGAGAAAGCAAGAGAGTTCCAGAAAGGCATCTACTTCTGCTTCATTGACTATACTAAAGCCTTTGACTATGTGGATCACAACAAACCATGGAAGATTCTTTAAGAGATGGGCGTACCAGACCACCTTATCTGTCTCTTGAGAAACTGGTATTTGAGTCAAGAAGCAACAGTTAGAAATGGACTTGGAACAACTCACTGGTTTAAAAATGGGTAAGGCATATGACAAAGCTGTGTATTGTTACTGTGCTTATTTAACTTCTGTGCAGAAAACATCATGGGAAATGCTAGGCAGAATGAATCACAAGCTGGAATCAAGATTTCCAGGAGAAGTATCAACAACTTCAGATATGCAGATGATACCAGTCTAATGACAGAAAGTGAAGAGGAACTAAAGAACTCTTGAAGAGGGTGAAAGAAGAGACTGAAAAAGCTGGCTAGAAAGCCAACATTCAAAAAACTAAGATCATAGCATGTGATCCTATCACTTCATGGAAAATAGAAGGGGAAAAGTGGAAGCAGTGACAGATTTTTTTTTCCTGTGCTCCAAAATCACTCAGATAGTGACTGCAGCCATGAAATTAAGAGACACTTGCTCCTTGGAAGAAAAGCTATGATAGACCTAGACAACATATTAAAAAGCAGAGACATCATTTTGCAAACCAAGGTCCATATAGTCAAATCTATGTTTTATCCAGTAGTCATGTATAAATGTGAGAGTTGGAACATAAAGAAGGCTAGTGCCAAAGAACTGATACTTGATGCTTTTGAACTGTGGTGCTGGAGAAGACTCTTGAGAGTCCCTTGGACTGCAAAGAGTTCAAACCAGTCAATCTTAAAGGAAATAAATTTGGACTATTCATTGGAAGGACTGATGCTGAAGCTTATGCTCTAATACTTTGACCACCTGATGAAAAGAGCTGACTCATTGGAAAAAACCCTGACGCTGGGAAAGACTGAAGGCAAAAGGAGAATGGGGTGGCAGAGGATGAGATGGTTAGAGAGCATCACCAACTCAATTGACATGAATCTCAGCAAACTCCAGGAGATACTGAAGGACAAAGGAGCCTGGCATGCTGCAGTCCATGAAGTCACAAAGAGTCAGACACGCCTTAGTGACTGAACAACAACAAATGTGGTCAACTTATAAATAACATTTGTTGAGAAATTCTCATATGCTAGGCTTTGTTAATCATGTACATATTACCTTATTGTCTTCACCTGGGCAGAAAGTATTATCATCAATGAGAACTAGCTCATTGGAAAAGACCCTGATGCTGGGACAGATTGAAGGCAGGACGATAAATGGGTGACAGAGGATTAGATTGTTGGGTGGCATCACTGACTACATGGATGTGAGTTTGAGCAAACTCTGGGAGTTGGTGATGGACAGGGAAGCCTGGTGTCCTGCAGTCCATGGGGTCACAGAGTCAGAAACGACTGAGCAACTGAACTGATGTGAAACTTGGTATTGCATAAAAATGATAACTAAAGGAAATATTTTCTAGTTACTCAGATGTATGTCCCAGTAATCTTCATTGGTTCTGAAAGTTGCCTTTTTATTACCTCTTCCTTTTCTTTTCCTCATTCTCTCTGTCCATTTTGTCCTGCCCCCTACTTTCTCTTCCTTGTCCCAACTTTTCTTTTCCTGTTTTGCATAAAATTGTAGAATATTGGGGCTGGAAGAAACTTTGAGGGACATCTATTTAAAAGTTTTATTCAGTTTTGAAATCTCTTCCACCTTGTTGTTGGAGCAAAGATTTTTGTCTAGGCTTTGATAGAAAAGATATAGTATTGGAAGGACAGTAGCCTCTAAAGACTGCCATAGTTAGAAAGTAATTTTCCACATTTAGTTGAAACTCATTCTATATACTTGCTAGATGCTGTTCCCATTTTTGCCTTTTAGATGAACAAAAGCAAGTTTTATTTCTCATCTATGTGATAAGCTGGGCAAAAACCTAATCACAGGGCCACATCTATCTGCAAAGGAGGCTGGAAAATGTCACCTCTAGCCAGGCAATCACAGGCAAACTCTATTGTATCTATTTTTAAAATATAGCAAGAGAGAATAGATATTGATGGATAGTTAGCAGTCATGCTGCATGTATGAAACATAGACATCATGTTCTGTGTAATGGTCATTAGATATGGCCACTAGAGGAGACCCAGGAGAAGTTCAGAAAAATAAAGTTTCTTATACTCATTGGTCCTAGAAACAGNCTGCATTTAAAGATATATGATCATCTAATGGAAATCAAGATCAAGAAGTAAGGCTGATCCTCATGAAGGCTTTGAACCAGGAACCAGAAATTAGCCATCAATTTAATATCTTCCTTCAAGCCTCCATTCATATAGCCAGTGTCTGCTCATACAACCTTATTTTTTCTATGAAATAGCTCTTTCTCCATAAACTCCTCTTCCCCAACACTCTGCAAAATAAAAACTGCCCAAAAAGTCAGCAACAGTTCCAAAGGTTATACCATTTCCTAGATCTAGACTCATAACTGCAGCAGAAGCTAAATTCTCTTATCTGTTCTTCTTGAGTTATATGAATTGAAAAATCAGAGTGGTGACTTTTAAAAATGTATCTATACTTCATAAGCTATATTCACAAAGAAAACATATATTCATAATGCATGTACACTACAACAATAGTGTATATACAGTATATATATGTACACATATACTGTCATATATAATGATATAATATATACTAATTGCTATATATGGTAAATAACATATTATATAGTAATATAATAAATAGTAAGAAATATATAATACATATAAATTAGTATTATAAATATATATATTGGGTTGGCCAAAAAGTTTTTTCAAGTTTTTCTATGTTATGAAAAAACAAACTTTTTGGCCAACCCGGTATAATATATACTCAATCAGTAGAACTTTTTAATTTAAAATGGTTATATGTAAACCATGCACCAATTTTCGAAGTTAGTTCCTGAAGCTGGAGGGGAGGGGCGAGGCATGGTTTGCACTTCTACACCTAGGATGCTGGCTCATTCAACATTCCCTATAGGGAATGTTGAGGTACAAAAGGGGACACAAGCAACATCTCATTTCCTAACTCGACAAAAGTGTGATCTGGTGTTAGGCTGGTGTCACTGCTTCTCTGGCTAATCCGCTGGCAATCTTTGGAGGAGGATATAGGGGCCTTCACCTACCATACACATCTCTGACCAGGGAACTCCTGCTTCATCTCTTCTTCCTTTCTCAGTCGCCCACCTAGGCATCCCAACTCAAGATTCTCCCTGCTGGGGCCATTTCCCCTCACAGATGGATATCTTTAGTGCGGTTCTATCAAAATTGCTTGAGTCCAACCATCATCTACACAGCTAATCAAGTCACAGAAAGCTCAAACACCCTTGGTCAACAGCTTGCATCTGGAAATTACATTCTGAGGCTTTCAAGACTGGTTTATTAGAGACCTTCATCTTCTGCCTGGGCATCTTAGAACACTTGCTCTGGGATAAGACAGCTGCCATGTAAGTTCAGTTTCTCTGAGAAAGTCTTGCTTTGAGGAACTCCACACTTGCTATCTAGAAAGGCATTCCAGGGAAAAGAAAGATGCCTGATGAGTTTTAACCGTTTCACTCCCATATGACATTTAAATGGAGAAGCTACAGTGGACATTCTAGGTCCATGAGACATGGTATGGAAAAGAACTAAGGGATCAAATAAATGGCTAGTACTAATGCATTAGGCATAAGGCCACAATGGAGGCACCCCAGCAGAAACCCAAGTTATCATGGAGGAGAGACAAGTCATCAAACTGTCCTCTGCCTAATCTACTGATCTACAAACTTGTGGGCATAATCAACAGTTTTAAGACATACTAGGGCTTCCCTGGTGGCTCAGAGGCTAAAGCATGTGCCTGCAATGTGGGAGACCTGGGTTCGATCCCTGGGTTGGGAAGATCCCCTGGAGAAGGAAATGGCAACCCACTCCAGTATTCTTGCCTGGTGAATCCCATGGATGGAGGAGCCTGGTGGGCTACAGTCCACGGGGTCANGACCTGGGTTCGATCCCTGGGTTGGGAAGATCCCCTGGAGAAGGAAATGGCAACCCACTCCAGTATTCTTGCCTGGTGAATCCCATGGATGGAGGAGCCTGGTGGGCTACAGTCCACGGGGTCACAAAGAGTTGGACATGACTGAGCGACTTCACGTTACTTCAGGAATTGGACACAACCGAGCGACTTCACTTTCACTTTTCACTTTCATGCATTGGAGAAGGAAATGGCAACCCACTCCAGTGTTCTTGCCTGGAGAATCCCAGGGACAGGGGAGCCTGGTGGGCTGCCATCTGTGGGGTCACACAGAGTCGGACACGACTGAAGCAACTTAGCAGCAGCAGCAGCAGTCAACATACTAAGTTTTAGGTTGTTTGGTACATAGCCAAAGATAGCCAGAACAACTATATAAACATCATATTCAAACTTTTTCAGCCTTTTAAGATATATACATTTTTGTGGATAGATGAAGTTCCTCCATTAGTATGTACTATGTAAGGCTGTTTCTCTAAAAATAATTAATCTTATTTCAGCTGAATTAGCATGAAGTGAAGTGAAGCGCTCGGTCATGTCCAACTCTTTGCGACCCCATGGACTGTAGCCCATCAGACTCCTCTGTCCATGGAATTCTCCAGGCAAGAACACTGGAGCAAGCAGCCATTTCCTTCTCCATGGGATCTACCCAACCCAGGGACTGAACCCAGGCCTCCTGCATTGCACGCACATTCTTCCCTGTCTGAGATTATTTCTTTAAAAATAATTTATCTTATTTCAGCTTAATTAGCATAGGTTTTACAATCATAATGCTTTAAATATATATGTATATAAAATTGTATTTTAAAAATATATAGATTTTTGCCTATGTGATCTTGGGTAAGTAACATTAACTCCTTTCTGTGTTTTCTTTAACACATTTAAAAAATTGAATAACAGGCATTTAATGGTACGCCACAGGAATTCAATAAAATAATATGCATAATACGTCTTTCACAGCTCCTGGCATATCATAGGTACTTACCAATTGGTGGCTCTTTGGAATGATAGAATATATTTCATTTTCATTACTATTTTTCTTAAGAGCCAGATGTGCATAAATACCTAAAGGAGCTATTTCTGACACAGTAAAAGTAATTTTGCATTTAAAAGAGTAAGGTCTGTGGATGTATTTGGTTTTTGCATCTGTTTTTAGACCATTTGGAATAAGCTTGAGAAATCCTGTCAGTCAATCCCAAGTATGTCTGCTCATTCTACCAGAAGGAAACCTCTCAACATCTTGAAGTTACCCCGTCTTTACTTGAAACATTTGTGAAAAAAGAACTTCACATATAGAAAGAGAAAGTAAACAAAGATAAATCATAGAAATTTAATCTGCCACAGATGCAATGAAAAGAGAAAAATTGTGTGGGAGGGGTAGAAAAAACTTGCAAGTATTTCAATCAAATTAACATCAAGCTCAAGTTAGACAAGACTGGGAAGATAATTACCTGCCTAGAAAAGCAATTAAATCAGGGTTTTGTCTGTTTAAAAAAAAAAAAAACAGCACATGCTGCTATTAGAAAGAAATAATGGAAATATTAACTGTGGCAATATAATATTTTAGAATTTACTTTCTTTTAAATATCTATAAATATGAGAATATGAAATGTTTGCAGTAAAGCCACATATAGTCAAATATTCTAGAAGCACTCCAACCTGACACAGGCATTCAGTTTGACTAGATTTTGACTGTATATTACGATTTGACCTGGCCATAATAAAATGGTCCTTTTGAAATAAGTGTTACCTTCTAACAGTTCCTTCTGCTTTTTCAGAAAAGCAGGATCTGTGAATCCTTCCTTGATAACTTTAGGCTCTTCATCTCTACTGATTATTCATTTTACTTGAGTCCTTCTTCAAGAGAGTGTCAAGGACTTTTATTTTTGTCAGAGAAATCATTAATTTGCATTTGAAAGATGGGAAGTTGGGAATAAAGTCTTCAACTAATTATAATCAGTGGCTACATCTCTATGCAGAAGGCTGTGCACAGTCACAAAGGAGCTAAGAGGAGTAATGCATCTGTTTCATTCCTCTCTGTGTTTTCATCAAAATTGTGGAAATTTTTATTAGTTTCTTCCGTATTTTATTTCTCATCATTTCTTAGCTTCGCTTTATGTGCTTGGCTTTTCAATAGTCAGTATTTCTAATTCTCCCTTACAATTCATTTTTCTCTTCTTCCTCCGCTTTAACTTTCTTTGTTGTGTTATTTTTCTTATTGTGAGAAAAACCATTAGATAAAAGATGGATCCGACAAAGATGAAATGTGAGCATATTTTATAATTTATATTTTAGCAAAAATTAAGAAACATATATTCACTGAATATCTCTACAGAAATGACAGGCTCAGTCTGAGCCGCTAATGAGTATTTAAAATCACAATTAGCTTTCATATCTATTATGTCTCTGAAAGGAAATTGTATTTCCTATGTAGTATTGTTCAAAGATAAAGCAACACATAGGAACTCTGTGAAACACCTGAAAAAAATTTCAAAGGCAAGCCATATATAAATTTGTAAAAGAAGACTGAAAAACAGTATGAACATAAAATAACTGCAATAACAAACAGAAGACAAAATCTCCGGAAGAAGAGCTCCATAATGAAGACAATATAAAATAAATGTGGTTGCCACAAAATAGGTTCACATTTCAAAGGTCAAAGACAGGAGAGGAAAACCCTTATAAGAGAAAACCAAAATAAATTAATACAAGTAAGCAACTCATAACAAAACACCTTGAAAAATAAAATTCAACCAAAAGTAATCAAATCATCTTGAATTCAACCCAGAACTTTAAATTTCTTATTTTTATAACATATACAGAATAATTCTGGATCATAGCAGAATTTAATTTTTGGTATTCTTAAAGACCAAATAGTAGGTGCAGTAAGATCNGAAGGCTCTATATGACCAAGTTGGAGTTGTTCTTGTACTAATTGTTCTAAGGCCTCGAGCTTCATTTGTGGTAATGGCCACTGCTCAACCCATTTTTGGAGTATTATTAACCATTTTAATGGGAGTGCTTGAGGAATTTGAGCAGTGGCTACTAGTTTTCTGATGGAATGGTTACAAAAGCCCCCAAA
This sequence comes from Neotragus pygmaeus, assembly GCA_006410875.1. Taxonomy (NCBI): domain Eukaryota; kingdom Metazoa; phylum Chordata; class Mammalia; order Artiodactyla; family Bovidae; genus Neotragus; species Neotragus pygmaeus. Next base: position 1,437,967 of record SJYV01027424.1, read on the forward strand.
GGAGAGAGAAGATCTCTTCCCCATATATTAATAGGTATGTTTACAATATAAAAGGTAATAAATACTGATCTTCCATTATGAAATTGGCATTGCAAGGGATGGGTACTCTTCCAGACATCTGCAATGGAGCCCAGTCCCGTCAGCATTAGAGGGTTTTTTTCTTTTTTCCAATCTTGGGGCCATTGTTGAGAAGAAATGATTGAAACATCTGCCCCTGTGTCTACTAGCCCTTCAAAGTTGTTTCCTTGTATAATCAAAGNTCCAGACATCTGCAATGGAGCCCAGTCCCGTCAGCATTAGAGGGTTTTTTTCTTTTTTCCAATCTTGGGGCCATTGTTGAGAAGAAATGATTGAAACATCTGCCCCTGTGTCTACTAGCCCTTCAAAGTTGTTTCCTTGTATAATCAAAGAGAGAACAGGGCGAGAATCTTTGATAAGCATTTCCCAAAATATATGTTGCCCAGTACTTCCAAATCCTCCTGTTCGTTCATTAGGAAGAGCCAAGAAGGGGTGATAAGGTATGAGAAGTATTTGAGCAATACGCTCCCCAGCTAACAATGAAAGCGTGGTAGAAGTAGAAACCACAATTAAAATTTCCCCAACATAGTCAGAGTCTATTACCCCAGGAATTATGGTTAGACCTCTCAAAGCCACGCTGCTACAACCTAATATCAAGCCAAAAATGCCTTTAGGCAGTGGTCCAAATACATTTGTTTTTAATTTGTAAATGCCTCCCCCTGGTGACAAAAGAACATTATCAGCTAGTGGCAAATCAGCAGCAGCACTCTCTGAAGTAGCAGACTGTAAATCCGAAATCATCATCTGAGGACCTTNTTCGAAAACGAAGATCATGGCATCCGATCCCATCACTTCATGGCAAATAGATGGGGAAACAGTGGAAACAGTGGCTGACTTTATTTTTCTGGGCTCCAAAATCACTGCAGATGTTGATTAAAGTCATGAAATTAAAAGACGCTTATTCCTTGGAAGGAAATTTACGACCAACCTAGACACCATATTAAAAAGCAGAGACATTACTTTGTCAACAAAGGTCCATTTATCCAAGGCTATGGTTTTTCCAGTGGTCATGTATGGATGTGAGAGTTGGACTATAAAGAAAGCTGAGTGCCAAAGAATTGATGGTTTTGAACTGTGGTGTTGGAGAAGACTCGAGAGTCCCTTGGACTACAAGGAGATCCAACCAGTCCATCCTAAAGGAAATCAGTCCTGAATATTTATTGGAAGGACTGATGTTGAAGCTGAAACTACAAAACTTTGGCCACCTGATGTGAAGAGCTGACTCATTTGAAAAGACACTGATGCTGGGAAAGATTGAGGGCAGGAAGAGAAGGGGACAAAAGAAGATGAGATGGTTGGATGGCATCACCAACTCAATGGACATGGGTTTGGGTGGACTCCAGCAGTTGGCGATGGACTGGGAGACCTGGAGTGCTGTAGTTCATGGGGTTGCAGAGTCAGACATGACTGAGCGACTGTACTGAACTGAACTGAATGCTTAGCAGACAGAAATATGGACACAATTTTGCCAATTTTTTAAAAAAGAACCCAGAAATTCTGTTTTTCATATGAAATCTAATTTTAAAATCTTATCAAATAATTTTTTAAAATTGAACACCTTAATGGAGCAAATAAGATATATCCTCAAAACAATTATATCCCATGCAGTAGACAATTTCCTGAAATCTCTACAGTTTCTTTCCAGTTCATCTTGGTAGATGCCCAAGAACCAACTATTTTCACTCTGCATTCTGAGAGTCATCAACATAAAAGTAATAGGTGATTTCAACTACTCAACTGTCAAGCAAATTGACAGTTCAACCTGAGTAGGTTCATTGTACATGTTGACATCTAAACAATTGAAATGCCTTTCCCATGGCCTGATAGCAAACTGGAAGCAAAACTGGAAAAAGAATTCAAGTCTCAGTAAAATTTCTGACTTTCGTTTTCCTCATTTTTCCAATATGTATGTCTTTGATTGAAAATTCCACGCTTTCAAATTGCAACCACAACTCTTTCTCATTTATGAAGATACTTTTCCTAGGATCACTCTGTACATTTTTTAATTTTGTTCTTCTATATAAAATTTAATATGCAACATTAAATTATACAAAATTGTAATCAAATACATCGTTTATACTGTATGCACTTTATATAAAATACATATATATATAAACAACATAAAAGCAATATGAGATTTTTTTTTTAATATGAGGCTTTAAACAATGTGAGTTCTCCTTAAAAAAATCTTTATACACATAGGACCTTACCTCCATCACATTCTCCATTATGAACAACATCTTTCTTCTTCCTAAAATAACATGGTTTCTCTCTCGGGTACTATTTAAATTGCAGTGGAAGAAGGCTAATCCTGACAGCTCAGGGAAATCACTTGGTTAAGTCAAAACTGATCCATTCTTTTAGATGCCTTGTCATTTTTAACCAGTGGTTTGAATTTGACTTCTCAAATACAGACCACTGTGAGAAACATATGTAGCTGATGGATGTCAAAAAAATGGAGGAAAAAATAGCACGGCAACAAAAGATGATCTTTATTTTTTTAAGAAGTGTTGCAGCATATTTTTTTTAAGCTATAGCTATTCAAACACTACAGGAAAAATGTACATATGGGTCCTTTTTATAGTGCTGCTCAAAAAGAATGAAAATTAATGAATAGTAGGAATTAAAATTATTATCTCTAGGAACATTCAATCTACTTGAATTATTTGTAATCCCATTAAATCATATGAATGTTCTAAGACCCGGGAACTGTGTTCCCTTCTTCTGTTTCTCCTCTTGTGAAGGGAAGTGAAAATCGCTCAGTCGTGTCCGACTCTTTGCGACCCCATTGACTATACAGTCCATGGAATTCTCCAGGCCAGAATACTGGAGTGGGTAGCCTTTCGCTTCTCCAGGGGATCTTCTCAACCCAGGGATCAAACCCAGGTCTCCCGCACTGCAGGCAGATTCCTTACCAGCTGAACCACAAGGGAAGCCCTTAGTTAAATGCTAAATCAGAGGATGAAAACTACAGGAATCTACAGGGTAAATCTAATCTGTATACATTTTGTATTAAATATACATCATATAAATCATATATCTACATATAATGTATGTATATATTTTATATATATAATTATATTTAAACTATTTTTGTTATTATTTTTGCTGAGGTCATTGAAATTATTAAGTTGCCCACTTTGAAAAATCAAGGTTTTATATACACACTGATTCTGACTTCTCATAAATAACTGGAAAATCTGCAAACAGCTAATCAATCTAAGTCACTGCTGCCTTTAAATGGAATGTGTGAGTCCATTTCACAACAATCCTCAGCTATTGGGCTTGTGCCTCCAACACTGAGCACATTTAATAGCTGCCTTACATCCAAACTTCAGGGCCTCCTAGATGGCACTAGTGGTAAAGAACCGCCTGCCAATGCAGGAGACAAAGAGATGCAGGTTTGATCCCTGGGCTGAGAAGATCCCCTTGAGGAGGGCATGGCAACCCACTCAGTATTCTTTCCCGGAGAATCTCATAGACAGAGGATCCTGGCGGGTTACAGCCCATAGGGTCACATAGAGTCAGACGCGACTAAGGCAACTCACCATGCACCCAAACCTCATCACTTACTTTACTTATAGGATATTTGCAGGGATTTACAATTGTGAATTTTTGCTCAAACAAGCGTATGCTTTACCAAACAGACAATAATTAGGCAGTGTCCACACAACTCCAAAGCAACCAGTTATTTCAATTCAGAAAACTAAGATTTCACACCAAATTGAATACTTATTTAAAAAATCTTTTCAATTTATTCATTCTAGGTGGTAACATTGGGAGGTCATTCTCCATGGATCTCTTATGTCTCTGTACTTCTTATAAGCAAGACACTAACTGATCTATCATTCTAACTAATCATGCCAAAGACTTTTGGACAGTGAACATCTTTGGAAGATAGAGAAACCATCTTTATCTATGAAGGACAGTAAAGTCCTGTTGCCCATTATGAAAGATATGGGTTAATTCAGTTCAGAGTTTCTGTCTTAAAGAAAACCCACTGTGTGTGCATTCATGAAACTAGGACCATTTTAGGTTGCACTCTCTGTCTTCTGCAAACACCCATGAAACTATTGCAAAGTAACTTGCTACCCTGTAAGTAGGGTAAAATATCAAGACACTTCTGACAAGTCACCCATTCACTAATTTTTATGAATGAACTGAACTTGGAGTTGACTATGATATAAATCATGATATATTATTTTAAACGTGTTCATTACTTTACTTTTATGTTCACATAAGGGAAAAAATTTACAAACCTCCTATACAGATGTTCAGGATATTCTGGGCAAATTGTTTCTGACTAGGATACTGACACTATAGAGGGCATATGCTCTCGTGACTATGCACACAAGCTTTCCAATCAGATAGACTAGATCTTCAATCACGGTTGCCCTGCCTGTTAGCTGTGTGGACTTTGAACTGTTGCTTATCTTTATTAAGCCTCAGCTTCTGTATCTATGAAATGGGGCAAGCTTTTGTGTTGTAATATTGTTGTAAGTATCTAATTCAGTATAACAGAAATTTTCTTAAGAAGTAAATTCAGTGGGATAATCTGTTAAGAAATTATTTCTTGCTACTATAGATTTAGCAGAAACAAAATAGATTGTGTAAACCACAATCTTTCCTCTTCCCTCCAGTATACAGGAGGGTATTCAGGCCTTCATTCCCAAGTTTTAGGTTTTCCTTAATCTTCAAGGGTATTTTTTTAAAGTTGTTTTTAAAAAGCCAAGACGTCAAACCCTAACAGGCCTTTAAGTCTATGGTGATGGAATGTTCAATTGGGTAATCAAAGGTGAAAGAATAGAGGTTTCAGGTGTGTTGGATATAGTGGAATTTGATAATGTAAACAGAGGAGCTCTGAACCAGACCAAAAGCTATGTTCTTAAGGTAGCAGGCACAAGTTTGGGGTAAAAATGAAAACCACACTATCTAGTCTTGGCATCTCAGTAAAGGCCCTGAGGTAGAGACATGGCCACCATTAAACGCCCACATGGGCCCAGGGAAAATAATAGTCCCAACCATCAAATGTGGATTGAAAAACCCAGACTCTGTTCATATTCATGCACTGCACAAGAAAGAAAATAGATTACCAGTGGAAATTGGTTGATATTGGAATTCAGGCCAATTTTGGGAGTCAACTTAGATTTAATATAATTTGGGGGAAAATGTAAACTTGCTATTTATTTTATGACGATCATCACAGAATAATTTAAATCTATTTAGCAAGTGAAAAATAGTATGTGCTCAATAAACTGGGGCTTTTATTAACAGAAGTGTACTACTCAACATACACCATTTTTTTAAAAAAAAAATCTTAACTATGTGACACCTGTTTTCTTCTCAAATACATTGAGTTGAAAGTATTCCAGGAGATCCTCAAGACCAACCTCTTATTCAATGTAGCAATTATCTGAATAGCTTCTCTAATAGATGGTTATGCACTTTCTGTTGTAATATGTCCACTGACAGGGACTTCACAGTTTTTAGTAAGTATTCTTTGTGAATTTTCATTTACTTACTTCTTTAAAAAGTAGAATAATTTTTATAAGGGAAGAACATAAAACTCTCAGATAAAGATGATTTCATGATTATATTTTATCATAAAACATGCTGAATAACTGTATCTACAAAACAAAAAACAGGAACAGTGAATTTTATTTAGTTGGTTCATTCAATAATTTGTATATCGAATCAAATGTGGAAGTATACCTGTTCTTACTTTTAATGTTACATATTTATATGTGGGTTTTTACATACACTGAACTTGGGATTCTGTCTAAATATAATGCTGAGTATAAAAAATTAAGAAAGTCTGAAGCATTATTTAAGAGAGTAGAATCTAATTGTATCTGACAGATCATCTTTGATGTATACTAATACAAATCTCAATAACCGCTGAAGATAAATGATAATACAAGGGAAGACCTAAGAGTCCATCTAATTTGAAATTTATAAATTAACCCCCCAAAAGTCTTCTGTGACTTGACTCTAATTGAAAGTGAATCTGGCACAAGATATACTCACCCCCAGGATAATACATGGACATGTGGAAAGAAAGTATTATGGAGTACAAAAGTACAACTCCAATAGTAAAAGGAATCATGTTTAAAACTGATGGAAGCAGAAATCATTTGCTCTACATTAACTTAATTCACACAGGCTTTGCTGAAACCTTGGGAAGTCATCTTATTGGGGAAAAGCTAAAATTATAGGTGGTGTATTTCCTCTACAATGAACCTGAGTTATTAAAGGCACTAACTAATCTTATCAGCCACCTATTGTTAGTCAAATCGTGAAATCCATTCTATTTTCCACACATAAAATTTTCAAGCAATTCAACCAAATGAATTTATTTCAATTCACTGCATTAATTATCTCTTTTTACTGTTGCTAAGGCATTATGGGGAAGGTAGAGATGAATAAGATGTGCCCTCCCCCTTCTCTTTTTCTCATCTATAAGGAGTTTTAATCTAAAAGAAGGACTTTTGATAGGGATACAAAACACCTTCATTGGAAGTCATACTATGAAAAGGACCAATATCTGAGAAATTATGGGATGGTTTTCTCTAGAACAAAGCTTTGGTCTCATGCACCAACGCATTCTCTTCTCCAAGCCTAAGGCTCAATGAAGGATTTAAAAACTGGAAAAAAGAAATATGGGCCAAAGTTGGCTATAAAACGCAAAACAGAGGCAAGCCCTCCAAGTCTGCCTGAGGGAGACTCATACAAAGGTTTTGACTGGGGTTTTGAAGAAAGAGGAAGATTTTGATAAGCAGTTGTTAAGGGAAAGGGTATTTAAGTAACAGTTCAGCATGAGCAAATTCATAAATATGGGAAAGAACAAAACTCAAATGAAGAAGAGGAAGCATCTTTGACTCCAGAAGTTTAAGATTAGCTGGCAACGTACCTCTGGGAGGTATCACAAGGAGATGATACCTGGCAGAAAGCCAGGCAGTAAGCATATTCATTTTTCTTTTTTTTTTTTTGGTCTGACCAACATTTGTTTACCTTAGTCTGATAACAGTGCTTTGTATGCCTAGGACTACCATTACTTCTCTATATTTGTTTAACATTATGTTTTGTTTTATTCTTCAAGTTCTAATGAGATATAATTGACATACACTGCTGTATAAGTTTAAAGTACTGTATGCATGACTTACATACATCATGAAGTGATGACCACAATTAACTCAATGAACATCCATCATCTCAAATAGATATAAAAGAAAAAAATATGTTCTTCCTTGTGATGAGAACTCTTAGAATTTACTCTTAATCTTCCTATACAACATACAGCAGTGTTAATTAATCATGTTGTACATTACATCCCTAATAATTATCTCATAACTGAAAGTTCATACCTTTTGAATACCTTCATCCAGTTCCTTCTCCTCCCAATTCTAATAATCACAAGTTTGATATCTTTTTCTATGACTTTGTAAATTGGTTGGTTTTTAAAGTATAATTAACCTACAATATTATGTTAGTTCTTGGTATACATTATAACTGAGTCAATATTTCTATATATTACAAATGATCACCAGGATAAGTCTAGTTACTATCTGTCACCATACAAAGATATTACAGTATTATTGACTAAGCTCTCCACACTGTACATATCATCCTGCGATTCATTTATTTTGCAACTGAAAATTGGTACCTCTTAATTTGCCTCACCTATTTCACTACTCCCCTCACCAACCACCTCTCTGGGAACCATCTGTTTGTTTTCTGTATCTATGAGTCTGTTTCTGCTTTTTTGTTCATTTATTTCATTCAGTATAGTGCCCAAGTCATGAGACAATGAATTTTATACATGTATAAATATGTATTTACCAAACAGATCAATATTTCTAGAACATCAGTTCAGTTCAGTTCAGTCACTCAGTTGTGTCCGACTCTTTGCAACCCCATGAATCGCAGCACGCCAGGCCTCCCTGTCCATCACCAACTCCCAAAGTTCACTCAGACTCGTGTTCATCTAGTCAGTGATGCCATCTAGCCATCTCATCCTCTGTTGTCCCCTTCTCCTCCTGCCCCCAGTCCCTCCCAGCATCAGAGTCTTTTCCAATGAGTCACATCTTCGCATGAGGTGGCCAAAGTACTGGAGTTTCAGCTTCAGCATCTTTCCTTCCAAAGAAATCCCGGGGCTGATCTCCTTCAGAATGGACTGGTTGGGTCTCCTTGCAGTCCAAGGGACTCTCAAGAGTCTTCTCCAACACCACAGTTCAAAAGCATCAATTCTTCTGTGCTCAGCTTTCTTCACAGTTCAACTCTCACATCCATACATGACTACTGGAAAAACCATAGCCTTGACTAGA
>SJYV01027424.1:1447578-1462788 GCA_006410875.1 Neotragus pygmaeus
GCTCAGCTTTCTTCACAGTCCAACTCTCACATCCATACATGACTACTGGGAAAACCATAGCCTTGACTAGACGGACCTTAGTCGGCAAAGTAATGTCTTTGCTTTTGAATATGCTATCTAGGTTTCCATCCAACGAGTAAGCATCTTTTAATTTCATGGCTGCAGTCACCATCTGCAGTGATTTTGGAGCCCCCCAAAATAAAGTCTTACACTGTTTCCACTGTTTCCCCATCTATTTCCCATGAAGTGATGGGACCTGATGCCATGATCTTCAGGGGTCCTCTTATTTTATTAATACTCTTAAGAGTATTATGCTCACTTTATTAAATGTCAGTTTCATTCATTTTGAATATTTGCCTCCTCACTTCAGTCTATGTTTAAGTTTCATCCATGTTGTTGCACATAGTTCTCCATTCTTTTTCACTGTTATATAGAACTCCATTGTATAAATACAGCATTTTATAAATACAAGCAGTCTATTATATAACTACTTATCTATCCATTCTACAGTTGGTGGGCATTTTGATGGTTTTCAGTTTGGATAAATCAAGTTAAATATGAAGTTGTGTTATGACTCACATTTATATACAAAAAGTGACTATACAGCTTAATTTGCTTAAAGTCCTACTCTATACATATTTTTTCTGGCTTAATTATTAATAGTGCCTTTCCCATTTTACTCTTAAAAAGTGATGTGGTTTGTATGATAAGTTACATAAAAATCTATATAAACATAAAATGATAGAGTTAAATCTATATTATTTTCTGAAATGAAAGAGCAAAAATACCATCACTTACCACAGTAGTTAAATGGACCTAAAAAATAAAAATAAATCAGAAAAACTTCTAAGAATTCCATACACTGCACAGGGATCTTAACTTATTCCTTATTACCATGCAAAATGGCCAGTGATTTATTTTGGAATAACTTTAGAATTTCATTATATAGATTACTAAAAGTAATTTCTTAAGACAGTATAAGAATCAGTTCAGTTCAGTTCAGTTGCTCAGTCATGTCTGACTCTTTGCGACCCCATGAATCCCAGCACGCCAGGCCTCCCTGTCCATCACCAACTCCAGGAGTTCTCTCAGATTCACGTCCATCGAGTCATTGATGCCATCCAGCCATCTCATCCTCGGTCATCTCCTTCTCCTCCTGCCCCACTCCCTCCCAGCGTCAGAGTCTTTTCCAATGAGTCAACTCTTCGCATGAGGTGGCCAAAGTACTGGAGTTTCAGCTTCAGCATCATTCCCTCCAAAGAAATCCCAGGGTTGATCTCCTTCAGAATGGACTGGTTGGATCTCCTTGCAGTCCAAGGGCTCTCAAGAGTCTTCTCCAACACCACAGTTCAAAAGCATCAATTCTTCGGCACTCAGCTTTCTTCACAGTCCAACTCTCACATCCATACATGACCACTGGAAAAACCATAGCCTTGACTAGACGGACCTTTGTTGACAAAGTAATGTCTCTGCTTTTCAATATGCTCTCTAGGTTAATAGAATATAAATATAAATTAAATCAAGAGCTACAGAACTTCTTATCCAAAAATATTTTTGAGGAGTCCTATGGGAAAATTACGTATTTAATTTTTTTGGTGGCTTTCATTTCACATATATAATCCCCAAACACATGAGAACAGACCCACAACACAACATTTCAATGAAATCATTATTAACATCTACATGTTTACTTTTTCACCCTTATATAGCTCTATTCATTTTGAAACATCTCAAAACTGGACTTGATTTGGCCATTTTCCTTTTATCCAGTGCATTTATTATTGATGCTATTTTAAATTATTGACTGTGCTTTTTATTCAGTATTCCCAAGACTTTTAAATAAAAGGATTTTCCCCTAAGTAACTCACATTTAACTCCATCTCCATCTCTCCTCTAAGTACAAATTTAATCAATTATTTCTACATACATTATACATTTCTTTCATCACCAATGAACTGTGCACTGAAATACCTGTTTTTAATTTCTTCTTAATATATTATATATCCTTTACCTCAAACCTAAGTACTGATGATTTCTACTGTTATAGAAGAGTGTCATGGATATAATTTGTTACCATTAATATCATGTTACTAAGGATTACTTTTCAATCAGTTTGTGAAATTTAGCCTATATACACTATAAGGCATGAAAAATTGGCAAATGATAAAAGCTTGATGGTGTGACTTAACAAGGTGTTAGTATGTATTCATAGCAAAGGTATTAAATGAATTTAGTGTCTCAAAGGGGTATTCAAAAGAGGCCATACATAAAAAGAGGAAGGATAGCTAGACATAAAATTATGAACAATATCTTAATTGTCTTCTGATGAAAGAAAAAAAGAATAGGGAAAATTCTTTTAAGCAAACAAAGGAGAGATTTTCTAATAAGATTTTCTTTTAAGCAAACAAAAGGGGATTTTCTAATTTAAGTAACACATTATTACAGAAGTCACTACATGAACTTATAAATAATTCCAGCAGGAAGATGGGTAACAAGATTTTCAAAAATACCAACAAAGTAAGCTTTGATCTTTGCTTATTTAGGAAATTTTCTCCTGAAAACATATATATAACACAGGAAGAATTTACCTTTAGCATAGAATGACATAATATTTATAGATAAACATAAACACTATCCCATAGTACCTGTTTAAATATTAAAAATTCATTTTGAGATCATCATTAATTCTCTATTTTTGTTATTGCTGCTATACTTTTCTTTCTTGCAGCAAAAAATTAACCTTGTAACCTCTCAAACTTCAAAGAATCCAAACAAACAACTTGGTCAATGATAGATCTCAGTGCCTTTTGAGATATTTTTTCCTTCATGGTAGGCTTTCACTAAATATGCTATGTGCCTACATTCTGCCATTTTGAACTTCAAATGCCATTTTTTCCAACACCTTTCAAGTTAATCCAATCAGTCAAGCTTACAACAACAAATCTTGAAAATGAATTTTAACTTGCATAATCTCTCCAGGAAATTTTCATACAACCCTGATCAAAATGCTGAGATTTTATAGGGCAAACTTGGAGTCTTTCACTAAATGTAAATTTGTAGATTCCATTTCTGCTTAACTTCAACAACCAATAATATTTCTCGACTTGTTCATGGCTATTAAAAAATACTACAAAATTTCAAGGTGTCTATTTCATTGGGAATTTTCTGACATAAAGTAACTAAACCAAACTCAACCTCTCCTGAGAGCTTGAGAACACCATAGATAGTCTTCATGTATGAATCCTTGTCCTCAGTTATTTAAACATGTGTTTGGGCATTTCACAGTGCCCCATCTCATACCCTCTTTGGGAGATTCCAGTCATTCCTGATCTCATTAACTGATCCTATTCATCAGAATCTTCTCCTGACCAATCTGGACTTTTTTCCAAGGAGAATAGATTTTTTTTCTTTCTTTGAAAACTGTATCAGGAATACTTCCCTCTAAATTTATACAGTGTTTGTAGGAAAGTACATATTCAATAATAAATAGCATTATAACAATGGTAAATTGAACCCTCATAAAGTATTTATTGAAATACAAAATAGTACAGGGACTTACTTGGGAAAACAACCTGGCAGTTTTTTCAAAAAGGTGAATGTAAAGTTATCATATGCTCCAGCAATTCCACTCCAAGGTATAAATCAAGAGAGATAAAAACATGCATCCATAAAAAAACTTGTACATGAGTGTATTATTCATAATACTCATATATACTACTCTCCATAAGTAGAAACAACCAAAATGTCCATCAACTGAGGATAAATAAAATGTGGTGTATACACACACACACACACACACACACACACACACACACACACAATGGAATATTATTGGGCCATAAAATGAATGAAGTGCTAAAACATGCTACAACTGGGATGAAACTTACATACTAAGTGAAAGAAGCCTGTTACACAAGATCATATATGATTCCCTTCTGTGAAATGTTCAAACAGGCAAAATTACAGAAGTAGAAAGATTAGCAGTTGCCCAGGAAGGAGGAGGGGGAATCCAAGAATAAAGAATGACTGCTAATTGAACAAAGCTACTTTTTGAAGTGATGAAAGTGTTTTAAAACCTGATAGTAGTGAAGGCTGTACAAGTCTATGAATATATGTTGAACTGCATAATTTAAAATGAGTGAACTGTATGATAAATGTATCCTATCTCAAATTAACTGGCTATAATTTTTTAAAAGAGTGTAACACAGCATGAGATACATACATGCATGTATCTCCTATATACCAACAGTAACCAGACTGAATATTTTTAGTTATTGAACTAACATTAATTGATTCTTTGCAGAATTATTTTCAGAAATAAAAAATATTCTTTGCAGTTGAAGATGGGAAAGCTCTATGCAGTCAGCAAAAACAAGACTAGGAGCTGACTATGGCTCAGATCATGAACTTCTCATTGCCAAATTTAGACTTAAATTGAATAAAGTAGGGAAAACCACTAGACCATTCCGATATGACCTAAAACCCCTTACAATTATACAATGGAAGTGACAAATACATTCAAGAGATTAGATCTGATAGATAGAGTGCCTGAAGAACTATGGACAGAGGTTCATGACATTGGACAGGAGACAGTGATCAAAACCATCCCCAAGAAAAAGAAATGCAAAAAGGCAAAATGGTTGTCTGAGAAGGCCTTACAAATAGCTGAGAAAAGAAGAGAAACAAAAGGCAAAGGAGAAAAGGAAAAGATATATTCACCTGAATACAGAGTTCCAAAGAATAGCAAGGAGAGATAAGAAAGCCTTCCTCAGTGATCACTGCAAAGAAATAAGAAAAACAATAGAATGGCAAAGACGAGAAATCTCTTCAATAAAATTAGAGCTATCAAGGGAACATTTCATGCAAAGATGGGCACAATAAAGGACAGAAACAGTATGGACCTAACAGAAGTAGAAGATGTTAAGAAGAGGTGGCAAGAAAACACAGAAGAACTATACAAAAAAGATCTTAATGACCTAGATAACCACAATTGTGTGATCACTCACCTAGAGCCAGATATCCTGGAGTGTGAAGTCAAGTGGGCCTTGCTGCTGCTAAGTCGCTTCAGTCGTGTCCGACTCTGTGCGACCCCATAGATGGCAGCCCGCCAGGCTTCACTGTCCCTGGGATTCTCCAGGCAAGAACACTGGAGTGGGTTGCCATTTCCTTCTCCAACGTGTGAAAGTGAAAAGTGAAAGTGAAGTCGCTCAGTCGTGTCCGACTCTTAGCGACCCCATGGACTGNCCGCCAGGCTTCACTGTCCCTGGGATTCTCCAGGCAAGAACACTGGAGTGGGTTGCCATTTCCTTCTCCAACGTGTGAAAGTGAAAAGTGAAAGTGAAGTCGCTCAGTCATGTCAGACTCTTCGCGACCCCATGGACCACAGCCTACCAGGCTCCTTCACCCATAGGATTCTCCAGGCAAGAGTACTGGAGTGGGTTGCCCCTGACTTCTCCCAAGTGGGCCTTAGGAACCATCAATATGAACAAAGCTAGTAGAGGTGATAGATTTCCAGTTGACCTATAGCAAATTCTAAAGGATGATGCTGTGAAAGTGCTGCACTCAATTTGCCACCAAATTTGGAAAACTCAGCAGTGGCCACAGGACTGGAAAAGGCCCATTTTCATTCCAATCCCAAAGAGAGGCAATGTCAAACAATGTTCAAACTACCCCATACAATTGTACTCATCTCACGTACTAGCAATTAATGCTCAAGATTCTCCAAACTAGGTTTCAACAGTATGTGAACAGAGAACTTCCAGATGTTCAAACTGGATTTAGAAAGAGCAGAAGAATCAGAGTTCAAATTGCCAACATCCATTGCATCACAGAAAAATCGAGAGAATTCCAAAAAAACATCTACTTCTGCTTTTTGACTACACCAAAGCCTTTGACTATGTGGATCACAAAAGACAGTGGAAAATTCTTAAATAAATTGGAATACCAGACCACCTTACCTTCTTCCTGACAAATACATATGCAGGCCAAGATGCAACAGTTAGAACTGGACATGGAACAACTGACTGGTTCCACGTTGGGAAAGGAGTACATCAAGGGTGCATATTGTCACCCTGCTTATTTAAGTTATATGAAGAGTATATTATGTGAAATGCTGGGCTGGATGAAACAAGCTGGAATCAAGGTGGATTCTCCCTGGAATCAAGGGAGAAATATCAATAATCTCAGATATGCAAATGACATCTCCCTTGTGGCAGAAAGCAAAGACGAACTAAAGAGCCTTTTGATGAAAGTGAAAGATGACAGTGAAAAAGCTGGCTTAAAACTCAACATTCACAAAACTGAGATCATGGCATAAAGTTCCATCAGTTCAAGGCAAATAGATGGGGAAACAATAGAAATAGTGACAGACTGTTTTTAGTGCTCCAAAATCACTACAGATGGTAACTACAGCCATGAAATTAAAAGATACTTGCTCCTTGGAAGATAATCTATGACCACCTTAGAAAACACATTAAAAAGCAGACATTACTTTGCCGACAAATGTCCTTCTAGTCAAGGCTATGGTTTTTCCAGTGGTCATGGAAGAATGTGAGAGTTGGACCATAAAGAAAGCCAAGTGCCAAAGANATAATCTATGACCACCTTAGAAAACACATTAAAAAGCAGACATTACTTTGCCGACAAATGTCCTTCTAGTCAAGGCTATGGTTTTTCCAGTGGTCATGGAAGGATGTGAGAGTTGGACCATAAAGAAAGCCAAGTGCCAAAGAATTGATGATTTTGAACTGTGGTGTTGGAGAAGACTCTTGAGAGGCCTTTGGACTGCAAGGAGATCCAACCAGTCAATCTTAAAGGCAATCAGTCCTGAATATTCATTAGAAGGACTGATACTGAAGCTGAAGCTCCAATACTTTGGCCACCTGATGTAAAGAACTGATTCCTTGGAAAAGATCCTGATGTTGAGAAAAATTGAAAGCAGGAGAAGGGGGTGGCAGAGGATAAGACTGGATGGCATCACCATCTTGATGAACATAAGTCTGAGTAGGCTCTGGGAGTTGGTGATGGACAGGGAAGCTTGGCATGCTGCAGTCCATAGGGTCGTAAAGAGTCAGACATGACTGAGTGACTGAACTGAACATTAATTGAGCTCCTCACAAAGAAGAACATATTAAACGCTCTAAAAAATTGCAGAAACTGTAAGGAAACAGTAAGCTTTTTTAAAAAATGAGGTAAATAAATTCTAGCAAATCTAATGAAAAGAAAAGAAATACATGGATTTCAAGTCAAACCTTGGCTCTACTGATTTATTACCAGAGTAAACTTAAACTAGACATTTAAGCTCCCTCAACCTAGCTAATGCCCTCTGCACAGGAAAAGCACTGAGACTCTATTCATGTGTTTTCCAGTTTAGAATTTTAGATTGTTTTTAATGTTTTAACAATTTTTTATTTTTTGTTTTGCTTTGCTTTAAGTACACACATTTTATTTTGTCAAGATGTCTCAAATATAGGCCAGTGAAAATATTTACAGGTAAAATGCATGCGTTGCTTCTTTGCTACCAAAAGACAATAAACAATTTATTTGATAGAAGTAAAAAAAAAATCACACTTTTTGATTAATGAATGTCTGAGGTCTGTCCACCACTATGTTAAGCAAATTGGTGTTTATTAAAGTTCATCCATACTGTTTACTTGTTTAGAATACTAATTGCTCAGATTTTTGAATTCTTGAGAGATACGTCCTGAAATACTTGTTCAATTTGAATATTATATGATAGAGCATTTAGCAATTCATCATTAACAGTTATTCCTGAAGTTTTCTTGGTAGGTACCTTTTCCACTTTCTAGTTTGTTAAAAATTCTTACTATGACTAGGGGTTGAGATGATTATGATTTTCTCTTTTAAATCTGTTGATGTGATGAATTAATGATATTTTTAGATCTTTCAATAGCAATTTTCTTAGGATTCCTAAAAGACAATAGTAGATATGTTTTTATGTGTTGTATTTGCTTTTCAGTGTTTTATTAAGTATATCTATAACTTCATATGCAAGTGAGATGGACATATTATTTTCTCTTCCCTTGTTATTTTTTAGTTTTATTGTCAAGATTATGTTTGTTTCATAGAGCTGGGAAACAAGTCACTCTCTCCTTTTTCCCCTCCCTTTTTTCCCATTCTCTGAATAATACATGATTGAAATGCTTTATTTACTAAGAGTCTGAAAACATTTACATCTAAAGATCTCTGATGCTGGTATACTTATTGTAGAAAGATTTTTTTTTTAAGCCAGTAGTTCCATTTCTTTAATAGTTCTAAATATATCTGGATTTTCATTATTATCTCTTCTTGAGATTGATTATATTTTTATAAATATATTTAAATTTCATAGAAAATTTCCAGTTTACTGGCATAAAAATTATTCATAGAGGGAATTCTACAGTGGTCCAGTGGTTAAGATTCAGTGCTTTCCCTGACATGGTTGAGGTTCAATGCCTAGTAGGGGAATTAAAATCCCATAAGCTGTATGGCATGGTCCAAAAAAAAAAAAAAAACATAGAATTCCTTTAATATACTTTGGTTTTGTTGTGTCTCTGATTATGTTCTTTTTCAATCCTAATATTTATTTGACCTCTTTCTCTTTTTTTTTTCCTTGTTTACCTGTGTTTTCTTTTTAAAAGACAGCCTTCTGAATGGGAGAAAACAATAGCAAATGAAGCTACTGACAAACAACTAATCTCAAAAATATACAAGCAACTTATACAGCTCAACTCCAGAAAAATAAACGACCCGATCAAAAAATGGGCCAAAGAACTCAATAGACATTTCTCCAAAGAAGACATACGGATGGCTAACAAACACATGAAAAGATGCTCAACATCACTCATCATCAGAGAAATGCAAATCAAAACCACAATGAGGTACCATTTCACACCAGTCAGAATGGCTGCGATCCAAAAGTCTGCAAGCAATAAATGCTGGAGGGGGTGTGGAGAAAGGGGAACCCTCTTACACTGTTGGTGGGAATGTAAACTAGTACAGCCACTGTGGAAAACAGTGTGGAGATTCCTTAAAAAATTGCAAATAGAACTGCCTTATGACCCAGCAATCCCACTGCTGGGCATACACACCAAGGAAACCAGAATTGAAAGAGACACATGTACCCCAATGTTCATTGCAGCACTGTTTATAATAGCCAGGACATGGAAACAACCTAGATGTCCATCAACAGATGAATGGATAAGCAAGCTGTGGCATATATACACAATGGAGTATTACTCTGCCATTAAAAAGAATAAATTTGAATCAGTTCTAATGAGATGGATGAAACTGGAGCCTATTATACAGAGTGAAGTAAGCCAGAAAGAAAAACACCAGTACAGTATACTGACACATATATATGGAATTTAGAAAGATAGTAATGATGACCCTGTATGTGAGACAACAAAAGAGACACAGACATAGAGAACGGACTTTTGGCCTCTGAGGGAGTAGGAGAGGGCAGGATGATTTGGGAGAATGGCATTGAAGCATATATACTATTATGTAAGAAACGAGGCGCCGGTCTATGTTCGATGCAGGATGCAGGATGCTTGGGGCTGGTGTACTGGGATGATCCAGAGAGACGTTGTGGAGTGGGAGGTGGGAGGGGGATTCAGGACTGGGAGCTTGTGTACACCTGTGGTGGATTCATGTCGATGTATGGCAAAGCCAATAGAGTATTGTAAAGTAAAATTTTAAAAATAAATAAATTTTTTAAAAAAAGAAAAAGAAAACACAATTATTTATTTTAAATTAAAAAGTGAAACATTAAAAATGCTTAGAAATTAAATGCAGCCCATTTCATTAAACTGCATGTATTTTTAAAGACAGAAAAATAAAGATTACATAACCACATTTGCCATACCTATGCACATTACAGTGGGGAAAAAAATGAATGCCTAGAGTAGAACAAGACACAGTATTAAATTCATAAGTTTCATTTCTAATTTGGGGCCTGTTACCAGTGTCTTAAGGTATTTTACTTCTATCCTGATCAATAACAAGTACGTAAAATTTGTCTATCCCAAAGAGTGTTTGAAATCAACAATTCTCATACTTTTTGTCAAGCAGCTTCATTTTCAAATCACAAAGCAAACACCAACAGAACCATTATTCCTTAAACTGCAGAGAGAGGGGCCTCAAAGCACTGTCTGCCTTCCTTTCCTTTGCCTTGTGACTCTGGCAAGTCACTTAGTACCTATTGTCAGTTTCAGAGGCAGACGCTACTCATTATCAGTTCTCTCCTTGTCTTTAGCTATCAAGGGCAATTAGTTTGGGGCATCAATGTGCTTTCCCTAAGTTTCCATAGCTTTCCCATCAATTACCTTTCCCTAAGTTAGCTTTAGTCACTGAGAAGTAAAAAGGAATTCCTGAGAGGAGCTTCCATGAAATCTTTCAAACAGAGCCAGGGTCAGCTGGCATTGCATTTTGGACCTTTGTTCTTCATGGTTCCCCTCTATGTGTGTGCACACTTACTCGCTCAGTTGTGCCTGACTCTTGGCAACCCCGTAGACTGTAGTCCTCCAGACTCCTCTATACATGGGATTTTTCAGGCAAGAATACTGCAGTGGGTTGCCATTTCCTTCTCCAGGGGATCTTCCCAACCCAGGGATTGAACCTGCGTCCCCTGTTTATCCTGCACTGCAGGAGAATTCTTTGTCCACTGATCCATTGGGGATCTAGACATCGCACCTGGAGGAGCAGGAGTCCTGCTCCTGCTGGATGATGAAGTACATCACACCCATGGATGGGATGGCAAAGTAGGAAGATGAAGGGCTTTCTTACCGCACCATGTAGTAAAAGCATCTGCCCTGGACACTGTTTTTTTGCTGTTGTTGTTTAGTTGCTCAGTTGTGTCTGACTTTTTTGCAGCCCCATGAACTGTAGTCCACCAGGCTCCTTCTCTCTAACTAATTTGCTTGAGCTTCTGTTTTTTAAATGTTCATGGTTTATAGCAGAGTACATCCTGTGTGCTGTGTGCTAAGTCACTTCAGTCGAGTCCAACTCGTGCAATCCCATGAACTGCAACCTGCCAGGCTTCTCTGTCCATGGGCTTCTCCATCCATGGGATTCTCCAGGCAAGAATACTGGAGTGGGTTGTCATGGCCTCCTCCAGGGGATCTTCCAGACCCAGGGACTGAACCCCGCCCTGTGTCTCTTATGTCGCTTGTATTGGAAGACGGGTTCTTTACCACTAGTGCCACCTGGGAAGCCTAGTGTACATCCTAATACACTTTGTTTTTCTGATACTATCTGAAAGGAACAATTGTACCAATCCCTGTGATTACTGATCAGCACAAGGCTTAGCTTCATGGGATCAGAAAATATTTACTGCTAATACTATTAGCAAGGTTTCTATTGTAAACCTTAATGGACAGACAACTCTAAGACGCAGAATGTCATCTGAGGCAAGATGTGAGTGAGAGAGAAAGATGTGGGTGTGAAACCAAATACAAAGGTATACATTTAAAAATTGGATTTATTTGTAGTTACACCTTCATTCAGCTAGGGAAGGTTTCTATATTATACACTTTGGAGCTATAGCATCTTCCCATAGTCTAAAAGAAGTCAATAAGTAATTGATAATTTTTCTGTCACTGTGGGCAATTAATAGGAGTTACACAGCATCGGTTACATCAATTTTCCTGCATCTGAGGAGCAAAAAATTGATTTCACAAACTTACTGGTGCATATTGATTCAACGCATATCCCTAGGCCATTTCTATTTAACGCTTTTGTGCAGTCATTGAAAAAAGTCTCAGGACTGTCAAATAAAATCTAGTTCTGTGGAGTTTTTATCTATTACTCTGCTTTGCAAGTATTTTTGTAACAGTAATGCACTTTCAAGCTGAGGCATGTGGATAGTTTCTCTCTTAAAATATTTTCGTATCTGGAAAATAAGAATAGGAAACAGCTAAAAATTATTCATTTATGTCTGAAATCTCAGATGACACATTCACAAAGGTATTAGAGTCTGTGTTTCTTTGAAAAAGAACAGGATTTGTGTTTTAAGCTTCTCTCCTGGGTTTCAATAAGCGGTTTGAGATAAAGGAATACAAATATATTTCCAACACTTTATTTTTCAGGGGGTCCTCTGCCCTCATCATCCCAAGGAGGCCTGGGGTCACATTCAAAGAGGAGGGAAACATCCAAAAATATATCTGAATATATATTATATTCAGTAGTAATAGACCTTAAAAGCAATTCTAAAAATTTCTTTATTCAGTGAATGTGGATGAAGTGTCCATTCTGTGTCAGGTACTTTCTGGGTCTTGGGGAAGATACTGTGAGCAACACTGACAAGACTCTTGTTCTCATACAGCTTCTATTCAAGACAAGAATAGATGGGTGGGGAGGAGAAAGATAGGAAAACATAATCAAACAGCATAATTTAAAATAGTGTTAATGCTGTGAAAAGTGGTAATGGTGCCAAGCAATGTGATGAAACAGTAAGTGGTATAGAGTAGGAATAAGCTATTTAGATATGGCTGTCAAGTCTTTTTCAGAGGAGGCAACATGTGAGTTAAAACCTGAATTATAAGGAAGAAGATGTACAAAAGTCAGGTAAAGGATATTCTAGAAAGAAAGAATAGGTTATGCAAAAGCCCAAAGGCAGGAAAAAGGTGCGAGTTCTTCAAGGAGCATACAGAAGAGCAAGTGGCTGGAGGTTGCAAAGAGTGAACAGGGTAAAATGAGAGCATAAAAATCTTCATTCTAACATTTATGTGACATTAGGAGTCACTAGAGGGTACCTGGAGAAGGCAATGGCACCCTACTCCAGTACTCTTGCCTGGAAAATCCCATGGAGGGAGGAGCCTTAGGCTGCAGTCCATGTGGTCGCAAAGAGTAGGACACGACTGAGCGACTTCACTTTCACTTTTTACTTTCATGCATTGGAGAAGGAAATGGCAACCCACTCCAGTGTTCTTGCCTGGAGAATCCCAGGGACAAGGGAGCCTGGTGGGCTGCCATCTATGGGGTCACACAGAGTCAGACATGACTGAAGTGACTTAGCATTAGCAGCAGCAGCAACAGAGGATGCCTGGCATGGGAGTTACTGGCCAGACTCATTTTGTTTATCCAATCCCAGTGTCCCTAATTAAATCTACTTTTTCATTAATCTTGTCTTTCAATCACTTCCTGCCCCCCTAATGTGAGGATGAAGCAAGAACCTTTATCCTTATTCTTGGGCTTTTTGCTTCCCTGGTGGTTCAAACAGTAAAGAAGCATCTGCCTGCAATGTAGGAGACCTGAATTCGATCCCTGGGTTGGGAAGATCCCCTAGAGAAAGGAATGGAAACTCACTCCAGTATTCCTGCCCAGAGAATTTCATTGATCTAGGGCTACAGTACATGGGACCTCAAAGAATCAGACAGGACTGAGTGACTTTCAATTTCACTTGGGCTTTTTATCCTCCAGTCTCATGAGAAAACAAATTTATATTGTTTAATCTACCCAGTCTACGGTATTTTGTTATAAAACTCCAAGGTATTTGGATCTGAGCTTTCCAAAAGTGACCTGCATAGAGACAGAGAATAGCTTGAGAATGAAGCATTAACCCCTATGACACATGTCAAAATCACAGTGACTTCCAACTCAATGCTTATCAAAACTATTACCTTCAATTTGATAGATAAGAAATTGTTTTCCAAACTTTGCTCTAGAATATAAAATCTACATTTATACAATACCCCTTGACTGAATCACAGCAGCATCCTCCTGAAATCAGTTATCTATTTGATGATGAGGCAAACATAAAAACATATGGCTGCATTCAACAAAGTAGCAGTCAAGCTACATATATTTCATTTTATAATGGCTAAATGTATAGAGTGGTATTTATTTTCTAATTGAAATTTACTGTCATTTCTTCCTGAAATATTCTTCCTGAAGATGTGAAAGTATGTTATGTTTCAGCAAATGTAACTTTATTCTTCTTAATTAATAACACAATTGTGGTTTCTCATTTTGATGTATTATAAGAATCTCAACAGTTGGAAGAGTTTGTAAAATGTGTTTTGTTGTGTTGCTTAATACCTTATTAGGAAAATTGTTTTGCCTCCAAGTTAGTTCTGTTTGCTATATTACAATGAGACTGTAAGTTACTTTGACATGGAAACAGAAAAAGGAAGTCTATACTTATAAATAAGAGTTCATACAAAAGAGAAAATGTAAAATTATTCCATAACCTACATGATGATTGAGAATACTGATCAGCCTAAGCGTAAAAATGCAAACACAAGGCTATTTTCTTTTTCTTCTGATATCTTTATGAACATAATCAAGACGTTGATACAGCCCTTACTAGTCAATATTATAAACACTGTTAATGTCTATGAATACATATGACTCATTTCCACTTTTTAGCATTTACATGCCCCTAAAAATAATTGCCCTCTAGTTCTGCTCAACTTAAATAATAAGAACCTACCAGAACTGATTCTCCTCTATAAGAATAACAAAATTAGCTTATTTCATGGTTATGTGTGATTATTCTCATGTGAAATATTCAAAAAATTGATTGTAATATATAACTATCAACTTCAGTGTGCAGTCTAAGAAGAAAAAGAAGGTGGGGTAGACAGCAAAATGTTGTCCAAGATGGAGATTTATTGTTAAACTAAAATAAGAGCAGATTAAGCAAGGGATTTTCAGGCAAAGGGAAACAAAACATACTGCTGTCCTGATGCATGGTTATAGTATTAAAGCTAATCAATTTTGTTTGGTGAGTGTTCTGGTGCTAAACCTGTAGTGAAAGTGAAAGTCACTCAGTAGTGTCCGACTCTTTGCAACCCCGTGAACCATACAGTCCATGGAATTCTCCAGGCCAGAATACTAGAGTGGTAGCCTTTCCCTTCTCCAGGGGATCTTCCCAACCCAGGGATCGAACCCAAATCTCCCACATTGCAGGCAGATTCTTTACCAGCTGAGCCACAGGGAAGCCCAAGAATACTGGAGTGGGTAGCCTATCCCTTCTCCAGAGGATGTTCCCAACCCAGGAATCAAACCAGGGTCTCCTGTATTGCAGGCAGTTTCTTTACCAGCTGAGCTATCAGGGAAGGCCTAGAGTATATTAATTAATCTTCTTTACCCTTGAGAAAGAATCCTTAGTTTCTCTTCTTCTCTCTCAAAAGAAAGAGAAAGAGAAGGGGGAGAGGAAAAGAGAAAGGAAAGAAAAGAATCAAAGAAAGAGGGAGGGAGGGAGGGAGG
>SJYV01027424.1:1462865-1557949 GCA_006410875.1 Neotragus pygmaeus
GAGGGAGGGAGGGAGGAAAGATAAAAGGGAGGGACAGAGGGAGGGAAGGGAAAGAGACTGAGAGAAAGAAAGGGAGGGGGAGAAAGGACAGGCAGACAAAAAAGGAAAGGAGAAAACAAAGGAAAAAATGAGAGGGCTGGGAAGAACAGCTCAGACATGGATTGAAAAGAACTAGGTAGGTTTTAGGTTGCTTTAGGAACAAGAAAAAAAGTTATGGAAACCATGAAGTTAGAGTGTAGTGAAACCCTCCCTTTCAGTAATGATCAACATACCACAGGGCTTGTCAAATTTCACAATCCCCTGGAAGCAATGATTACATTGGCCACAATCAGATGAGTGCCCTACGGGGGCCAATCTGCTTGGGGTGCTGATAAACCAAGTCTGCACACAAAGCTTCAAGTAGTCTGGAGAGCAAAATAAGATCTGGCCTGCTTACCCAGAGTGGCTTTTGGATATCTTGCATTGCTGCACAATATGCCACTCTTTAAAGATAAAGAAATAACACCCGCCAGCAATCACCTTTCATCAGTCATTCTGGTCTCAGTAGAAATGAGGTTCAAGTTGCCAGGGCCTGGTGTGAATGTTCCTTTGTAAACATACCTGGGCTTCATGCTGCTTTGTTATGTGGCTACTTACATAATTTATAGCCTCAGCACTTGGGCCAGGATTATAGGAAATCTATGCCCACTGTCTGCATTTGTTCTTTCATTTGCCTGAGCATGTACTTTAAAGAGATCATCTTGCTAATTCTGCTTTCCCTTTTCCTTAAATTGCTTTTGTGTATGTGTGTAAACAAATATTATAAACTATGTAAAATATTATAAAACTATTTTTTTCAAAATATAATATGTGTAAAATAAAAAATTATTTTATTCCTATCTTGGTTCTTTGTACCTTAATCATCTTGCCTGAGTCCCAAAGTAGGCAAAAAGAAATTTCACTTATAACGTTGTATGTTGTTTCATTTAACCACAGGCTTATTACTGATCTTTGTAATACAAGCCCCCTTAGCGAACAATATGTATTTTTAAAAAAATAGGGGATCACAGTGTTCCTAACATCCCATGTGTATTTCTCAAATAATCTGTTCTCTCTTAAAAGTACTCATTGCCAAATCACTAAGAATTAGAGGGAAAACTCCAAAATGTATACATAAAGGTGGTAAGTTTAAAACTGAGGTATTGCTAGTATATATTTTGTTTGGACTGCTAAAACAAATCATAATATAGTGAGTGGTTTAACAAACATTTGTTTCTCAAAACTCTGGAGGTTGGAAGTTTAAGATCATCATGTCAGTACAGCTGGGTTCTTGAGAAGAGACCTCTACTAGGTTTACAGATGGTGGTCTTCTTGCTGTATCATCACACAGCAAAAAAAAAAAAAAAAAAAAAAAGAGCTACCTAGCTCCCTGGCCTCCTCTTATAAGAGTACTAACCTCATTCATCAGAGAAGGCAATAGCACCCTACTCCAGTACTCTTGCCTGGAAAATCCCATGGAGGGAGGAGCCTTAGGCTGCAGTCCATGGGGTCGCAAAGAGTGAGACATGACTAAGGGACTTCACTTTCACTTTTCACTTTCATGCATTGGAGAAGGAAATGGCAACCTACTCCAGTGTTCTTGCCTGGAGAATCCCAGGGATGGGGGAGCCTGGCGGGCTGCCATCAATGGGGTAGCACAGAGTCAGACACGACTGAAGAAACTCAGCAGCAGCAACCTCATTCATGAGGGCTCCATCCTCATGACCTATTACCTCCCAAAGGTCCTACCTCCTAATAACATCACGTTGGAGTTAAGGTTTCAACATATGAATTTGGGGCACACATTCTTTAGATAAATTGACACCTTTAATCTAAGTGCACCAAGGAAAAAAGGCAAAACTATGAGATGTCTCTGACACCTTTCATCTACCACAAAAATCATACTCAGTGGTTTTTTTATGGGCTCTACTGCTCCCACCTTAAAGGAAATGTTATGCTATTTATTATTGCTCTAATTGCATTAAAAAAAAAAAAACCAAAACACTGAATACTGCGAATGAGAGTACCTCTGTTGGTAAAACTCCTGGTATTTGTGAGATGATAGTAGAAAAGATTCAGTTTTAATCAGTAAAAACACCATACCTTCTCAACTGGAAGTATATAATTTTAACATCCATTTACTCCAGCAGCAAACACAAGGCTGACTAAAATGATCAAAATGTACCAATACATTTTATGCACTCTATACAATTACAGGCTCTTGTACACTGTTAATGAGACCAGTAAAATAATTCATTTACATGGTCATTGATAATATCAACATACGTGTGCAACTACTAATGTGAACTANACACAAGGCTGACTAAAATGATCAAAACGTACCAATACATTTTATGCACTCTATACAATTACAGGCTCTTGTACACTGTTAATGAGACCAGTAAAATAATTCATTTACATGGTCATTGATAATATCAACATACGTGTGCAACTACTAATGTGAACTAATAAAAGAAAACGGAATCCATTGCTTCTTTAATCTCAAATTTCCCATAAGATATAAAAAAGTGATAAACCATCTTAGAGATAAATATAATGTGTAATAAGAGTCAAATGACTGGACTTGAGTCTCCAGACATCTGCCACCATGGTAACTTCTATAAAGACAGACACAAAAATAACAGGACTGGCAAAATCAAGTTTCCTGGAAAATCATCTCTGCAAAAGAGGTAAAAACTCAAAGCTTTCTCATTATTCTCTTGCCAAGGGATGAAACCATGAACACTATGGCATGTTTCAAGATTCCAGATAAGTGGTAAAACCAGTCTTAAACCCACAACTCCACTTCAGAATAACTGCTCATTTAGAATCCTTCTGAACAAAGATGACACATAATATGATATTTTTCCACTTCAGTTGTTAGTCCCTTTGAAAGAGTTACACTTGACATTCAGTGACAAATCACGTCCCTTAAGGCTCTTAAGTCACATACCACCTACTGCAGACTTGAGATTTAAGTCCTGTACAAGACAATAATTCTCTACCAAACCAAAAATACACTTCCTGAGAACTGTCACCTCCTCCTCCAACCGTGAGCCCCTCTTCAACAGGCTCCCTTGAAGGAGATCTTTAAAATAGAAAGCAATTATGAACTGGCATGCTATAGTCCATGAGGTTGTAAAGAGTCAGACATGACTTAGCAACTCAGGAACAAAACATTTTCCCCTATCTCCAGAGGAATTCAGTATAAGGTAGTCTTTATATCCATGAGCTTTTACCCATAGTAAGAAGATGCACATTAAAATATGAATTTACTAAATGCTAATTATTTTCCAGGAAATGAATTAGAATTAGAAATGGCTTGCCAGGTAGCTCAGTGGTAAAGAATCTGCCTGCCAATGCAAGAGATGCAGGAGACACAGGTTCAATCCCTGGGTTGGGAAGATACCCTGGAGGAGGACCCACTCCAGGATTCTTGCTTGAGAATCCCATGGACCGAGGAGCCTGGCAGGCTACAGTCCATGAGGCTGCAAAGAGTTGGACAGGATGCATGTGAAATTGGAAACGGGCAAAGATGGCAAAGTAGGAAGACCCTGCTCACCTCCTTTCACACTTTCACAGGTATACCAAAATTGCAACTATTTACAGAGCAACTTTTGCTGAGAAGATCAGAATCAAGAGAAAAGATCTACAATGAGTGATATAAAGAAGGAACACCAAGACAGATAAGAGGGGTGGAGCTGCAGTGTAGACAAACCCATTTCCCAGGTGCACAACACACAAACGGGAGGATAATTATAATTGCAGAAGTTCTCCCCAAAAGGCAACAGCTGTGAGCCCTACATCAGGCTCCCCAGCCTGGGGGATCCTGCAATCAGAAGACAAGCCACCAGAACTTGTGTCTTTGAAGTCCGGTGGAGCTTATTTTCAGGAGATTCAGAGGGCTGTGGAAATAGAGACTCCATTCTTACATGGTGCACACAGACTCTCACACACTCCAGGACCCCAGGCAGAAGCAGTAATTTGAAAGGAACCTAAATAATTTCATATCAAAATACACAATCAGTCCTACTATTCCATTGGCTATATAATTGATACCTTATACAATTTTGTGGGCTTAGAAAAATGAATTAATTGCATATTTTAGTTGCAAATAGCCATTCACAAATAAACTAATATGGTCCCGAGAAACATAACAGATAGGAGATTCTGACTAAAGTTTGGTCAGTTTCTCCTTCTAAACAGGCAAGACTGGGAAAGCATTTGTATGATAAAGAGTTCCCAGTTTCTGCATCCTTCATGCATTTTCCACCTTGCTTGATCATCTGCTGCAACCTTCCCAAACCAATCTCTTTCTTATTTGTATGTGGAAGAAAGGCATTCCCTAAGGAAATGCACAAAATTGAGGTATTTTATGGATGCAGTCAGCATGTAACAAATGACTTATGGCAACCATCTGAAATGCAGCAATTTTGCATTTTCTAAGTCCATTTACTATACTCTGCTACACTCTTGAGACCTAACCATGACCCTAAATGTTTCACTGTATCCAGAAAACACTCTAAGATGAACTTTTTATAAAGTAGTAAATGTCCTTGGGCATATCTATTGCTTCCAGGTAACCTTAACTATGATAGTCACTAGTATAGTGGTCAGAAGAAATGTCCCAAACACATCAGCTGCAATTAAAATAAATAAAAGGATGCCAGGGATCACACATAACACACTATGGCCTCTAGCATAAACCACTCTCAAGATTTGCCTGTTGTACTTTTTAACATATTTACCTCGGTTTTTGGCAAGATAATTATAATACCAACAATTTTATATAAAAAGTCATTGTTACTGGCAAAATATCAAAATCTTGAATATATTTAATAGTAGGTAGCCATGTGGCTATATTAAAATAATATGTACCTCTGATAACTTTATTTAATTTTTAAATTCTTTATAGCGCTAACAATATAACACCTCCTGTCATTCACTCGCTGGGTCCAACCTCTGCTACAACCATGGACTGTAGCAACCCAGGCTTCCCTGTCCCCCACTATCTCTCAGAGTTTGGTCCAGTTCATGTCCACTGAGTCAGTGATGCTTTCTAACCATCTCAGCTTCTGCTGCTTCCTCACTAGAACCTGGGTAAAATCCAATCTCCTCACTTGACACTGGAATTTAAGACTTGACAGCTCTCTCCTACCTACCACTCTAATTTTCACTCCCTTTGCTACACTGGATAAACTGTCTCAGTCTGCTTCTTCACTGAAAAGATGCTCAATATTGCTAACTATTAGAGAAATACAAATTTCTCAAAGCTACAAAGTCACCTCACAACAGTCAGAATGGGCATCATCAAAATGCCCATAATAAACTCTGGACGGGTTGTACAGAAAAGGGACTCCTCCTACACTTTTGGTGGGAATGTAAATTGGTATAGCCACTATGGAGAACAGTACGGTAGTTCCTTGAAAAAGTAAAAACAGAGCTAATGTATGATCCTGCAATCTCACTCCAGGGTGTAAATTTGGAGAAAAATCGTAATTTAAAAAGATAAAGCACCTTAATATTCATAGCAGCACTATCTACAACAGTCAAGACATGGAAGCAATTTAAATGTCCATTAACAGGTTAATGGATAAAGAAGATGTGGTATGTACACATTCAATGGAATATTATTACCTGGCCAAAAAATGAATGAAATAATGACATTTGCAACAACATGAATGGACCTAGAGATTGTCATACTAAGTGAAGTCAGAAAGAAAAAGACAAATATTGTATGATAACACTCATATGTGAACACCCCCCCAAAAAGAGAATGATATGAATGAACTTGTATACAAAACAGAAATAGATTGACAGACATAGAAAGCAAACTTGTTATTAACAAGGGGGGAAGGGTAGAGGGAGGAATAAATTAGGCGTTTGGGATTAACAAATACACTACTACTACTACTACTACTACTACTAAGTCGCTTCAGTCGTGTCCGAGTCTGTGCAGCCCCATAGACAGCAGCCCACCAGGCTCCCCCGTCCCTGGGATTCTCCAGGCAAGAACACTGGAGTGGGTTGCCATTTCCTTCTCCAATGCGTGAAAGTGAAGTCACTCAGTCGTGTCCAACCCTCAGCGACCCCATGGACTGCAGCCTACCAGGCTCCTCCATCCATGGGATTCTCCAGGCAAGAGTACTGGAGTGGGGTGCCATTGCCTTCTCCTTCTATGTATAAAATACATAACCAACAAGAACCTACTGTATAGTGCAGGGAACTATACAAAACATTCTGAAATAGCCAATAAGGGAAACAAGTCTGAAAAATAACAGACATATATATGTATGACCAAATCCCTTGAAACTAACACAACATTGTTAATCAACTATACTCCAGGCTTTTTAGTCCCTCTTCACTTTCTGCCATAAGGCTGGTATCATCTGCATATCTGAGGTTATTGATATTTCTCCCAGCAATCTTGATGCCAGCTTGTGCTTCTTCCAGCCCAGCGTTTCTCATGATGTACTCTGCATAGAAGTTAAATAAGCAGGGTGACAACATACAGCCCTGATGTACTCCCATGTCACTTAGTCTTCTATAATCTAAATATTTATTGAGTTTTTATATTTAAAGGTTTGGCATCTTTAAAGAGAACAGTCCAGTTACATATAGAATGTCTCTGATTTGGATTTGTGTGGTGGTTCCTCATTACTGGATTCATATTATGGACTTTTGGTAGGAGCACCTTGGAGGTGATATAGTCGTGTAAAGTTCTTCCTAGATCACTGTGTCAGGAGGTATGTGCTGTGTGCTCAGTCGTGTCTGACTCTTTGTGACCCCGTGGACTGCAGCCCACCAGGCTCCTCTGTCTTTAGGATTTCCCAGGCAAGAATACTGGAGTGGGCTGTCATTCCTTTCTCCAATCAGGAGGTATACCCTATTGATTTGTCCCATGACTGGGACTAATAAAGTGATGTCTGCCAGGATTCTCTACTACAAAGTTAATATTTTACACTTTGTAACTGGCAAGTCTTATGAGGAGATAAGTGAGACTGAGTATTCCATTATTCCTTAAACTTTCACCCACTGGTTTTTATAGCCATTAAAAATTCTTGCCTGAATCAATTATTATTATTACAATTCAGTTCAGTTCAGTTGCTCAGTCATGTCCGACTCTTTGTGACCCCATGGACTGCAGCACGCCAGGTCTCCCTGTCCATCATCAACTCCCAGAGTCCACCCAAACCTATGTCCATTGAGTCGGTGATGCCATCCAACCATCTCATCCTCCAATTGCCAAACAATAATTCTAATTTGGCTATTCTTTATTAGTTTGGAGAAAAGAAACTGTTGGGGAAGATTTCTCTTTAATTCATTTAGTTAACTATACTGATTTTAATTCACGAATTCATATTCAATAGGATAAAATCCTTTGCCTTCATTCTTTATCTTGATGTTCAAATTGTCTAGTATGTGGCTAGAGGAGGTCTCTTCAAACATGCTCCTGTATCCTTTGGAAAAATCAGCCATTGAGTACATCCTCACTGTATTTTCCATGCCTCAGTTCTGGAATCATATATTTTTCTAAGGAGCCCAGGAGTTTTCATTCATTTTAGTAGATAATGTATTTGAAAACCAACACAAGGCCCATTTTCTTTCGAAACATCTCAAATCAGGCTGAACAAAACAGTCCACATTAAAAAATCAAATGACCTTTCTCATTTTTCACCATACATGCCCAAGCAGGATCATCTGACTTCATGAGTCACTCACTTGAAATATGCCCTTCCTTGGCTTCCCAGGTGACATTTTCTGAATTCTTCTTAGACCTTATTGGTGTTACTTCTTGGTTTCCTTTGCAAGTTCTTCCTCATTTTTGCTGACCTTTGTTTACTGTATTACCCTAGGACAATCCTTAGAGTTCATCTCTAAGTATATATAGTTCCTAAAGAACCTCACAAAGGAGGCGTGATAGCATGATTCCAGAAATCAGTCTGCCTGAGTTTGCATCCCAACTCCATTACTTACTACAAGTAAGTAGATTATAAAGAAGATACATAACCTTCTATGCCTCAGAATTCTCATCCATAAAATGGAAATATTAATAATACCTACTTTACAAGGCTGTTCTGAGAATTAAAACTGTTCCTGGCCCATAATAAATTCTATATATCATCATTATCAAGTCCCACATTTTTAAATATCATCTTTATCTCTCTCCAGCCTTAATCTCCTCTATGAAAGTGTGAAAGTGAAAGTGTTAATCACTTAGTCACGTCGATTTCGCAACCCCATGGACTACTGTAGCCCCCCAGGTTCCTCTGTCCAAGGAATTCTCTAGGCAAGAATACTGGAGTGGCTTGCCTTTCCCTTCTTCAGGGGATCTTCCCAACCCAGGGGTCAAACCTGGGTTTCCCACATTGCAGGCAGATTCTTTACCATCTAAGCCACCAGAGAAGCCCCTAACTTCCCTTATACTCAGAAATTCTTCCAGCCGCTGTATATAAAATGGTGACTAGGTATCTAACAGAAATCTCAAAATTAACATATGTAGGACCAAACATTTAACTTTATTCATAATAGCTCTTTTCTCTTGTCTCCCAGTAATTCCCATTTCAGAAAACAAGAGAAGGAAGGATCCATTCGAAAACATAAATAAAATCATATTCTCTCTCTACTCAAAATGCTCAAAAGACCTACCTTTATAAAAATTAAAGGAAAGCCCCTTACTGTGACCTACAGGCTCTGTGTAGCTTTGTCTCAACTACTTCAACAACTTCCCATCTTTTCTTTGCCTCCCCACTCACTCAGGGCCTGAGCACTCTCTTTGCCCCTGCCTGAAGCTCTCATCCTGTCCACATCCAAATGTCTCATTTGCTCACAGTCTATATTAGTCAGATTATTTTAGAGGAAGAGAACAAAATGAACTATGCATATAATTGCCAATTCAAGATCCAGGAAGAGCTGATGTTTCAAATGGAGTCCAAAGTCAGGAAAAACCCATGTCCCAGGTCAAAGGCAGCAAGAATTTTCCTTCCTACTCATGGGAGAGTCTGTCTTCTTGTTCTACCCAGGCCTTTATCTACCCAGGCCTTTATCTGATTTAATGAGACTGACCCACATTAAGGAGGGCAATCTACTTTAGTCAGTTTACCCATTCAAATGTTAATCTCATCCAAAACACCCTCACCATAATACCCAGAATGATGTTTGACCAAACATCTAGGCACCCTATGCCACAGTCAAGTAGATGCACACAATTAACCATTACACAATCCTTCACAGAATTTTGCTGAAATATTATATCAGATAGGATGTCTCTAACCACCCCTATAAAATCACAACCATATTCTGCCTCTTGTTCCTGTACTTTTTCTTTCTAGCACTTATTATCAACTGATGTATTAAATTGGTGTTCTATGTTTACTGTCTCTTTCTCCCTTTCACCTAATACATTTGATTATAAGTTTCATGAAAGCATGCACTTTGTTTATTCACTGCTTTATTTCTAGTGCTTGGAACAAAGAGGTAATCATTAAACATTTGCTCACTGAATATGTGAATATCTTCCTTACCTGCCATATTACTTAAAAGGTAAACTAGCTTGTTCTTTTGTCACAAAGAGGAGTAATAAGCCATAGAATTTAGCCATTCATATGTGATAACCTAGAGACAACCTTCTAGAAGACAATCATTCATGACAATGGAAACTGCCTTTTTGTTTTAGAATACACATATTTTTATGTGAATCATCATCATCACTCTTAAAAANTGTCGGGCCTGTCGCATGTCAAGAGGAGGCGATTACACAGGAAGGTCAAGAGGAACTCCACAGGTTCGAGCCACGTGATCCACGATACCCCCAGATGTCTCTGTCCATTCGAGAGAAACCTTGTGGACCTGCACAGCCTCGACTGTCACCCCGAATATTGGCTCCCCCCACGGTGGCACGTATTTCAACCCTGTGGGAAAGCCTCGAGGGGAAGCCCCAGAACCCTGTGTCACCTCGACGGGAATCCTGACACTGTGGCTACAGCTCCGGAGGATAGCGTACATGCACGTCTCCACTAGAGCCGAGATATGACTCCATTGGGGATCCTACAGAGAAACCCCATGGTCCAAGTAAGCAGTGAGAGAATCCTCAGGATCCACATGAGGACTTAGGAGCAGGCCCTGACTGCCAAGAAATTCCCAGGGGCCCCTCACAACTCACGTGAAACCTGGCCTTTCCGGAGGGCACAGGGGCGGGTCCCTCTGTTCCCCGTCGTAAGTCGAGAGAAACCTACCGAAACTCGAGAAAAACCAGGAGGATCTCCCCTCCTGTCAAAATGAGACCCTTGTCTTCTGCGGAAACTGATCGGAAGTCACCCCATCCCTCATGAACCTTGACGGGTTCCTTCACACGCTTGCATCGAGTCAAGAATATCCTGATATACAGGTCTCCACACGAGAGGAACACTGAGGATCCTGCCACAACTCAAGAGGATGCCCGTGTCCCCCTGCTCCGATCGAGATCAGGCTTCCTTTCCTGGCCTCGTCGAGGAAGGGTTGCTGACAGGCCCGTCGCATGTCAAGAGTAGGCGCTTGCCACAGGAATGTCCAGAGGAACGCCGGGGGGGCCGAGCCACGTGATCCACGATACCCGCAGATGTCTCTGTCCATGCCAGAGGAAACTGGTGGCCCTGTACCGCCTTGACTGTCACCCCGAAGATTGGCTCCCACCACGGTGGCATGTGTTTCAACCCTGTGGGAAAGACTCGAGGGGAAGCCCCAGAACCCTGTGTCACCTCAACGGGAAGCCTGAACCTGCAGCTACAGATTTGGAGGAAAGTGGAGTTGCAAGTCTCCACTCAAAACGAGACCTGACTCCACTGAGGAGCCTCCAGAGGAACCCCACGGTCCACGTCTGCAGTGGAGAGGAATCCTTAGGTGTCAGATGAGGATTTGGGACCAGGAACCGACTGCCAAGGAATCCCCAGAGTCCCCTGGCAAGTCACGAGGTGCCTGCCCTTTCTGGAGGGCCCAGGAGCGGGTCCCTGGGGTCCCCATCTTAAGTAGGGAGGAGCCTACCTTAACTCGAGAAAAACCAGGTGGATCTCTCCTCCAGGCGAGATGAGGCCATTTTTGCTCTGCAGCACCTCATGGGAAATCACCACATCGCTCATGAACCTCCACGGGTTCCTTCACAAGCTTGCAGTGACTCAAGATTATACCGACATACAGGTCTCCACGCGAGAGGAACACTGAGAGTCCCGCCACAATTCAAAAGGACCCCTGTGTCCCCCTGTTCAGCTCGAGATCAGGCTTCCTTTTCCGGTCTTGTTGGGGAAGGGTTCCCGATTGTCCCATCACATGTCACGAGGAGGCGCTTGCCACAGGAATGTCCAGAGGAACTCTGGGGGTCGAGCCACGTGATCCACAATATCCCCAAATGTCTCTGTCCATTCCAGAGGAACCTGGTGGCCCAGCATCGCCACAACTGTCACCCCGAAGATTGGCTCCCACCACGGTGGCACGTGTTTCATCCCTGTGGGAAAGCCTCAATGGGAAGCTCCACACCCCAGTGTCACCTCGACAGGAAGCCTGACACTGCTGCTATAGCTCGGGAGGAAAGTGGACGTGCATGTCTCCAATGGAGACGAGACCTGACTCCATTGGGGAGCATCCAGAGAAACCCTACGGTCCAATTAAGCAGTGGAAGGAATACTCATTCTCCAGACGAGGACATTAGAGCAGGCCCCAAATGCCAAGAAACCCCAGAGGCCCCTGGCAATTCTCGTGGAGCCTGGCCTTTCTGGAGTGCACAGGGGCGGGTCCCTGCGTCCCCGTCGTAAGTCGAGAGAAACCTTCCGCAACTTGAGAAAAACCAGGAGGATCTCCCGATCAGGTGAATTGAGGCCCTTGGCCTCTGCGGCACCTCACCAGAAGTCACCCCATCCTTCATGAACCTCGACAGGTTCCTTCACACCCTTGCAGTGACTCCAGAATATCCCGACTTTCAGGTCTCACCTCGAGAGGAACACTGACGTTCCCACCAAAACTCAAGAGGAACTCCGTGACCCCTGCTCCGTTCGAGATGAGGGTTCCTTTCACTGATTCGTCAGGGAAGGATTCCCGCCAATCCTGTGGCATATCAAAAGGAGGCGCTCTCCACAGGTGTGTCTAGAGGAACTCCGGAGGTCATGCCACCTGTTCCACGAGACCCCCAGATGTCTCTGTCCACTCCATCGGAACCTGGTNACTGATTCGTCAGGGAAGGATTCCCGCCAATCCTGTGGCATATCAAAAGGAGGCGCTCTCCACAGGTGTGTCCAGAGGAACTCCAGAGGTCACGCCACCTGTTCCACGAGACCCCCAGATGTCTCTGTCCACTCCATCAGAACATGGGGGCAATGAGCCTCCTCGACTGTCATGCCGAGGATTGGCTCCCCCCATTGTGGCACGTGTTTCAACCCTGTGGAAAAACCTCGAGAAGGAAGCCCCAGACCCCTGTGTCACCTTGACGGGAAGCCTGAGCCTGCAGCTACAGCTCGCGAGGAAAGCGGATGTGCGCGTCTCCACTCAAGACGAGACCTGACTCCCNCACGTGTTTCAACCCTGTGGAAAAACCTCGAGAAGGAAGCCCCAGACCCCTGTGTCACCTTGACGGGAAGCCTGAGCCTGCAGCTACAGCTCGCGAGGAAAGCGGATGTGCGCGTCTCCACTCAAGACGAGACCTGACTCCCCTGGGGAGCCTCCAGGGGAATGCCACCGTCCACATCTGAAGTGGAAAGAAATCCTCAATTTTCAGACGAGGACTTAGGAGCTGGAACCGAATGCCAAGGACTTCCCAGAGGCCCCTGGCAACTCGCCTGGAGCCTGGCATTTCCAGAGGGCCAGGAGCGGGTCCCTGGGGTCCCCGTTGTAAGTCGAGAGGAACCTGCCGTAACTCGAGAAAAACCATGAGGATCTCCCCTCCAGGCGAGATGAGACATTTTTGCTCTGCAGGACAACGCGGGAAGTCACCCCATCTCTCATGAACCTCCACGGGTTCCTTCACACGCTTGCAGTGACTCAAGAATATCGTGACACACAGGTCTCCACACGAGAGGAACACCGAGGGATTGGCCAATACTCACGAGGACCCCCATGTCCCCCTGCTCAGCTCGAGATCAGGCTTCTTTTCCCGGCTTCATCGGGGAAGGGTTCTGAAGGTCCCGTCTTATGTCAAGAGGAGACACTTACACAGGAATGTCAAGAGGAACTTTGGGGGGTCGAGCCACGTGATCCACGATACCCCAGATGTCTCTGTCCATTCCAGAGGAACCTGGTGGCCATGCACCGCCTCGACTGTCACCCCGAAGATTGGCTTCCACCACGGTGGCACGTGTTTCAACCCTGTGGGATAGCCTCGAGGGAAACCCGAGACCCCTGTGTCACCTCGACGGGNCAGACAGACTGAAACCACAATCACAGACAACTAGCCAATCTGATCACATGGACTACAGCCTTGTCTAACTCAATGAAACTAAGCCATGCCATGTGGGGCCAAGACGATGGGTCATGGTGGAGAGGTCTGACAGAATGTGGTTCACTGGAGAGGGGAATGACAAACTACTTCAGTATTCTTGCCTTGAGAACCCCATGAACAGCATGAAAAGGAAAGATAGGACATTGAGAGATGAACTCCCCAGGTCAGTAGGTACCCAATATGCTACTAAAGATCAGTGGAGAAATAACTCCAGAAAGAATGGCGCCAAAGCAAAAACAACACCCAGTTGTGGATGGGACTGGTGATAGAAGCAAGATTCAATGCTGTAAAGAGCAATATTGCATAGGAACCTGGAATGTTAGGTCAATAAACCAAGAGATTACCAAGTTTAGCATAATTATCATAACTATGAATAATTGACTGGTACCTTAAAGTTGCTAACTTTTAAAAAATAGGTAAATTTCTCAACCTTTCAAATAACATTTTATAGCAGTTATCAACCAAAAAGTTGTGATGACTACATTTCTGAGTTAAAATAAGCTAGCACAGTGATCAGTTAACAAAAAGTACATATGATACACCTTCAGCTCTCATTTTTTGCTGTTTATCCTGACAGCCATCTCCATTCTGCTGCCTAGACTCACTTTACAGATAAAGGGAAAACATTTCTCTGTTTCATTTTTCTACTCCCAGTTGCCCTTTCTCTCATTTCATCTCATTTGGTCTCATTTCTATTTTTGACTTCTATTAAGAAACGGAATTTTCTATATTAAATCTACAATGCCCTGTATCTTCATCAATTTTGTTTCAACTGTACACAAATCTGGAAACAGATAACTGTAGCCTGTCAGGAGGTATTTCCATAATAAGGCAGAAGTATCTAAAATTCATTTTTAAGGGAAGTTTCCTAATAAATTTTTAAAGCATTTTTTTTCATTCTCAGCATCAAAGTCTATTATTTTCATAAGCAGTTTTGGGAATG
The DNA here is from genome assembly GCA_006410875.1 of Neotragus pygmaeus. Classification (NCBI taxonomy): domain Eukaryota; kingdom Metazoa; phylum Chordata; class Mammalia; order Artiodactyla; family Bovidae; genus Neotragus; species Neotragus pygmaeus. The sequence goes on from SJYV01027424.1 coordinate 1,477,286, forward strand.
GTATATTCACATGTGAAATTTTGATAACATCCTTTATTATGTTCTTAATAAATGTAGAACTCAATTATTTCAAATCTGTTCAATTAATGCTCTATTGCTTTTTCATGCTGGCCAGTCATTCTTTTAAGCTCTTTGCAGAAATAACAGGAGCTTAAATCACATAATACTTGGTGTTTGAGGAGGGGGTATGCTTTGAAAAGCTCAATTCTCTAAGCGAAGTAGTTCTGAAAACTGTTTTCATTTTCTGGATGATAATCCATCAATTTCTACAGTCCTTAAAATAATATAAAGCAGTTAAGCCATGGAGTTTCCAGCTTTACCTACCACTAGAAGTCAGCTTAAGTCCTGTTTGGAAGGATGTAAAAACATTTTTATACAAAGAAAAATTAATAGCCTCAAGCATTTGGATAAGGACAAAATAATCCACAAACACTAATGTTTTGCTTTATTGTGAAGCCTTCGAAATAAGTTAAAATGGAAAAAAAAATCTCAAAGATATCTTTAAAGGAAAATTCTTGAAATTAAATCTTTTCTCCATAGTGACATATGTATTCATTTATAGTAAATACAGTTTCAAAGACTCAGAATCAAAATAGACTGTCTCAGCTCAATGATGCCAGAAAAATCTTGGTTTGATAATTGCAGAAATAGTTCAAGAACTCAGGAAATAGAGTCTGATTCTCCTATGATCTGTCAGAAATTTCAGCACAAGTTTTGTTTTAAGGCAGAAGTAATTCCAAGATTTCAGAGTAGAGAAACTATAGCCAACTATAGTCCCAGATCAAATCCAGCTAAGGGCCTGCTATGGAATGGTTTTTACATTTTTCAAGGGTTGTTTTTAAAAGAGAAGAAGAAAGTAAAAGAAGAGTAATGTGCAAAGATAACTAAATATAGCTAGCAAATACTAAAGAATTTATACCAGGCACTATATAGAAAAAGTCTGCTGATCCCATAGTCTGAAATTTAAATTTAATCAATTTTAATTTTATTAAAAATACTAAAGTTGTTAAATTTAAATTTTATGTCCAGGAAAGCAACAAAACTAGGACACAGATTTCTAGAAACAATAAAAAGTGAAAACGCCACATCTATCACAAAAATTATCCAGGAATATGAATTAAATGCAGTAGTATGTTTGAAGTGGTTCACGTTAGTTTCCAAGGACCAGTTATTAAATTTAGGGGGCATTTTGTGAGTTAGCTGGTAAACCACTGCTGGTTTGAAATCAGCCATTTGTGAAAATATTAATACCATAGAAATTAGTAAGCACTATAAGCAGAGGGTTTTCTCGGAGAGAGGATTGTTTATTTTTTGTCTGCTTTAGGGCACACTGGTGACTGAATGAATTCTTCATGTGAACTGTAAAGTAAGATTTCTGTCAAAGAATCTCAGTGTAACTTGCTCAACCTTACATATATGTCTAATAAAGTCATCTTTAACCTTTTGCATATAGTTCTTTGGACTATGGACTTTCTTTTTAAAAAGCGTAGCTCATTCAATTTGGGATTTCTGCTAACAAACACCACAGTCTCCCATTTCTACAGTGTTAATGACCGAAAAACTTCTGGTGCCAAATACAAAGAAATTCTAGATGGACTATCACTAGCAGTCTTTTAAAAGCATATGTGTGAATGTGTGTGTGTTGTGCATGCATTTGGATCTCCCCAAGAGACAAAAACTAAAAGAAAGCTGGAAAGCAGAGGGACTGGCATGTGAGCTGACTCCATAGAAGTTGAATGGAGGGTCACTGCTCTCATAAATGAGGGACTTAGGATTTAAAGGTCCTGAGAATATACAAGAAGAAGAATAGATATTATCACATAGATTCTCAGATGAAGGCAGGACATTTGAGTAATTTTTAAAGCAGTAAAATGCTACTATATGAGTAACTATGACTCAAGAAACTGTTTCAGGGAAGTGAAAGGAAATTGAAGGTGGATCCTGAATGATAAAGGAGTCTTCCTTGAAAAATCATAGGACACAGGTTCAGATTTAAACTACTTTCTTTATTTTTCAATTCTTTTTTTATTTAGTAACTGTTTTACTGCTTAATTTGAAGGGTTTTTTAAATTTCAAATCTGTTTTTTAACTGAAGAATAATTGCTTTACAGAATTGTGCTGGTTTCTGCCAAACATCAACATGAATCAGCCAAAGGTGTACATATGTCCCCTCTCTCTTGAAACTCCCTCCATTTCACTCCCCATCCCACCCTTCTTGATCTGGACCCTACCAAGGTGAAAAACTAGCATTAAAAAGCAATGATAATCATAAAAAGGTATTTGGCAGAAACAAACATAAACCTCCTCAAAAGGTTAAATTATCAGAGATCAAAGTCTTCTAACAATAAGCCCAGAAAGTACAAAAATGTAGGATATACAATGAAATAAGAGACAATGAAGAAAGCCAGTAGACTCAACAAACACATGGAACTTAAGAAAACAAAGCTAAGCGTTAACTATTGGGTTGGCCAAAAAGGTCATTCAGATTTTGCAGGAAAAACCAAAATGAACTTTTTTGGCCAAGCGAACATTTTGAAATGACAATATTCATGTAAAAAGAAAATTGGAGGCACACGTTACAATAAAAAACACTTACAAAAAACAAACTTGGCAAAATTTAAAAAGAAACAAGCTAGACTTCTAAAAATCAATGAAATGAAATCACAGAAAAAAGATTTAGTAAACTGTATGTAAAGAAGTTACTAAGTAGTGAGCACACATAAATAAAAGAATACCTGAAAGAAAAGTTAACAGAATCAATAACATAATGAGAAGGTCTAATACGTTGTCAGTAGGAGTATAGATAAAAAATACAAAGAATGGGGAAAGGTGATATACTGAATTACAACTGAGAATTTCTTATAACTGATTAAACGCAAGAATCCTTCACCTCAAGAAAGAAACAGAATAAAATAGAAGATAGGTAAAATAAAATCTATTCTTTACCAGCTGAGCCACAAGGGATGCCCAAGAAGACTGGAGTGGGTAGCATATCCCTTCTCCAGCAGATCTTTATGATCCAGGAATAGAACTGGAGTCTACTGCATTGCTGGTGGATTCTTTACCAACTGAGCCATCAGAAAAACCATACATGGATACAGCGAACATAGGACAAAGAACAAATCTTAAAGAAACAAAGTAACATTAAAAAATACTATCAGTTCAGTCCCTCACTCACGTCTGACTCTTTGTGACCCCATGGACTGCAGCACGCCAAACTTCCTTGTCCATCACCAACTCCCAGAGCCTGCTCAAACTCATGCCGATAGAGTCAGTGATGCCATCTAACCATCTCATTCTCTGTCGTCCTCTTTTCCTCATGCCTTCAGTCTTTCTCAGCATTAGGGTCTTTTCAAATAAGCCAGATCTTCCCATAGGGTGGCCAAAGTACTGGAGCTTCAGCATCAGCATCAGACCTTCCAATGACTATTCAGGACTGATTTCCTTTAGGATTGACTAGATTTATCTTCCAGTCTGAGGGACTCTCAAGAGTCTTCTCCAACACCACAGTTCAAAAGCATCAATTCTTCGGCGCTCAGCCTTCTTAACAGTCCAACTCTCACATGCATACATGACCACAGGAAAAACCATAGCCTTGACTAGACACACCTTTGTTGGCAAAGTAATGTCTCTGCTTTTGAATATGCTATCTAGGTTGGTCATAACTTTCCTTCTAAGGAGTAAGCGTCTTTTAATTTCATGGCTGCAATCACCATCTGCAGTGATTTTGGAGCCCCAAAAAATAAAGTCCGACACTGTTGCCCATTTCCCCATCTATTTCCCGTGAAGTGATGTGACCGGATGCCATGATCTTAGTTTTTTGAATGTTGAATTTTAAGCCAGCTTTCTCACTCTTCTCTTTTACCTTCATCAAGAGTCTCTTCAGTTCCTCTTCAGATGTGTCATCTGTATATCTGAGTTTACTGATATTTCTTCTGACAATCTTGTTTCCAGCTTGTGCTTCATCCAGCCCAGCATTTCACATGATGTGCTCTGCATAGAAGTTAAATAAGCAGGGTGACAATATACAGCGTTGAGGAGCTCCTTTCCCAATTTGGAAACAGTCCATTGTTCAATGTCTGGTTCTAACTGGTGCTTCTTGACCTGCATACAAATTTCTCAGGAGGTAAGGTGGTCTAATATTCCCATCTCTTTAACAATTTTCCACAGTTTGTTGTGATCCACAGTCAAGGCTTTGGCGTAGTCAATAAAGAAGAGGTAGATGTTTTCTTGGAATTCTCTTACTCTTTCTATCATCCAACGGATGTTGGCAATTTGATCTCTGGTTCCTCTGCCTTTTCTAAATCCAGCTTGAACATATGGAANTTGAGGAGCTCCTTTCCCAATTTGGAAACAGTCCATTGTTCAATGTCTGGTTCTAACTGGTGCTTCTTGACCTGCATACAGATTTCTCAGGAGGTAAGGTGGTCTAATATTCCCATCTCTTTAACAATTTTCCACAGTTTGTTGTGATCCACAGTCAAGGCTTTGGCGTAGTCAATAAAGAAGAGGTAGATGTTTTCTTGGAATTCTCTTACTCTTTCTATCATCCAACGGATGTTGGCAATTTGATCTCTGGTTCCTCTGCCTTTTCTAAATCCAGCTTGAACATATGGAAGTTCTTGTTTCATGGACTGTTGAAGCATAGCTTGTAGAATTTTGAGCATTACTTTGCTAGGATATGAGATGAGTGCTATTGTGCAGTAGTTAAAACAATCTATCTCATTGCCTTTCTTTGGGATTGGGATGAAAACTGACATTTTCCAGTCCTGTGGCCACTGCTGAGTTTTCCAAATTTGCTGGCATATTAAGTGCAGAACTTGCAAAGCATCTTTTAAAATTTGAAACAGCTTAACTGGAATTCCATCACCTCCACTAGCTTTGTTCATAGTGATGCTTCCTAAGGCCCACTTGACTTTGCACTCTAGGATATCTGTCTCTAGGTGAGTGATCACACTATCATGGTTACCTGAGTCATGAAGATCTTTTTCGTATAGTTCTGTGTGTTCTTGCCACCTTTTCTTAATATCTTCTGCTTTTTTAGGTCCATAACATTTATGTCATTTATTGTGCCCATCTTTGCATGAAATGTTACTTGGTATCTCTAATTTTCTTGAAGAGATCTCTAGATGTTCCCATTTTATTGTTTTCCTCTATTTCTTTGCATTTATCACTTAGGAAGGCTTTCTTATCTCTCCTTGCTATTGTTTGGAACTCTGCATTCAGATGGTTATATCTTTCCTACTCTCCTTTGCCTTCCATTTCTCTTCTTTTCTCAGCTATTTGTAAGGCCTCCTCAGACAACCATTTTGCCTTTTTGCATTTCTTTTTCTTGGGGATAGTCTTGATCATTGCCTCCTGTACAATGTCATGAACCTCTGTGCATAGTTCTTCAGGCATTCTGTCAGATCTAATCCCTTGAATATATTTGTCACTTCTACTGTATAATCATAAGGGATTTGATTTAGGTTAGGTCATACCTGAATGGTCTAGTGGTTCTCCCTACTTTCAATTTAAGTCTGAATTTGGCAATAAGGACTTCATGATCTGAGCCATAGTCAGCTCCTGGTCTTGTTTTTGCTGACTGTGTAGACCTTCTCTGTCTTCAGCTACAAAGAATATAATCAATCTGATTTCAGTATTGACCATATGGCAATGTCCACATGTAGAATCCTCTCTTGTGTTGTTGGAAGAACGTGTTTACTATGACCAGTGTGTTCTCTTGGGAAAACTCTTTTTTATTAAAAAATATTTATTAAAATATTTATATTAAAAAACATAAATCTTTAATAATTGTTCAGTAGCAACAATGGATGGAATCCAGAATATTTAGGATAAAATGAAAGTATTGAAAAAAGTTATTGATAATTGCAACTCAGCTAAACTATTATTCTAGAATAAAAAATAAAAGAATCTTCAGGAAAGAATGAAAGAGAGCCAGAGAGAAAGGGTCTGCTCTAAGAACTACTAAAGGATGTACCTTATGGAAGAGGAAGTTAAATTCAGAAATGAACAGTGGGAAGGAGTGGTAAGAAGAGACAGTGTCATACAGATCCGTGAGTCTAAAGAAGCCTTGACTAAATCACTTTGCAAGCCACAACTAAAGATTCCACATGCTGCATGATCAAATATCCTGAGTGTCACAACAAAAACCTGGTGCATGCAGCCAAATAAATATTTTTTTAATAAATAAAAAATAAAATAAAGAAAGAAGGCCTTGACTCTCTGTATTGGTCAGCTCTCTCTACCCTAACAAAACACCAGAGACGGGCTTGCTCTAGACAACAGAAACTTATTCTCTCACAGTTTGGGAAGCTGTAAGTTCAAGATAAAGATACCAGTGTCATTGGTGTCTTGTGAGATCTCTCCATGGCTTACAGAAGATCATCTTTCCTCTCTGTCCTCACAAGGCATTTTTTCTAAGTATGCACACTCCTGGAGTCTCTCCCTTCTTATGAGTACATTAGTCCTATTAGGTTGGAAATCATTATGACTTAATTTCACCTTAATTATCTTCTTAAAGGCCTTATTTACAAATATATTTATGTTATGAGTCAGGGCTTCAACATGGTAATTCTGGGGCACACAATTCAGTCCCTAACACAACATAAGATAATAACAAGAGGTAATTTCCAATGGAAAAGGAAATTAAGTAAAATTAAAGTATTAGAAAGCAATATGTAAAAGTATGCATCTTTAATTTCTTCAGAAGAAAAAAAATAGTTTAGATTTTATGTCAAACATTCATGTTAAAATTTTAAAACACAGATATACTGGGCTGGGTAAAAAGTTCAGTTAGTGAACGTGTTGTTCAATAAAGTTCTTCATGAAAATGAAAAATGTGTCAGGTTTACTTAAAACCAAACAAACTTTTAGGTCAACCCAATAGAATATAGTAATTTCAAATAAGAGTAGGAAAAGGTACAAGAAAAATTTGCTCAATCTAATAAACATAAAAAGAATTATAGATGAAAACAATCCATTTATATTATAATTATAAAAATATCTTAAATCTGTTGATTTGACAAGAAAGCATGAAATAGTCAGTCCCCAAAATAAAACAAAAGCAGGAACCCCAAAAGTTAAGAAGAACACCAAAGCTCATTTTTACCTTGAAGCCCTTTGCTGAACCAAGAGAACTTAAGCTTTGGTTTTTACTACTTCAAAGAGGCATGAAGCATAAAGAATATAAGCTGGCCAGTATAAAAGTAATGATAGGAATATAAAATCAGATCTTTGCAGCTTCGATGACTAACTAAGACAAGTATCTTCAAGCTCATAAAGATGTAGGTGGAGAGTAAAATATTCACACCTTGCCAAAGAATCATCCTACAGATTATTGGTTAATTTAAAACTAAGTGAGCCTTAACAAAGGTAAAATATGTTGGTCACCACTTTAAAGGATCAAGGCTAGCACCACTGACAATGAGACAGCCTAAGTACCCCCTGATGATGCAACAAGAGCACATAACATCAAGTATTCATGCCAAAAACTGCATCCAGCATCGAATCACATCTACAGACTTACCTTCCAGTTCATACAAAAGACAGGGCATAGACAATTTCATGACATGGAAAAACAGAGAGACCAGTAAAGAACAGAGACTTTCTGCATGACAAATGGCCAGGCATTCTCACCAGTTGATCATTGGAAATAAACAGAAAAAGAAAGGCTAGGGACTGAGATCAAATGAAACTAAAGAGGAAGTTTGAATACAGACTGTATTTAGATTATATTAAAAATGTATTGCTAGTTTTCTTAGGTGTATAAGAATTGTTTTTGGAATATGTACACTGCAATATTTAGGTGTGAAATGGTTTGATATTTGTCAACTCACTTGCAAATGATTTTGCATAGATAGATAAATGTGCAGATAAATATGGCAAAAGTGTTAACATTCTTAAAGTTACAAGTATAAACTCTAGAATTAAACTGGTCTGGTTTCTCGTCCTAGTTTCATCTCATTCTAGTCCTCACCCAGTTCAGCATTGCTTACCTTCTGGTTGTTCCAGAAAGTTCTGCTTTAATTCCTGTCTCAATGCCTTTTCCCCCTGAGGAGTCCTCTGCCTGGACTGCCTCTCTACCACCAGTGAATTTATCTGTGATCCAGTTCCAGCTTGACACACAGACATTCCTGACCACTCTGCCTTCAGGCATCTCTTCAACAGGCCAATCTTCCCCACAGAATGGATTTGAATGAGAAAGGGGTTGAATACTATCCTGAATTCTGTTCTGTTTATAATCTTAGGTTCACACAGGGCTGTGATAGAGAACAAGACAATGGACGAAGGCAGGGTCTCAGGCCCTGGAAACAAGCTTCTCAGTGCATTAAAGTAGACCATGGTGTAGAAAGAGAGATACAAGAAACAAAAACTCAGTTGTTAGAACTAACATTTTCTTCTCAGGCTCGTGATTCAGCAGGTGGAGCAGGATGAAGGCGCTCGGATGAATTACATCACTCCTGCCTTGTCCACTCTTCTAGGCATGCAGTAAATCAGCAGTCTCCAGAATTGTGTGTGTTTTCACCACAGAATTCTTGGGGCCTCCCACAAAACCTCTGCCTCTTATTTGTGATTTCCACCACTCTGCAATTATTTTTGCCAGCCGTTTCTACACTCAGCCATTCAATGCCTTTGTCCCAGTGTAAGTAGTACCTCAGATGGTAAAGAATCTGCCTGCAATGCAGGAGACCTGAGTTCGATCATTGACTTGGGGGAAGATCCCCTGTAGAAGGGAATGGCTAACCACTCCAGTGTTCTTGCCTGGAGAATTCCATGGGCAGAGGAGCCTGGCGGGCTACAGTCAATGGGTTCACAGAGTTAGACATGACTGAGAAACTAACACAGACAGGTGAATGAAGATGAGAAAATGTTTGATGCCTTTGGTCACACTGGAGTCTGGGTAAGGGTGCATGATGAGGCCCAGAAGCACTGTACCGTCTGGGAAAATCCCTAAAGATACCTGTGATTTCTCCACCAAATTCATGTAGGTCATAAGACAGGAGTCTCTAATAGAAAAAATGGGGACACTCCATTCCTTCCAAATAGCTGGTTAATTCTTTATCTTCCTCATTCTGTTTCCTTACTTCTCACTCAGTATGCTCACATTTTAAATTGTGATAAACAGCACATGACATAAAATTTATCATCCTAGCCATTTAAGTAGGGCTAGTCAAGGCTATGGTTTTTCCAGTCGTCATGTATGGATGTGAGAGTTGGACTATAAAGAAAGCTGAGCACCGAAGAATTGATGCTTTTAGACTGTGGTGTTGGAGAAGACTCTTGAGAGTCCCTTGAACTGCAAGGAGATCCAACCAGTCCATTCTAAATGAGATCAGTCCTGGGTGTTCATTGGAAGGACTGATGCTGAAGCTGAAGTTCCAATATTTTGGCCACCTGATGTGAAGGACTGACTCACTGGAAGAGACCCTGATGCTGGGCAAGATTGAAGTCAGAAGGAGAAGGGGATGACAGAGGATGAGATGGCTGGATGGCATCACTGACTTGATGGACGTGAATCTGAGTGAACTCCAGGAGCTGGTGATAGAGAGGGAGGCCTGGGGTGCTGCGTGCAATTCATGGGGTCGCAAAGACTCGGACACGACTGAGCTACTGAACTGAACTGAAGTATATTATCAATGTAACAGACTGTAGAACTTTTGCATCCAGCAAAAGTAAAACTCTGTATCCATAAAACAACAGTGTTGCATTTCCCCCTCTCCCCAGGCCCTGGCAACCAGAATTCTACTTTCTGTCTCTATGAATTTGATTATTTTAGATATCTTACATAAGTGGAATCATGTAGAATATATCTTTTGTGACTGGCTTATTTCACTTAGAACAATGTCCTAAAGGTTCATCCATGTTGTACCACATGACAGAATTTCCTTCTTTAAGGTCAGAAAAATACTCGATTGTGTATATATATATATATATATATATATATCACACATTTTATCCATTCATCTGTTGATGGACATTTTGGTTGCTTTCACCTATTAGCTAACGTGAATAACACTGTAATGAACATGAGTGAGGAAATATCTCTTCAAAATAATGCTTTTAATTCTTTTGGGTATATATCTTGGATATACAGTAATTCTTGGATCAAACAGAAATTACATTACTTGGCTCATACAGTAATTCTTGTATGAGATTCTTGGATCTTACAGTAATTACATTTTTAACTTTTTAGGAATCTCTATTCTTTTCTTCACAGCAGCTGAAGAGTTTTATATTCTCATAACAATGTGCAAAGGCTCCAGTTTCTCTATATTCTCACCTTCACGGCCTGGTGTTGTTATTGTTGTTTATAACATCCATCCAAATGAATATGAGGTGGTATCTCATTAATGTTTTGATTTGCATTTCTCTAATGATTAGAAAATTCTGAAAGAGATGGGAATACCAGACCACCTGACCTGCCTCTTGAGAAACCTATATGCAGGTCAGGAAGCAACAGTAAGAACTGCACATGGAACAACAGACTGGGTTCTGTTCCTATGTTTCCCAAATAGGAAAAGGAGTGCATCAAGGCTGTATCTTGTCACCATGCTTATTTAACTGACATGCTGAGTACATTATAAGAAATGCTGGGCTGGAAGAAGCACAAGCTGGAATCAAGACTGCTGGGAGAAATATCAATAACCTCAGATATGCAGATGACACCACCCTTACGGCAAAAAGTGAAGAGGAACTAAAAAGCCTCTTGATGAAAGTGAAAGAGGAGAGTGAAAAAGCTGGCTTAAAGCTCAACATTCAGAAAACTAAGATCATGGAATCTAGCCTCATTCATGGGAAATAGATGGGGAAACAGTGGAAACAGTGTCAGACTTTATTTTGGGGGGCTCCAAAATCACTGCAGATGGTGATTGCAGCCATGAAATTAAAAGACGCTTACTCCTTGGAAGGAAAGCTATGATCAACCTAGATAGCATATTCAAAAGCAGAGACATTACTTTGCCAACAAAGGTCCATCTAGGCAAGGCTATGGTTTTTCCAGTGGTCATCTATGGATGTGACAGTTGGACTGTGAAGAAGGCTGAGCGCCAAAGAATTTCTGCTTTTGAACTGTGGTGTTGGAGAAGACTCTTGAGAGTCCCTTGGACTGCAAGGAGATCCAACCAGTCCATCCTAAAGGAGATCAGTCCTGGGTGTTCTTTGGAAGGAATGATGCTAAAGCTGAAANAAGACTCTTGAGAGTCCCTTGGACTGCAAGGAGATCCAACCAGTCCATCCTAAAGGAGATCAGTCCTGGGTGTTCTTTGGAAGGAATGATGCTAAAGCTGAAACTCCAGTACTTTGGCCAACTCATGCAAAGAGTTGACTCATTGGAAAAGACCCTGATGCTGGGAGGGATTGGGGGCAGGAGGAGAAGGGGATGACAGAGGATGAGATGGTTGGATGGCATCACCGAGTCAATGGACATGAGTCTGAGTGAACTCTGGGAGCTGGTGATGGACAGGGAGGCCTGGCGTGCTGCAATTCATGGGGTCGCAAAGAGTCAGACACGACTGAGCAACTGAACGGACTGACTGAATGATTAGTAATACTGAGCATCTTTCTGTATGCTTGTTGGTCACTTGTATATCTTCAGTGGAGAAGTGGATATTCAAGATCTCTGCCCATTTTAAAATCAGGTTTGTTGTTTCTGTTGTTGAGTAAAAAGTTCTTGTAAATTTGTATATTATTCCTTTATAAGACATTTTTTGAGCTACAAATATTTTCTCCCAGTCTATACGTCGCTTTCCACTCTGTTGTTTCCTTCCCTGTGCAAAATTTTTTAAGTTTGCTGTTGTCTCATTTGGCTGTTTGTGCTCTTGTTGCCTGTGCTTTTGGTGTTATGTCCAGCCAGTCATTTCCAAATTCAAGTTCAGAAAGCTTTTCTTCTATATTTTCCTCTAGGAGTCTAGTAGTTTTAGGTCTTATCTTTAGCTGTGTAATCAACATTGAGTTACTTTTTTTCCTATATGGTAAAAGCTAAGCAAGCAATTTCCTTCTTTAATTTGTAGATATCCAATTTTCCCAATTCCTTTTGTTGAAGAGACTGTCCTGTCCCCATTGTTTGGTCTTGGAACTTTTGCCGAAGATCGTTTAGCCACATATACAAGAAAGTTTACTTCTGTACTCTTTATTTTTTTCCGTTGATCTATTTTGTTCCATCTGTCTTCATACTAGTATCACATTGTTTTGATTACTTTGTTATTTTCAAATCAGGAAGTGTGATGCTTCCATCTTTATTTTTCTCTCCCAAGATTGTTTTGGTTATTCAAGGTCCACTGAGATTATATACGAATCTTAGGATACTTTTCCTCATTTTCGTAAACAATGGCATTGGGGTTTTAATAGTGATTGCACTGACTCTGTAGATAGCATGGGTAGAATGGACATTTTCAGCAATATTAAGTCTTCTAATCCATAAACATGAGATATCTTTTCATTTATCTATGCCTTTTAATTTCTTTCAGAAATGTTTGATAATTTTAAGTGTACACATCTTTCACTTCCTTGTTTAAGTTTATTCCTAAGCATTTCTTTGTGATGCCTTTGTAAATAAGATTTTCTTAATTTCCTTTAGTATAAAGGTATTTTGCAAAAGTAATTAAAAGTCTGGATTTTATATGATCATATGAACTGTCACAGACCCTGAGATAAGGGTTCAGGGACAAACATCTTATTTGGGAGGTGACATCCCAGTAGGCACTGGTGGAGGAGCAAGGGCATGAGACAGAGGAAATAAGGCAATCTACAAAGGATGCACTGTTCTGCCAGTTCACTGGTCTTTGTCCCCACTGGATGAAACTGGGAATCATGGCATGTATGTCTCTGAGTTATCCCACTGGTGGTATCATTAGCTGAGATTTGCCCAGGGATCATTAATTCTCTTTCCTCCCCAGCCTGCCAGGAACCTGAAAAGAGAGACTATGGCTGCTAGAAAGAATCCTCAGGGAGCTGGAAGCCAGTGCAGTCTGCTTCGCATACCTTGATATATACATTTAAACTAGTGGTATAACCTTCCTGATATATATTTACACTAGTGGTATACTAACCTCTGAAGTTTCAAGTGCATCTTCTCTCCACTGCCCTGACTCATCCATTTCTGATTATTAGGGACTGACCAGAACATCAACCAGGGTTTGTCTGGAATGAGAAATTACTCTGAAGCCAGCTAGACAGCAGATGAGCTTCAAATATGTTTGGGTTAGTATCCGTTTTTATTTGGCTGCACAGATTTTTTTGCTTCCAAAATCATCCTAAATTTATTTAGGAAGTTATTTTCCTACCATACCTCTCCTCCAGCCCCCATCCATGCACACAATCTCCAGTCCAAGTGAATGAGGAAATACACATGCAGTTTGATTCAGGTGTTAAAAAAACTAAGAGAATGTCAGCAAAATTTTCTGTAAGAGTCAAACAGCAAATATTTGTGGCCCTGTAAATGAATAGGCAAAATCAAGAATGTTGTGGCGGCAATAATATAACAAAAGGAAAGAGCAAATTTACATACTTTTTCTTTTTACAAAATTCAAAAACTATTGAGTCTATTTTTTGTAATAGAGGTCTGCAAATGGGATTTTCTTCTTTTGAAGAAGGGATAACATTTCACTTAAGTGATGTTCAAAGTTAGTATACCCTACAACAAAAATCAGTTTCAAATGTTCATCTGTTAATGCTGATTTGTAATGAGATTTTACCAATTTCATCTTTAAAAATGCTCTTTCACATAGATATTGTCAAGTACTGATACTAATTCATGAGCATATAATTTTCATTGTGGATATTCATCAATTGGAAGACATTTATAATTTCTATTAGATTCTTCTCTTGGTATTTGTCTTTCTGTATGTCATTACAATGTAGATTAATCACGTCCAATTGAAGGTTAAGTGGAAGCTCCTCAGTTGTGCAATTAAATGGATTTTGAAATATGGAAATTCCCTTTTCACTTGCATTGAGTGCTACTAGATCTGTAGTTTGAGTTTAGAAAATATATCTGCTGAAAATGTGTGTAGGATTAAGGATATCCTTATTTTAACTCTTAATATTATAATAAGTATACAAAGAAGCTTGTGATTCAAGATATATTACTTGTTCTGAAAATGCTTTTATCACAGTATAAATGTTAAATATAAGTGCTGTTTTGCTTGGTAATTTTAGTTTTAAAAAGCATATTATTATTTAATATTTATATTATTTAGTTTTATTATTATACCTTATCAAGTCTTCAGCCAAAGCGAATTAATTTCCAAAATGTGCAGCATTCCATAACGGTTGAAGATAGTCCTCTTGTTCAGAAAACTTTCACTCTCAGTCCTCAAGTCAAACAATTGCAATGCAATGTAACTCCTGTTAAATTACCAGATAGCTAAATGGTAGGGAAGGTCAGGATATTTAGTTTCTATTTCTGATAAAACTTCACAAAATGGATGATGAATAGATCCATGAAAGTGAATAATGTTTACTACTGATGGTGTGTATGCTCAGTCACTCAGCTGTATGTGACCCCAGATGCTGCAGCTCTCCAGTCGCCATTGTCCATGGAATTTTCTGGGCAAGAATACTGGATCAGGTTGACATTTCCAACTCCAGAGGATCTTCCCGTCCCAGGGATCAAACCCACGTCTCTAGTGTCTCCTGCATCAGTAGGCAGATTCTTTACCTGGAAACCCACCAGTTCAATAAAACATGATAAATTCAAACATTTTCTGCAAAATACTTGCCAACGAATAATACGCAGAATAACCATGGCATTTTAACACTTCATATTTTCAAAAGCTTTGTAAATTTGTTCAACTAAATTTATTCTTGTGTCACATATTGTTACCATCTTGTTTTATAATGCATTTTAGCAGATTCCACTTCAGGTAATATTGAATTAGTGTGTGTGTGTGTGTGTGTGTGTGTGTGTGTGTGTGTGTGTGTTTTAAGTCCTTGAAAAAAATTATCACCTGTAAATGTTCCATGTAGACTAATTTTTAAGTGTCTTCAAACTTGGTATTGACTCCTCAGATATACAACTGAGCAGTATGGTAATCTATAATCAATCGGTTATCAATTCAACAATAACCAAAGAGATCCATTCAAAATCCATTCAACTGTTTAAGCAACTGTTCTCACCAAAAAGTTAATAATCTTAAATCAGTTCATTTTCTCTAAATGTATTTGGTTTTGGTTGTTTCAATCAAACATGATTTAATTAACTCACTAACAGTAAGTGATTTTGTTTTGTTTAATCAACATATAAATCATTTGAAAGCTTACTTTGTTTGCAGTCTCATGTTTAGTTTTCACTGTTGTGAAGAATTTCCACTAAGATAAGATACCATCTTGTAAAATTTTCCAATTTTCCTGACCATTGCTTTCCTGTGCATTGAGAACATTGTGATGGGTGTTTATCCTGGTAATACCATCATATATTTTAGTCTTTTATCATCTCTAGATTGTCACTGCATAATAAATGCAATTTGGGGCATCTAATTCAATAATAAAATAATTCACACTTCATTGACTTTAAAAGTACGATAGTCCATATTAGTTTCCTCTGTGGCTGCCGTAACAAATCACCACAAACTTAACTGTTCAAAATAACACAAATATATGCTCTTATAGTTCTGGAAATCAGAAGTCTGAAGTAAGTCTTACAGGGTTAAAAGTCAAAATGCCAGCAGGACCAGTTGGAAGCTTTGGTGGAGAATCCATTCCATGCTTCCTCCAGCTTTCAGAGGCTGCTGGAGTTTCTAGGTTTGTGACCTGCATCACTCCGATCTCTTCTGTCATCATATCACCTTCTCTGTCTGACTCTTCTATATCCTACATTGGACACACCCAGATAATTCAGGATAATCTGTCCATCTCAAAATCTTCAACTGATCACATCTACAAAATATCTTTTGCCAAACAGGATAACATACAGGTTCTGAAAATCAGAATGTGGACCCTTTTGAGATATTCAGGTTTACTGCACAAAGTCCACTTTTCTCACGTTAATAATGAGTATGCACTTACAACAAAAAGTAAACAAATAAGGTAGTCCATAATAACATGCATTTTGAAATGCTGCCAAGTGATAACACCGCCATTGTAACTTGTAGTACACTAAACATTATGAGAATATGTTGCAACTACTTAACTCTGCTCTTACAGCCTGAAAGCAGATATAGACAATATGTAGATGAGTAAGGGTGGCTGTATGGCACACTAAAATTTAATTTCATATAATTTTCACTTCATGAAATATTAATCTTCTTTTGATATTTTCATCCATTGATAACCTACCTATCAGGCCATACGAAATCTGGTAGTAAGCTGAACTTGCTCTGGATAGGCCACAGTCTGCTGACTTCTGGCATAAACCAACAGACAACAGAGCTGCCAGACAAGACCTACGGGTACTCTGGAACAGCAGGCGGTTGAAAGGAAAAAAATCTCCCACTTAAAAATCAGAAGAATTCACATAAAAACCTCACTTTCTTCCTCTCTTATAAAATCTGCAGATCTGGCAAAATTCCTACAATGAAACAATCAACCCTTACCTGTCTACTTCAGTCTTACTGTGGCCAAGGTTTCTTACCTCCCTAAGCTTCTTATTGAATTCTTTCAACAATTTCTCAGGTCACAGCTTCTCAGCATTCTGCTATCTCAATCGCTTTCCTTTGTGCCACTTCCTTTCTCTCCTAAAGTATACATCCAATACAAAATGAAATGCTTTACCTACTTAGCACAGACCTTAGATCAGTGGCCCTTAACCCTAGCTATATATTCAGATAACCTGGAGATAAGTTGGGGAACAATTCCAATGCTTGGATCCTTCCCTAAACCAATTGAATCAGACTCATTCAGACTAGGGCCCAAGAATCAGTATTTAAAACACCTCAGGTGGATTCAATACAAAACCAGGGCCCAGACTCACTGAATTAGGGCAGTTTAATATTATATCATCTTCCTTTGGGGGAGTTTATGTATTTAAACCTGCTCTGAGACTTTAAAATGAGAAAAAAAAATCTGATAAACTTCTATTTATCTAGGACAGTTAAGATTATGAAATATTTCTGTTTAACTATTATTTCCAATTATTATTGACTCCTTCATTAAACAAGAATTTATTAAGTATCTACTACTTTTGGCACACTAAGTCTGATAGGGTAATTGCAGTAAGAATAGTTGTTAATTCTCATTTCCATTTGTTGACGATTTATACTACCTTAGCACCTACCATCTACTGAACATCTGCCTGTGTGGCAGACTTTGTGCCAGGCACACCATTCACATGTTTCTCAGTTTCCTCTTATAACACCATGTCTGTGTGCATGCTAAGTCACTTTAGATGTGTCTTACTCTGTGTGACCTCATGGACTGTAGCCCACAAGGCTCCTCTGGGCAAGGGATCCTCCAGGCAAAAATACTGGACTGGGTTGCTGCTCCCTTCTCCAGGGGCTCTTCCTGTCCCAAGGGTTGAACCCTTCCTGCATTTGTGGGAAGGCTCTTTACCACAAGTGCCACCTGGGAAGTGCTTATAGCACCATGCTACTATATATACCCTTATGAACCTCAGAATATAAATACTGATCCTGACAACTGATGAGATTGGAAAGTTCCCCAAGGTTCCACAACTAATCATTTGTAAATGCTAGGATTTGAACCAGGATTCCAGAGCCAAAACTATCTACCACTCTGCTGAACTCTATTTCCATGTGCTAAACTGTACCCCACAGTAAATATAATGTTTTTAATGACATGAAGTGCTTCAAGGTCATGCAGTGCTTCAGGCTCAACTAGGAACAGTATTCACATTCATGTGGAGATAATACATCCTCATCTGCCTGTCACACAACTGGTTTATGCCTATTTTTTAAGCAAATATATTAACAGACCAGCCTTCACCCTCAAAAGTCTCCTGGCTTAGACAATACATTATATAGTCATCTAGTTTTTTAAGGTTATATCCCAAAACAGTGCCAATACACTCAAGGCACTCAAAATTAGTTGGTGTTTAACAAATACAGGAAAGATGATGAAATTAAGAATTTGGGTTCTGCCTACAGTTTGAAAAGTTCATGGTTAAGGAAGGTCACCCAGAGCAGTCTGTTTATCATGTGCCATTTGTTCTTAAAACTTCAGTACGAGTCATTCCTAAATATTTGAATATTCAGAAAAAAATTTACAACTAAAGAAGAGCTGTAGTTATTATAACTGCCTGTTTTTGTCAATGAAATAAATGTTACTGACTAGCACTGACTTTTTTAAAAATGTATTGGCGTATAGTGGCTTTACAATGTTGTGTTAGTTTCTACCGTACAGCGAAGTGAATCAGCCATATGATTCACATAGATCCTCTTGTTGGATTTCCTTCCCATTTAGGTCACCAGAGAGCACTGAGTAGCGTTCTTTGTGCTATACAGCAGGTTCTCATTAGTCATCTGTTATATACAATAGTATCAATAGCATAGATGTGTCAATCCCAATCTCCCAATAGGAGTACTAAGGTTTAAACATGGCTAATATTAAGAACTTCGTGCCCTCTGAGATTACTTATACTGTTCCTGGCATTTTCCCATGTAAGAAAAAGGATTTAGGTACATACATGTCTACTTCCTATAGGAGTCAAAGAGACAACTCAGCAGACATGGAAGCTTTTTGACTTACAAGAGGCAATGTATCCTGGGCCAGATCTAACACCCTCATTATAACGTGAGATGCTGTCCCCTCTAGACATGGAACTTCACAACCAGAAGCTAAGAGATTTGCTGTTGATTGCTCCAATCATTCCTCATGACTCATCCTTAACGTATCAGACCATTAATAAAGGCTTGCAAAAGATAACTATCAGTGTATTTTTCAAGTCTTAAGTAGGTAAGAGTGGAGGTGAAGTTGCCTGTGAGTCTGTATCTATTCATGTTGTAGGTGTCTGTTATGCAATGTAACACGCTTTTTCAGAGTTCTATGAATGTCATTGAGGCACATTTTATATTTTCTCACATCATACTTTCTTCTCTAAAATTGTCCATCCTCTTATTTGACTTGTATTTTTCACCCTGTGACTACAATTACATTATATATTAAAAAGTAATAAAGTGTTCCCACTTGAAAAAAAATACAGAAAGATATGTTTCTCTAGTCACTTATGATTAGCTTTAATCTAGCTCTCCAGAGGGAAAGGACACGACATTGAACATCGAGTCTGTCTATTCAAAAAGCTGATCCTTAATAGTGCTGAGGGAAAAAAATGATTCTTTTGATCTTGTATTTTAATCTTAAATTTTAATTTGCACCATACAATTTTAATAACTGTCCTCTAGGTTTCAAAGTGAATAGAATTAAGTATTTTGCACACGTTGCATATTACACATGTAACTTCAGATTCCTTTGTATCTGCAAGAGCTTTGAAGACTGCTTATTAAATTAGTAATGACCACCAGTCAAGGGCTGTCAACCTCTCCGTACATTCATGAGCCTTGGCCACAAATCAAAAATAGATGTTGAACTCCTTTTTGTTCCTAAGTATAACATAATGAAAAGGCCATGATTAATAAACTCTGTGTTTCACGTGGGGTTGTAAATAACTGTATCTCTTGCTTTCTCCGGGCTTTTATTATTACACATGAATGAATGAAGATGTCATTTGGTTGCTTATATAGTCTAAGAGTATGATTATCAAGTTGTAACACCACAAATATAGGACCACTTCTGAGCAGCACTCTCCCATCCTTATTGCATGTATGTGCTCAGTCATGTCTGACTCTTTGGGACCCCACGGACTGTATTCCTCCTCTGTCCATTGAATTTTCCAGGCAAGAATCTGAAGTGGGTTGCCATTTCCTCTTCCAGGGAATCTTCCTGACCCAAAGATCGAAGACAGGTCTCCTGAGTCTCCTACATTGGCAGGAGGATTCCTGACACTGCTTCACTTGAAAAGTCTATCCTTCTTATCCTAAACTAAAGCTGGTAGCTCAGACAGTCAAGAATCTGCCAGTGCTGCGAGAGACCTGGGTCAGGAAGATCCCTTGGAGAAGGGAACAGCTACCCACTCTAGTATTCTAGCCTGGAGAATTCCATGGACAGAGCAGCCTGGTAGGTTACAGTCCATGGGGTCGCAAAGAGTCAGACATGACTGAGTGACTTTCACTAATGTCCTGTTAAAATCAAAGTACTGCATAGAATAGTCTCAAGTCTTTCTTATGATGATTAGTACTAATGTTGATTCAACAAATTATCTGATATCTTACTGAGTTATGAATTACACATCCAAAAATTAGATCTTTTTAAGTGTGAGATTCAATGAATTTGAAAAAAAACATAGTCTAAATATCATGACATTCAAAATAGTTTTACCATCCCCAAACACTCTCCTTGTATCCCTTTAAATCATTTCCTTCTTCACCAGTCCCTAGCCAATGGCAACAATTGATGCTTCCTTTCCCTATAGCCTTGGCTTTTCCAGAATATAGTATACCTGGAATCACTCAGTTTGAAGTCTTTTGAGTCTGTCTTCTTTCATTTAGCTTAATGCTCGTGAGATCCATTAACATATGATGTACATTCATACATACATGTAGCAAGAGTTCATTCATTTATATTGCTGAGTTTTCCATTGTACAGATGTGCCACACAATTCATACATTCATCAGTTCAAAGATTTGGGATTATTTCAAAATTTTTGTCAAATAAATTGCAAAGATTACATTAAATTTTGTGGCTAGGGCACAGAGCCCACTGCATGTTGGTTGGGTGGGTGAGATCAGCACTGGGTGTCATGAGGGTTCAGCAGTGGTAGAGGCAAAAAAAATGTGACTGTAAGTTTTAATTTTTCTTAGTAACTGTTTTGAAGTAGGATCACTGAAGTCATAGGGTAATTATGTTTTTAATTCTATAAGTAACTGAAAAACTCTTTTCCAAAGAGGCTGTACCAATATGCATTTTCACCAACAATGAATGAAAGATCCAATTGCTTGGCATCCTCACCAGCTTTGAGTTTTGTCATATTTGATTTTTAAGCTGAGCTTCATGGGGTCACAAAGAGTCGGACACAACTGAGCGACTGAACTGAATAGTATGTAATATAACAGTGTGATTTTAATTAGCATTTCCCTAATAACTAATATAATGAACATCTTTTCATACACGTTCTGCCGTCCGTTTATCTTCTCTGGTGAAGTATCTGCATAAAACCTTGGCTCATGTTATCAATTCTGTTTTGCTATTTTGACAAATAATTTTGTTTCTCTGTTTTTCTATTATGACATTTTAAAAATTCTTCACATACTGCCAGTAGGTTTCCTTTGTCAGGCATGGATTTTGCAAAGATTTCTTTTAACCCACAGATTTTCAATCTCTTAATAGCATCTTTCACAGAGCAGAAGTTTTTAATTTTGATGAAGTCCAAATCATCATTTTTTATTTTATGCTTATGTTTTAATGGTCATATATAAAAAATATTGACCCAATCCAAGAGCACAAAGACTTTCTTCTATATTTTCTTCTAAAAGTTTTGTAAATTGGGGTTTTACAATAATTTAGGTCTAAGATAAACATTAATTCACATGTAAGATGTAATGTATGGGTCTAGGTTCCTTTTCTGCATATGGACATCCTATTGCTCTAGCATCCTTATTTGAAAAGACATCTTTCTCCAAGGAATTTCTATGTGTGCCTTTGTCTAAAATCGATTAACTGTGTAGGCAGAACTGCTTTTGGACTCTTTGACATACTTTCTAAAATGTAACTAATAAGATGATGGAACTCATTGTAGTCCTACTAAGCAAGCTCTGGAAAACGAGTAGCACAAACAGGTAAGTGAGGAGGTGGAGAGAAAGAAACTTAACAAAACACTGGTGGATTGAAAACATGAGGTGCTCTAGACAGTAAAACAGAGCCATCCTTCTTTGTTAAACTGCTATTTCCAAGTATCTGGGCCACCTCTCTTTATTAGAAATATCAGGTCGCATTCTTTTCCCATAAANGGCATCCTCACCAGCTTTGAGTTTTGTCATATTTGATTTTTAAGCTGAGCTTCATGGGGTCACAAAGAGTCGGACACAACTGAGCGACTGAACTGAATAGTATGTAATATAACAGTGTGATTTTAATTAGCATTTCCCTAATAACTAATATAATGAACATCTTTTCATACACGTTCTGCCGTCCGTTTATCTTCTCTGGTGAAGTATCTGCATAAAACCTTGGCTCATGTTATCAATTCTGTTTTGCTATTTTGACAAATAATTTTGTTTCTCTGTTTTTCTATTATGACATTTTAAAAATTCTTCACATACTGCCAGTAGGTTTCCTTTGTCAGGCATGGATTTTGCAAAGATTTCTTTTAACCCACAGATTTTCAATCTCTTAATAGCATCTTTCACAGAGCAGAAGTTTTTAATTTTGATGAAGTCCAAATCATCATTTTTTATTTTATGCTTATGTTTTAATGGTCATATATAAAAAATATTGACCCAATCCAAGAGCACAAAGACTTTCTTCTATATTTTCTTCTAAAAGTTTTGTAAATTGGGGTTTTACAATAATTTAGGTCTAAGATAAACATTAATTCACATGTAAGATGTAATGTATGGGTCTAGGTTCCTTTTCTGCATATGGACATCCTATTGCTCTAGCATCCTTATTTGAAAAGACATCTTTCTCCAAGGAATTTCTATGTGTGCCTTTGTCTAAAATCGATTAACTGTGTAGGCAGAACTGCTTTTGGACTCTTTGACATACTTTCTAAAATGTAACTAATAAGATGATGGAACTCATTGTAGTCCTACTAAGCAAGCTCTGGAAAACGAGTAGCACAAACAGGTAAGTGAGGAGGTGGAGAGAAAGAAACTTAACAAAACACTGGTGGATTGAAAACATGAGGTGCTCTAGACAGTAAAACAGAGCCATCCTTCTTTGTTAAACTGCTATTTCCAAGTATCTGGGCCACCTCTCTTTATTAGAAATATCAGGTCGCATTCTTTTCCCATAAATTCACTGACTTAAATTGAAGATGACACATCAGTCAGGAAAGTAACAGACTTGACCCATGGTGGGCAGACCCACTAGGAGGCCACACACATCTGAGTACCAAGGGATGAATAAAGAAGAGCTTTTCACAGCGCTGTGCACAGATCTCACAAGGTGTCATTTGGTTGATTCTTTTTCCCCTTTCTCCAGACTCACTTTACATACACCTGTAGCATAGTTTCTCAAAGAGCACTCTACGGAAAAGGGATTTCTCAGATGCAAACCCTTTGAGGCAAGAGTTTTTGATTCTTAACTGTCTAAATCCAAATCCTCAGCCAACTGATAACTGCACATCATATTCCTTTGTGTGGTTAAGGAAGTAAGTCATATAAAAGTCATCTGTTTCATAGGCTATATGCTCCTTTAATTAGATTATAATTAAAAGCAAATAAAAAATGCAGATTAATATCTTCATAAATTGTGCTTTTCTGTCCTGGAAAAATGGCTATGTTTTCTCCTCTCATAATCAGCCTAAAATAGAGTCAAGAAATGGTTTGGGGCATTTTGATCATAAACTACTGTCATGTGTATATATCTGTGTGTGTGTCTTTCCCTGAGAGGCACTCACACAGAGAACATTTTAATTTTCCATGGTATTGCTATTTTGACCTCTGAGACCTTGCAAAGTAAAGTATTTATGATCCTGGGCTTTTTTTATGGTATTGTTTCAATATTTTTGTAACATTTGTATTTCTTGCTGATGTTTTTGGCATTAAAAATCACTCAAGCTGTGCTGAAATATAATGGTATTCACTGAACCATACCCTAGAAGGATAATTCAGTTCAGTGGGGTTATTCTAGCTCATCATGTACATAAAGGATTGAAAGAAACTGTAGAAGATCCTCAGTTCTCTACACGGGCAGCACTGAGTCTTTTTTTCCCTCTAATAACTTGACATAGAAAAACCTTCACTTGAATATAGAAATGTCTCGTTTTAAGTCTTTAGAGCAAACCAAAGAAACAATGGCCCAAGGTATCAGGAGGCAAAGTGCTGGTGGACAGCTGCTCTAGATCACTAATTTCCTTTCCCTGTTATCCAGAGAAAAGGTAAACCTCAGTCAACTTTCATTCCCAATTTCAAGACATCCCCTAAATAAACCCTCCACACTTCAGGTTTCAAACATGATTAGCAGAGTGGATCACGCTATTACAGGTACAAACCAGGGACGATTTAATTTCCATATATTTAAACTATCCCTAACTGTAGATATCCATAATGCCTGAGTCTGACAGCTATGCTTCTGCCATTTTGTATCTATTTTGCAATTTCTGTCCCAAGAATAGATAAATGCAAAGCCTTTTTGTATCTTGTCACACTCAGCTTGAGATGTTTATTACTACAACACCCAATATTATTTGACTTTTTGTATTTTTTTCACTTTGATTGGCTGATCATTCAAGTTTGATCTTGACTATATAATATAAACTCCTAAGGGATGAGGTATAAAAGCTGACTGATCAAAGCACAAATATTTACACTAGATATATACATGTATACATATATATGTACATACATATATACACACACATATATTTAGGCAGATAGATAAATGTATGCGGATATAATCTCCAAAAATTTTACTCAGTTCATATTTTGCACTACAAATGACTGAATGAGACCTTACATTTAGTACATTCATCTAATAGAAGCCATAAATTCCTACTGAAGATGGAAACATATCTCCTGAGTTTTACTCCCTGTAGATAAATAAAAGTGAATACTGTTGCAATAGTCAAATGCAGCAGAGTACTTAAATACATGAGCTCTGGAATCTGACAAATATATGTTGAAATGGTGCCACTGCTATTTATAACAAATGACTTTGGACAAATTTCTTTGTCTCTACAGAGCTCAATTTTGTCATCCACAAAATGGGTATCGTAATAATTTGCTTTCTGGTTCAGTTGCTGTAGTATACACTGTAAAATAATATTGACTCAAACAAGACAAAGGCTTCTTTCTCTCTCAAACAGCAGCTTTATGGTGCTAGGGGCTTCCCAGGTGGCTCTAACGGTAAAGAATCCACTTTCCAGAGCAGGAGACCCACGAGATGTGGGTTTGATCCCTGGGTGGAAAAGATCCCCAAGAGGAGGAAATGGCAACCCACTCCAGTGCCCTTGCCTGGGGAATCCCATGGACAGAGAAACCTGGCAGGCTGCAGTCCATGGAGTTGCAAAGAGCTGGACACGACTGAATAGATGCATGTGCACACACACACACGATGCTAGGGACAGGACTCATTCTATCATCATGAACTGCCATCTTTAATGTATAGTTTCCATATTTTAGTCAAAAATGCTTATTAAGCTCTTGTAATTATGTACATGTGTCATCAGGGAATAAAGGAAGAGGGGGTGAGACACACTACAGAAATGATCACCATCCTCCACTCTTTCCTGTATCCATGCCTCTTCACATAGTGACTCTTCATTAACTCTCATAAAGCGGTTTATTTCCCCACTCCTTGATTCCATGAATGCCTTATAACTTAATTTAACCAAGAGATTGCACCAAAAATGATGCATGAGTTCTGAATACAGATCTCAGTACATTTTGCACTCTTACTTGCTCTCTCGGTACTCTCACAGCAACTGTGTAATCAAGTCCAGGCCAGCCCTCTGGATGAAGAAAGACTTGTTAGCTCAGCTACCCTCACTGCCTCAGCTGATGGGCAGCTGCCCAGTCAATCTGATAGCTAATCATAGAAGTACAAGTACAGATAATGCCAGAAGAATCTATGCGCTGATACCAGTCCAAATTGCCAACCTGTAGAATTATGAATGAAAATAAATTACTGTTGTTTTAATCCACAGAATTTTTGGGGTGGCTCATCAGGCAACATGTGATAAAGGGGGAAAGGGCATCAGTTTCCTTTTAACATTATAACTCAGAATTTGCCCACATCCCTGCCAATCTTGTACCACTGGTAAGAATTTAATGATATGATCATAGCAGCTGGAAAATGTAGTTTTCACTGAGCAGTTGTGTTTCTAGCTATAGCTAGGTTCCTATCACTAAAGGAAAAAAGGGTGGGGGTGAGTCAAGACAATCTTCACTGGGGGACAACTAGTTTCATTTCAGCCACTTACATCTCTTCAGCTGGCTGTGAAGATTAATTGTGAAATAAACATAACAATCCCAGCCCAAGCACTGGAACCCAGAAAGGACCCAAAAAACATTTGCTGTCATTTATATTCAGAATTGGAAATAGGTGACANGCCACTTACATCTCTTCAGCTGGCTGTGAAGATTAATTGTGAAATAAACATAACAATCCCAGCCCAAGCACTGGAACCCAGAAAGGACCCAAAAAACATTTGCTGTCATTTATATTCAGAATTGGAAATAGGTGACATTTGTTTAAAGGGTCACAAAGAATAGTCAAAAGTACCGAATTCTCCATCCTAGTTCTGGTTTGTCTGTTATCCTCCAGCAACCCTTCCCCTGTATTAAACTGAAGTTAGGAACCACACCAGAAGATCCATAGGGAGAATATAAAGAGTGACATTGAAATAGTGTGTCCACTGATGTGATGCGACAAAGCCTAGCTGTCTGTTAGACAAGATTAGATGGGGTTTATGGCAGAAAGCCAGGGGACAGGACTGTCACTGAAAAATAGATAGAGAATGTCACTGGGCCACAGTCAGAAATCAGAGTGTGAAAGGACTTTTTTTTTTCCATTTCCTTTTTTGGGAAACTGGGAGTTTTGTTTTAAAACAAAGATAATGGGTGCAGCAGTAAACTTTGTCAGCCTTAAAAAGAGGGGGAAAATGCAGGTGTCCATTTCCTATAGCCAATTTATATATCTTCTGATTTGAAAGAAAAAGAAATGAAAGACAAGAGCAAAATGAGAGACGGGCTATGGGATAGTGCCAGGAGAGAAATCTAGAAGGAAAGCGTTTGAAAACAGTTTGATGGATATCTTATTAACCAGCCAAATGATTACCTAATGGTAACTATAGCATAAGTAACTATTAAACAAGCCACAGTCAAGAATATATGTTCACCTGTATTTTGAAATCTGATGTTTTTATCTAGCCCCCAGCCTACTGAATGGCCTTATAACAATTGGTAAGCAGTTATTACTGTTGAAATCTGTGTAAATCACATCTCTCTCCTTCCAGAGTTACTGCCAATTCAGAATTTGAAGTTACCAGTCAAATCCTGAAACAAGCTGAAAAAGTGTAACTGAAGGACCCTGGATATAAGAAAGATTAAATACTCAATAAGTAAAGTGACACATGCGTGAAAGAATGAGACAGCAGTGAGAGGCAGGGCAGGTGCGGGCCACCTGGTGAGTGGCAGTCTTTACTGAATTTGTCCAGTTGAAACACAAGGAAGGGCTGAAGGTCAAAAACAACTAGAAAAACAGAGAGCCATAAGAAAGAAGGCTTTGTCAGGGGCCATTTATGAATAAGGCTGAAAAGCTGAGAGTGGTGTACTCAAAGGTGAGCCAGAGGCTCAGGAGGGAGGGAACATAAGTACAGCTGAGGCTGACTCACATTATGGTATGGCAGAAGCCAACACACATTGTCAAGTAATTTTCCTCCCGTTAAAAAATAAATTAAAAGAAAAGTGATCCAGAGAATGCAAAAGACATTCCAAAGGAGAGAAACTTCCTTCCAGAAATGGGAGAAGGTGCATATACCAAAATAATGGCATACAGCAGAAAAGGAAGATGAAGGGCTCCAAAGCAGCATCTGGAGAAATATTTGTTTTATTCAAAATGATTGAGAAGTAAACACCCATGTCACCTACAGTAGTTGACATTTTAAAATATAAGAAAATGTCAGAATAATTGCATCAAAGGAATAGGAAATTGAAATACAGTGCATAGGAGGAATCCAATGAAAGATTAAAGTGGGATGCCCAAGAGATGTAAGTCAGCACCTCCAGATGGTTTTTGAAGGAATATTAGTCCCTCCAAAGGGTAATAGATACTGCATAAAAACAATAACTATAAAAAATGGGTAGGTTACCTGTGATTGCATATGTTTCTTTCCTGCAGAGAACATTCAGAGTTCAAGTGCCTACAGTTCAGTCGCTCAGTCGTGTCCAACTCTTTGTGAGCCCATGAATCGCAGCACGCCAGGCCTCCCTGTCCATCACCAACTCCCAGAGTTCACTCAAGCTCACGTCCACTGAGTCAGTGATGCCATCCAGCCATCTCATCCTCTGTTACCCCTTCTCCTCCCACCTTCANCCCATGAATCGCAGCACGCCAGGCCTCCCTGTCCATCACCAACTCCCAGAGTTCACTCAAGCTCACGTCCACTGAGTCAGTGATGCCATCCAGCCATCTCATCCTCTGTTACCCCTTCTCCTCCCACCTTCAATCCTTCCCAGCATCAAGGTCTTTTCCAATGAGTCAGTTCTTCCCAACAGGGGGCCAAAGTATTGGAGTTTCAGCTTCAACATCAGTCCTTCCAATTAACACCCAGGACTGATCTCCTTTAGGATGGACTGGTTGGATCTCCTTGCAGTCCAAGGGACTCTCAAAAGTCTTCTCCAACACCACAATTCAAAAGTATCAATTCCTTGGCACTCAGCTTTCTTTATAGCCCAACTCTCACATCCATACATGACCACTGGAAACACCATAGCCTTGAATAGATGGACCTTGTTGGCAAAGTAACGTCAAGTGCACTGGGATACTCCAAAAAGTAGATATGTCATAAACTACTGTTATTTGTCTGTCCATCAACCCTTGCCACATTTCCTTTGGGAAGCAAGATGGCAGCTTCCTCCAGGATTTCCACCAGAGTCCTCAGTCCACCAGGGCCCTGCCCAAAGCAGTAGGAATGTGACCAAGTCCAGGCCAGTCAGGTTCTCCTGCCTAAGAATGTGCTGCTTTAGCAGATGACCACAAGAATTTTAACAAAAACAAAAAAATCGATGCCATGAAGTACTTCTGCTTTGTTTCTGCTAATGGGCTTCCCCTCATTCCAAGGCCAGATAGTTCAGGTACCCTTCAATATTCTGAGCAAGGCCACATCCTTCTAATGAATCCCATTCAGGCTTGGTAGCCAGACTTCCTTTGCTTGTAACCAAACTGCTCTGAGGGGAACAGTTTGCAACATGTCACAAAGACATTTGACTAAGGATTTTTTTTTTTTCTTTTTGGCAAAATAACACACTACACAAGGTATCTTCAGAACACACACTGCTCCATATAACAATGGAGGGCTTTTGGAACATATTAAGGGAACATAAACTGTACTGGATGTTTACATGTACTCATCAGAAATCACCAAGAGGAGCAATGTAGCACTACCTTCTTTGCCTGTTCTTGCCAGAGAGAGCATTTAAGTGGTTTTGCTAATGATGATGAAACCACCACACAAAGATACTATCCTGACACTAAGACCTTCCAGGGTCAAATGACTCTGAGGAGAAATGTAAAGTCCTTAGCAAAGTACAGGATTCACCAAAGCATTATATTTTTATAAAGTAACTATAAACAGGAACCCGGAGCTAACCCTGAGCTAACATGCAGGATCTGACAGAAAAACAAGAAGTTCTCCATAATACACCAATCTCCCTCACTCTGGAAGGGTGTGGAGGCTAGAGGTAGTACCCTTGGCAGGTGCCCTCCAAAAGCCTAGTCATAATATGGTGTTTCAGTGGTAAAGAACACACCTGCCAAAGCAGGAGACATAAGAGACACAGGTTCAATTCCTGGGTTGGGAAGATCCCCTGGAGGAGGGCATGGCAACCACTCCAGTATTCTTGCCTGGAGAGTCCCCATGGACAGAGGAGCCTGGTGAGCTGCAGTCCATAGCGTCGGTAAAAGTCAGACACAACTGAAGCAACTTAGCACACATATGTTTTTGAAGGAAAAAATCTCTCTTTAAGTATATTCACTTGAGAAGAGTAAAGTGTCACTAACATAGATACAACAAAAGAATATCCCGTAACAGGAAAACAGAGAGGATCCAAGTGGAAAAAAAAGAATTTAAAAATGCTAAAAGCACGCATCCAAATCACATTAACTCTATGTGTTTTTCCACAACATCTACAATGACAAGTCCAGAAACAAAAACAGTAAGTATTCATAATAGTAACAGCAAACACTAAAGACATGATTTGGGTACTATTCTATTTACATTACAAATCATTATATAGATGAGAAAGCTGATGCAGAAGGTAGGTTAACTGTCTGATAAGACTGCCGGTTTAGCCAATTTAATTTCCCCTTGAAGCTGAAACTCCAATACTTTGGCCACCTGATGCAAAGAGTTGACTCATTTAAAAAGACCCTGATGCTGGGAAAGATTGAAGAGAGGAGGAGAAGGGGACGACAGAAGATGAGATGGTTGGATGGCATCACCGACTCAATGGACATGAGTTTGGGTAGACTCCGGGAGTTGGTGATGGACAGGGAGGCTTGGCGTGCTGCAGTCCATGGCGTCGCAAAGAGTCGGACACGACTGAGCAACTGAACTGAACCGGCTAATACTCTTGCCCTGTCTTCCTCTCTACCGCACAGAAAAAAACGCAAATATGATACAATCCAGAGTGACAGTGGTGATACAAGTATACTGTGTATAGGTTTGTACATATACACACATACAAACACATGTTTAAAAGGCTGCATGGAAAGAATGAATAATAGAAGGAATGAATGATAACTGGCATGAGGCTCTGAAGGGAATAGGAAGGAGAGATGAAGAACAGTCCTGACGAACACTTCTCTAACTCTGGATAACAATAAAAATAGAAATGTTTTGTGACACAATTTTGAGGAAATGCATTCCTGAAAGCAGTTCTTGTATAAGTATCATATGGAATGATCCAAGAAAAAAAAAGTGTTTTCCATCTGTTTATCAAAGAGGTTGGTCTTGATTCGCTTCCACTTTTCTAACCTGTCCTCTATCCACATAGGGTATAGATATCCGTCTGTGATGGAGGTTAGATGAGGAGGAAGGAGTAATCAATGATATGTGGTTGCAGCTCTCATGGAATACCTTTCAAAATCTTACAGCTTTATCATGAACTTTCAGTTTGGTCCAGCTTTGCCCAGAGTTCCAATGTTTTTGCTTTACCTTTATTCTAAAGTCATAAAGAATGTTTCAAAATTAGAAGTCACCTGGATCAGGTGCTCCAAACTCAGATGACCCAGAATCTAAGCAAACAGTATAAGTGAATGAAGCAATCGATGTGGAAAAGGCATCGTATGGCTGTCTCGGTCTGCTTCTCATTGGCCCTTTCTGGAAGCAAAAAAGAATCTCCCTGCGAAAAGTTACCACAAAAGTGCAATAATAATGACAACTCTTCTTTTCTTAGTCTCAGAAAGATAATAAGGAGTGGGTAGGGACTGTCACAAAACGGAAAATGCATGAATCTTGAGAGCTGGCAGCTGCTACCCACACTTACCTACGAGTGCCATGCTTGAAGTGTGATTGCAACACTGTCAGGTGCTATGAAATTTTAAGCAAAATGTGTCTATGCCCTTTGTCATGTAACAATACAATGTCTTCATACTCTGACTACAGAATCACCTATGTCACTTGCTTTGATCAACAGAACAATGCACAAGTGACATTAATGTCAGAGCTTCTAAAACTAGAGCTTAGGAGGTCTTGCATTCCTATACACTATTCTACTTTACCATTAGCATGAGAACATACCACAAGTAGCCTGATGTGTATGAGAGACAAGAATGTGGAGAAGTGACAGATTGCCCAAGCTGTCAGCCAGATGAGTGAGCCACCAGGATGCGT
This sequence comes from Neotragus pygmaeus, assembly GCA_006410875.1. NCBI lineage: Eukaryota > Metazoa > Chordata > Mammalia > Artiodactyla > Bovidae > Neotragus > Neotragus pygmaeus. Next base: position 1,509,012 of record SJYV01027424.1, read on the forward strand.
GAAGCCATGGAATCTAACCCCTAACTCATCCCAGTACACAAGCAATAAACTAACTTCTGCATGTATGCCACTGAAGATTTGTGGATGTTTGTTATTCGGCATTATGACAGAAACAGATAACTAATATACAAAACCAGGTTCTTAGGTAAAATCTTTTGGTTTTTAAAACTAAGCCTGAAAGAATTTCTTAGAGAAGTATCATGCAGAATGATGTAGGGAAAAAAAAAAAAAAACTGTTTTCCACTGGTTTATTAAGTCTGTCTGGACTAGATTCTCCTTTTCTAACAACCCACAATTAAACCATGTAAGATATAATTAATATATTAATAGATGCTTATCTATGATGCAAGTGTTTTTTCCAAAATTAGCAACCAATTCAAGTTTTCCAAAAAACACACAGTATTTCTGTAGATCAGATCCAGACCACAGACCACTATTTTGCATTCTCCTTTATACTCTAATCCCTTCATTTTATAATTAAGAAAAGATATGAAAGAGACAAAGTATCTTTTCTAACAGTCAGTAATTGGTCTTAAGATGTGTCACTTTACCTAATTAAATTACTTTTTTAAACGCATCTTAGTGTCCTCTTCTGAGGGCATGGGTATTTCCCAAATTATTCAGTTCTGCTCTTCCCATCCTTCCTGCCATTTGTTGTCCACGGGTTTGGTCTGGATCTGCACGAAGGATCTGCACTACATTCATGTCTACAAGTTTCATCTGAGCCCTATCAGCTACTATCTTTTGAGAAGAGGATGTGAAGTTTCTTTTTCCCAGGAAAGGTAACAGCTCTAAAAGTGTGCTTGAGGCCACAAACTTAGTATATTCTTTCAGCATTAAACTCACACTATCTCCTTCCATGAAACAAATGAATAAATGATGCTTCTACTTTAAAACAACCTGATTTTTACACAGAGCTGAATAAAGCAAAATTCCCATGAAATCTGGTTTACCTCAGTATTGACCAAGCTATAATCTAGGAATAAGATCCAGCAAGCAAATTCTAATAGGGTATATGTCCATTCACTTAGAAAAACACAGCTTCTCTTTCACAGAATTACTGAAGGAGAACCCATATTGAAAGTTGTGATTATTGTTTTAGCCGTAATTCATAAAGAGGTTGAACAGCTGCACACTTTATTAGATCTAATCTAAATACCTGCTCCTTGTATTTTGTGCTGGGAGATATTTATGTTATCAATTCAACTTTATACTAACCATCAGGCAGAATACTCCCTGTAGTTCTGCTGACTCAAAATAATGACTTGTAAGGGAGCCCTAATGACAGAACAAGGGCCAATTATAGACACAGCGTGAGACCTGGAATAACTGTGTGATGCATTTTGTGCACTTGATTGACCTCATGTTCAAGTTCGTTTGAGTCTCACTGTTGTAGATACGGCCTATGCCTCAGGGTATATGCCTTGTTAATTTCAATATAAGAAGACAGAACCGATTAGATCAGATGGCTCAAACAACAACAACAACAACAACAAACGTACACCAGTGCTTGGTGGAAAAGTGATGGCATGTTGAGTCTACCAGAAGGAACCACCAAGTAGTTTTCAGGTTTCAGGACTGAGAACTTAGAACATGTGTCTTGTGTGTGTGCCCGCACACGTGCATACATGTATGTGCTAGTTGCTCAGTCATGTCCGACTCTTTGTGGCCCCATGGACTGTAGCCTGTCAGGCTCTTCTGTCCAAGGAATATTCCAGGCAAGAATACTGGAGTGGATTGCCATTCCCTCCTCCAGGGGATCTTCCCAACCCAGGGATCAAACCCAGGTCTTCCACGTTGCAGGCAGATTCTTTACTGTCTGAGTCACCAAGAAAGCCCAAGAATAATCAATATGGAGTGTTAATTTATTTCTACACTTGGGAGAACTAAAACAATGCACATCTTCTTGTGTCTTTACATAACCGTGATGGCTGCTGAGAGGACTTAGAATTTCTTGTGAAATGAGAGGGAGACAGAAAAACAAAGAAGCCATAAGGACTTAAAATAAGCATAAAATAAGGTTACCGTGAGATGTCCATAGATTGTATTGCTTTAGAGTAAAACTGTTTGGCAGTCTCTTCTATACATGTCACTTTGAAATAACTCNTTGTGAAATGAGAGGGAGACAGAAAAACAAAGAAGCCATAAGGACTTAAAATAAGCATAAAATAAGGTTACCGTGAGATGTCCATAGATTGTATTGCTTTAGAGTAAAACTGTTTGGCAGTCTCTTCTATACATGTCACTTTGAAATAACTCCTGCTGTGTTATAATTCACTGAAGGAGGAGGGTAGTGAGTCTTTTCTGATGATTTGTTTATAATACCAATACCAAATATGCTTATTAAACACAGACAGGAAAGGAGAGTAAAAGAAAGGGAGTGAGTGTAGGAGAGGAATTGTTGTTTGTTTATTTAGAAATGTTAATGTTTCTCCATAAAATAAAAACAAATCCTCTTGTTTCGTGGTGTACAAAATTACAGAGGGAATTCAAGCATGTAACAATACTGCTGACTGACTTGAAAACAACTGGAATAACTGGCACTTATGCAATTTCTCAGAAATACAGCTTTGATTCTAAACTGGTTGAAAGAGCCATTGTGAAATGGTCATTTCATCAGCCTTGGTTGTTTGCTAATAATATCATCTAGTCAATCCCACCTATATTTCCAAAGTGACTGTTAGAAAAACCTACAAAAGCGTTGGTGAAAACCTGAAAACAAATGATCCTGAGAACTACATCTTTGTTCTTCTATCATTAGCTATGCTATCTGCAAGAAAGTGCATACCTAATATTTAACAATGAGTGAGAAATCTCCTAACTCAAAGCAGACAAAGTGACAACCTAGCAATGAACACAGGCAAATGCTGCCAAGTTTTTGCATGTATTCTATGTTTGCGAAGACTAAACACTGGAATATGGGAATCCATTCCATATCTATCTGGCCTGAAAAGTTTAGGCTGAAAATGGTTCATAATGGAAGGGATAGGAATAGGGATAGCTATTGACAGTACAGGACAGGGCAAGATGCTGATACTTTCCACACCACTTTTTGCATCAAATATTAGGGAAAGAGCAGTAAATGCATGCTCAAACATGCAGCATTTAAAAAAAACTGATTTTCAACAGGCCAAAGTTTATAAACAAGTATTCATAAGTTCTTCTCAAGACACCAGTCAGATAAAATATATAGATTTTAAACAGTATGTAACAGAGCAGATTTTTTCAGAGATTTGTGATGAAAAACTCTTACTGCACAAAAGACTTCTTTTCCACTAAGGCAGCATCCTTACTATTCAACAAATATTTACTGAACAATTACTAGGAGCCAGGACAGTTATAGAGAAGGTAGCAAATAAAATAACAAATGCTCTTACTCTCGTGATGCTTACTTTGTAGTCAGGATAAAAATCACAGTTGACCCTTGAACAATACAGGGGATAGGAGTGCTCACCCTCCACACAGTTGAAAATTTGCATAGCATTTTACATTTGAGCCTCCCTATCCACATACTTTTGAACTGTGGTGTTGGACAAGATTCTTGAAAGTCCCTTGGACTGCAAGGAGATCCAACCAGTCGATCCTCAAGGAAATCAGTCCTGAATATTCATTGCAAGGACTAACGCTGAAACTGAAGCTCCAATATTTTGGCCACCTGATACAAAGAATGGACTCCTTGAAAAGGATCCTGATGCTGGGAGGGATTGAAGGCAGGAGGAGAAGGGGATGACAGAGGATGAGATGGTTGGATGGCATCACTGAATCAATGGACAGGAATTTGAGTAAGTTCCAGGAGTTGGTGATGGATAGGGAAGCCTGGTGTGGTGCAGTCCATGGGACACACCACATAGAGAGTTGGACACAACTGAGTGACTGAACTGAACTGATCCACAGTACCACTTTCAGGGATGCAACCGACTTGAATCATGTAGTACTACAGTACATAAGTATTTAGTGTAAAAACTTCACACATAGGTGCACACGAGTGCACATGCCGAGTTCAAACCTGTTATTCAAGTATCAATTGTAATAAAAAAAACAATTAAAAATAATATCAAATAATATAGGAACTTGCAATACAAAAGTATACTGAGAATGAATGATGAGTATGTCACCTGTCTAAGCATGGATTCGCAAACTGCGTATCATAGATCAAAACTGGTTTCCACATTTTTAAAAGCTTGTTGTCAGAGGAGGAGAGCATATGCAACCAAAATAGCTGTATGAGGCTACAAAAGCCTAAAATGTTTACTATCTGTTCCTTTATAGAAAAGTTGCTAGTCTACCAAGGTGGTTGCCAAGAATTTCTCCTGCTCCTCTACCAGCATTCCACTGATACTATGAAAAAGAGAAAGAAAAAAAATTATCTACTTTCCCACCCTTTGCATCTTGGCTGTGCCTATAAATATTGTTGGTGTATACAGTGATGAAGAGGCAGTATTCTGGGACTTCCAAGCCTACATCTTAAGGGACCTTGCAGATTTTGCTTTCACTTTTCCTAGAACCCACATAAAGAAATCTAGACTCTCATACCAGAGCAAGAGGCCCTAGAAAGGGAGAGACCTTAGAGGATAAGAAACCTTGTGGATAGAAAAGCCGCATGGAGAGGAGCTGAGGCATCCTGGGCAATACTAAGGCTTTCTTCACATCACTGGAGCTGTATTTGGTCCGCCAGCCTCAGTCAAGGCACTCCAGCCAACAGCTACCAGGTGAAACAGAGATAAACCTACTGGAATTCCTGACTCAGAATTGTGGACAATAAAGTAACTGTTTTAAGCCATTAACTTCAGGAGTGCTTTGTTTTACAGTAATAGATAAATTAAAAAGAAGCTGGTACAATAATTTGGATGCTGCTTTGACAAAAACTAAAACACAAACATGCTGTTGTTTGGTTGCACAGTGGTATCTGACTCTTTGCGACTCCAAGGACTGTAGCCCACCAGGCTCCTCTCTCCATGGGATTTCCCAGGCAAGAATACTGGAGTGGGTTGCCATTTCCTCCTGACCCAGGGATCGAACTGCATCTCCTGCACTGCAGATGGATTTTTTTTTTTTTTTTTTTACCACTGAGCCATTGGGGAAGCCCAAAATACATCCATAGGCCCTTGGAATTGAATGGCAGGCAGAGACTTGAAGGGAAGCCCATTAATGGAGGTTTGAAGAGCACCGGGGAGAAAATGCTGTTAAAGACAAGAGAAAGAACGGTCTGTGTTACACAGAGGTGGAACATTTGGAAACACTTGCGAATCTAGCTAAGATTTTTAGACAGAGGTCTTTTATCAATTATTTTCTTGAAACTGTTTATCATAAAGTATAAAAGAGCGCACAACTAAATGTTCTACATACAAATAGAATTTAGGGGAAAGCTGTGGACCCAGGATAGTATTTCAACTGGGAAAAATGTTCTTAAAGTGAGAAATCACCCCCAGGTAAAATGATGTTCATCATGTGTGTGTTACGCCACTTCAGTCACGTCTGATTCTTAGTGACCCCATAGATGCAGGCTGCCAGTCCCCGCATCCGTGGGATTCTCCAGGCAAGAATACTGGATTAGGTTGCCATTCCCTTCTCCAGAAGATCTTCCTGACCCAGGGATCAAACCCACATCTCCTATGTCTACTGCCCTGGCAGGCAGGTTCTTTACCACCAGTGCCACCTGGGACGTCCATTATACTCTTTGGCAAATTAAGATGCTTAAGATATTGCCCCATGTCAGCCCAATATGCCCATAAGAGAACACCACCAACAAAAAGGTTATCAATGCAACTTTGGGACATGAAGTAAACCTTGGATAAGATAAATGAAAAGCTCACCCATATTTTAAATGCACATGTATACCCATGGTGGATTCATGTCAATGTATGGCAAAACCAATACAATATTGTAAAGAAAAAATAAATTAATTAATTTAAAAAATGATAATAAAATAAAAACACTGCATTGGTAGGAAAGCACATTGGATGAAATGGTATTGAGAGAGAAAAAAATGAAGAGAGGTGTCAAGGCTCCCAACTTTGTCTAGGCAGAAAGCAGAGCAAGATATGAGCTAAACTGCCAACACAGAAATTCTCAAAACATGTAGCCACGAGTCAAGGAAAACAATGCATTTGAGAACTACTGTTAAGGAATGCAAAAACAAGGCCCTAACAAGAACCATTCTTTCGTCTTTATTTTTTCTGACTTTAAAAATATACACTCTTTTTGTAAAAATAATGGAACATTTCCTTTAAACAAACTAAAAAAACAATCATTTGTAAGTCCAATCCCCCATCCCCAGTCTCCAAAAATGTCATGGCCTTCTTACTCCAGATCTTAGTTTTAGCACTGCTCTTTCCCAGTCGCAGTTTCTGTTCCACCGCCACACACGCAGTCTTCCAAGTCAGTAGACAGCGGGAGACTCAAGGAGATTTTCTCCCTAAGCTTTATCAGTACTGATGAAATACTGGCAGGGAGAAGAGATGGGAACTTCAACTGTTTCTATTTTGTAGCTCCAAGAAAAGACAGACACATAGTCTACTTCAGAATAGTCAAAGAAGTTCTCCAAAGGAATGGCATCCGAATGGAGACCAAAATGATACAGACACCATGATTGAACATTGCAGGCACACAGACATATTATAAAACTCTGTGGGCTTAATATATTCTAGAAATTGCAGGTTTACTGAAGCTGGAGTGGTGTGGAAAAGATGAGGAGTGGAAAGAGATGGGGTAAGTGAACAGGAAGAAAACTGAAAGAAATCAATATTCTAAGACCTTTCAGTCCAAAGAAAGGAATTTAAATGTCCTTATAAGCCTGTGTTAGAGTTCCTGAATCAAGGATGCTACTCTAGAACTTTTAAGATTTATGAACCAACAAATGATTTTCCTCTTTCTTTCTTAACTTGTAGTATTTGCACCTGAAAGTGCTCTAACTAAACAATCTGATTAACTGAAAATACTGAGTTGAAAAGTAACGGCATTTTAACACCTTATATTGAAAACTTAGGATAGTATTCCATTAACTAGAAAAGGTAAGATAAACTTTATCCACATACTTAAGTGAAAGTGAAGTCGCTCAGTCCTGTCCGACTCTTTGCGACCTGTGGACTGTAGCCCACCAGGCTCCTTCGTCCATGGGATTCTCCATGCAGGAATACTGGAGTGGGTTGCCATTTCCTTCTCCAGGGGATCTTCCCGACCCAGGGATCGAACCCAGGTCTCCCACATTGCAGGCAGACGCTTTAACCTCTGCACCACCAGGGAAGCCCCCCACATTTAAGTAGAACCACACACAAGTTCTACTTAAATATGGGATCCCCTGAAGAAAGAAAATACAAGTGATCTCCAATGTGTTCAGATTTGGCAGATTATATATGTAGGTATTTTCTGAGTTCATTTAAATTAGCTTTAAGATATATTCATATTAGTTTCCTGGGGCTACCATAACAGCTGACCACAACACAGAAATACATTCTCTTACAGTTCTGGGGGCCAGAAGACCAAAATCAAGCAGGGCAATGCTCTGTACAAGGTTTCTAGAGAAGAATCCTCTCCCTTATGGTGCCTCTAGGTATCCCTTGCGGCCCTTCATTGTCAAATAATATTCCACCCTTCTCTGTCCCATAAGAAGATATTTGTCATTGGATTTAGGATTCAACCAGTTAATCAAGGATGATCTCATCTCAAAATCCTCAACTCAATTACATCTACAAAGACCTTTTCTCCAAATAAAATCACATTTTCAGGCATCAGGGGCAATAGCTTGGACATATTTTGGGAAGAACACCGCTCAACCCACTAAGACACATTTTTTAAGTCAGAGGAAAAGATAAAACATCATGAAATGCCTGAAGCACCATTACAAGGAACCAAGTTTGAAAATTATGGCTTTAATTTCAAAGGCATATGTTACTTCATTTGCTTTTAATTTTACAATTTCACAGGATGATGAAGAACTGAGTTTAAGAGGGACCAATAAACGGAAGAAACCACCTGATACTTTTGTGTGTTGCACACAGTCTACTTAAAACGTCTGAAGCTGTTGAAAAAATCATTTGGAGAATCTCAGTACTGCCAATGCCCACTTCCATCTCCACACCTAAGAAATTTTTATTTTCATCATGCTTTCACTGGAACCATCCTTACTTCCACTTACAATGTGAATTACAATTTATATTGCTGCCCTACATGCCTGAAGGTGACTCAGTAGGGAATAGAAAAGCGAATCACAGTAATATAGACAAGCTTGGTGATATCTGTCAAACAAAAAGAACATCCAGTGAATGTTTACTGACTCCTTTTTTATAATGCATCCACTTGAACAGCTGAATCAAAAGCAACTGTAAAGAAACAGAGATCAAAAATAACACTAAAAAGCAGCATTATATAATTATGCCAATTTAAAAGTGCAATAGCAATTTTCGACTCTGACTACAAATGGATGATAATGGATACATGCTCTTAAGAAATATTCATATCCTCTATGCTTGCACATTTCTCCTTCTCATATCTAAGAATATTGTTGGTCAGAATGATTTCTGTTCTAAGTGATAGACAATGCAATTCAAATTGGATTTAGGAATAAAAAGTGAAAACAAAACAAACAAAAAACTCGGTAAGGAACTTAATGAAAGCGTCCAGACTCAGTAATTGACTTAATGAATGAGCCCAAAGTTTCTATTATCAGTGGAACTAACTCCCTAAATGAGTCTTGATCCATATTTTAAATCTACTTTTCTATGCAATGGCTTCCTTCTTAAAAAATACTCCTTCTGTGATGTATTTCTGCAAGTCTTGGGTCATATTCTTTCAGATTCAAATCTAGTAAAAGAGTAAACATTTTTCTCTCCAACACTCCAGCAAAAGCCTTAAAGATACAATGCTCTGACTGGCCAGAACTAATATACATGCCCAGCCTTGAAGCTCACTAAAGTCAATCCATAATTAGTGGCAACTTAGGTTGTTCCCTTTTGCTTTCATTATAGACATCTCTTCAAGGAATCTTCTTGTGTATATGTATGTATTATTTTCTGATTATATGAATAGAATAAATTTATTACTATATCAGAATTTATACTTGTATTTTGCAACTTAAAAAATATGTAGAAAATTGCCTCCCAGGAAAGTAATATAAATTTCTATTTCAGTGAGTAGTGTATAAATTTGCCTTCCATGGTCTTATCATATTTGGATATTATCACTTTTGTTAATATTTTCCATACTGGAAGACTAAATAAATTCACGTTTATATATCATTAAACACACATATTACTTTTCTTGAAGCTTCTGAAAGTCATTTATAGATATTAAGATATTTTACCACTATATACTTCAGTAAATTTCTCTTATATAATCACAATACCATAATCATAACCAAAGAAATTTAATATTCATGATATCACTTAATCTCAACAGTTCATGTGCAAATCTTCCATTTGATCCCAATGTCCTTTATAGCTTTTTTTTTTTTGATCAAGGACCCAATCAGAATCATGAATTACATTTAGATATGACTGTTTATCTCTTTCCTCAAGAAACACTATTTTTATTCTTTTTTATTTTATTATTGCATTACCAAGACTTTCAGCATAATATTGAAAAGAAATGGTGAGAGGAAATATCCCTGTCTTATTCCTGACATTACAGGGAAAGCATCTAATTTCTCATCATTAAATATGATGTTAGCTATAAGTTTTTATAGGTGTTCTTCATCAGGCTGAGTAACTTGCACTCTATTCCTAGTTTATTGCGTTTCTATCATTCTCATGCTAGCAAGATTACGCTCAAAATCCTTCAGGCTAGGCTTCAACAGTACATAAACCAAGAACTTCCAGAGGTACAAGCTAGATTTAGAAAAGGCAGAGGAACCAGAGATCAAAGTGCCAACATCTGCTGGATCATAGAAAAAGCAAGGGAATTCCAAAGAAACATCTACTTCTGCTTCATTGACTATGCTAAACCCTTTGACTATATTGATCACAACAGTGAAATATTCTTTAAAAGATGGGAATACCAGACCACATCACCTGCCTCCTGAGAAATCTGTATGCAGGACAAGAAGCAACAGTCAGAACTGAACATGGAACAACGGACTAGTTCAAAACTGGGAAAGGAGTATGTGAAGGCTGTATATTGTCACCTTGCTTATTTAACGTACATGTAGAGTACATCATGCGAAATGCCAGGCTGGATGAAGCACAAGCTGGAATCAAAATTGCCAGGAGAAATATCAACAACCTCAGATAAGCAGATGATAGCACTTTAAAGGCAGAAAGTGAAGAGGAAAACGAAGATCATGGCATCCACTCCTGTCACTTCACGGCAAATAGATGGTGGAAATTTGGAAACAGTCATATTTCATTTCATTTTCTTGGGCTCCAAAATCAATGCTGATGGTGACTTCAGCCAAAGAATTAAAAGACTCTTGCTCCATGGAAGAAAAGCTATGACAAATCTAGACAGGTGTATTAAAAAGCAGAGACATCACTTTGCCTACAAAGCCCCATAAAGTCAAAGCTGTGGTTTTTTCCAGTAGTCATGTATGTGAGAGTTGGGCCATAAAGAAGGCTGAGTACCAAAGAATTGATGCTTTTGAACTGTGGTGTTGGAGAAGACTCTTGAGAGTCCCCTGGACTGCAAGATTAAACCAGTCAATCCTAAAGGAAATCAATCCTGAATATTCATTGGAAGGATTGATGCTGAAGCTGAAGCTCCAGTACTTTGGCCACCTGATGTGAAGAGCCAATTCATTGGAAAAGACCCTGATGCTGGGAAAGATTAAGGGCAGGAGGAGAAGGGGATGCCAGAGGATGAAATGGGTGGATGGCATCACTGACTCAACAGACATGCGTTTGCTCAAACTCCGGGAAATAGTGAAGGACAGGGAAGCCTGGGGGGCTGCAGTTCAGGGCATCAGAAACAGCTGAACACAGCTTAGTGACTGAACAACAACACAATCATGAATGGACGCTGGATTTTGTCAAATACTTTTTCTACATTTATTCATATGACCATGTGATTTTTTTGTCTTCAGCAGTTTGATGGGGGACAAATTACAATAACTGACTTTTAAATGTTGAAGCAGCTGTAGGTTAGGATTAAATCCCACTTGGCCATAGTGTATAATTATTTTTACACATTGTTGAATTTCTTTTTATACGTTGTTCAATATACTAATATATTTTGGAGAATTCTTGCACCTATGTACATGAGAGATGTTGACCTGCAGTTTTCCCCTCTTGTTATGTCTTTATCTAGTTTTGAAACTGGCCTCACTGAGTAAATAGGAAGCATGCCCTCTGTTTCTTTCTTCTGAAAGAGGCTGTAGAGAACTAGTACAATTTCTGCATTAAATGTTGGTAGAACAGTGAAACAATCTGGGCCTAGTGCCTTCTGTTTTGGAAGGCCCTCAATATTCTTTCATTTTCTTTATTATATGTAGGACTATTCATATTATCTATTTCTTCTTGTGTGAATTTGGCAGATTGTAACTTTCAGGGAAGTGGTCCATTTCATCAAGGTTATCAGATCTGTGGGCAGTAATGCACTGTATTCCTTTACTGTCTTTTTAATGATCATGCCACCTATATGATCTCCCCTCATTTATTTCTATTAGTAATTTGTGCCATCTCTTATTTAGCCTGGCTAGAAGCTTATGAATTATATTGATTTTTTCAAAGAAGCAGCTTTTTTCTTAATGATTTTCTGTTTCCAATTTCATTGATTTCTGATCTAATTTTTATTATTTCTCTTCTTGTACTTTCTTTGGATTTAATTTGCCTTTTTCTTTCAGTTTCCAAATGTGGAAGCTTAGATTATTGATTTTAATTATTGATTTAATAAACACACACACACGTGAGTGTGTGTGTATACACACAATATTCTGAATTTACTCCCAAAGATTGCTTTCACTACATTCCACAAATTTTTGACAAGTTGCATTTTTATTTTGTTCAAAATGTTTTTTATTGTGCTTGAGATTTCTTCTTTGACCCACATGTTATTTAGAAGTGTTTTTTTGTTTTTCTTTTCCCCCAGTCTCCAAGTATTTGGGGTTTCTCCAGCTCTTTCTGTTATCAATTTCTACTTTAATTCTATTATGGTCTGAGAGAAGACATTCCTTTTTTTACTCTCTTAATTTTTCTAAAATGTGTTTCATGGCCAAGAATGTCGTCTTTCTTGGTGAATGCACCAGCTTGAGAAGAATGTGTATTCTACCGTCGTCAGATGAAGCAGTCAATAGATGTCGATTATATCCAGTTGATTGATGGTGCTTTTGAGTTCAACTATGTCATTACTGATTTTCTGCCTGCTGGATCTGTCCATTTCTGATAGAGAGATGCTAAAGTTTCCAATGATAATAGTGGTTTCACCTATTTCTCCTTGCAGTTCTATCAGTTTTTACCTCACTTATTTTGACATTCTCTTGTTAGGTGCACAAACTTTAAAAATTGTTAAGTCTTCATAGAAAATTAATCCTGTTATTATTATGTAATGCTTTTCTTTACCCCTGATAACTTTTCTTGCTCTGAAGTCTGCTCCATTTGAAATAAATACAGCTAGTGCCTCTTTCCTTAAATTCTAGCTAGAATCATATATCATTCTCTAACCATTTGCTTTTAATATTGAGAGATATGTGGTTTTATATCTAAAGTGGATTTCTTGTATAAAACATATATTTGGGTCTTATTTTTTAATCTACTTTGACAATCTCTGTCTTTTAATTCACACATTTAGACTATTGACATTCAAACTGATTCCTGATATAGTTTAATGAATAGCTATCACAGTTGTTATTATTTTTCTATTAATTGCCCTAGTTTTTGTACCTATTTCATCTTTTACTCTTTTTCTAACTTTTGTAGTTTTAGTTTAAAATTTTATATGATTCCATTTTCTCTCATTTTAAGCATATCAGTTATACTTCTTTATTTTTATTTTTAGTGGCTGCTATGGAGTTTGCAATATACATTTATAACTAATCCAAGTCCCCTGTCAATTAACACTACCTCTTCACAGGTTAGTGCCAGTACTATATAATAACAAGTGGTCCTATTTCCTCCCTCCCATCATCTCTTGTATCATTGCCATCACTCATTTTACTTATACATAAGCACACATTAAGTACAGAATCAAATATACTGCTGCTATTATTATCGACAAATTATCAGGCAGATTAACTAAAAATAAGAAAAATAAAAATTTTACCATCATTCATTCCTTATCTGATTCTCTTCCTTTCTTTATGAAAAATGACTTTCCCTTCTCTTTGTGGAACTTCTTTTAACCTTTCTTGCAAGGCAAGTCTGCTGACAACAAACTCTTCACTTTACTGTGTCTGAGAGTCTTGATTTCACTTGCACTTTTGAAGGATAAATTTGCAGGGCAAAGAATTCTATATTGATGGGTATTTTGTTACATTGCTTTAAGTATTTCATATCACTCTCTTCTTGCATCCACAGTTTCTGAGGAAAAGCTGGATATAATTCTTATCTTCTGATTAGGGAAGGTGTTTTCCTCCTCTGTCTACAAGATTTTTTAAAAATCTTTTTCTGCAGTTTGAATACAATATGCCTAGGAATAGATTCTGATATGTGTGCTGCTAGCGTTTCTAAGCCTCCTGGATTTGCAGGTCGGTATTTAAAATCAACTTGGGTAAAATTCTCAGTCATTGCTTCAAAGATTTCTTCTGCTCTTTCCTTCCCTCTCCTTCTGGTATTCCAATAACATGTATGCTAGACCTTTTGTAGCCATCACAATTCTTAGATATTCTGTTCCTTGCTCAGTCCTTTTTTTCTATTTGCTTTCAGTTTTGGAAGTTTTTATTATCATACCCTCAAGCTTAGAGAGATTCTTTCCTTAGTTATGTCTAGTCTACTAATGAGCTCATAAAAGGCACTCTTCATTTCTGTTAACAGTGTTTTTGATCTCTAGCATTTCTTTTTAACGCTTCCTTAGAACTTCCATCTCTCTGCTTACGTCACCCAACTCTCCTTGTATGGTATCTACTTTGCCCATTAGAGCCTCTGGCATATAATTGTAGCTGTTTTAAATTCCCAGTCTGATAACGCTAGCATTACTGTTGTAATCTGTTGTAGTCTGGTTCCAATGCTTTCTCTGTCAACAGCTGTGTGTGTGTGTGAGTGTGTGTGTACATGCATGCATATGCACATACAAGCACAGGCTTTTGCCGTTTAGTAAATTTAGTCATTTTTTTCTTGATATCCATATATAATGTGCTGGCTAAAAGGAATTGCAGTTAATAGGCCTTTTGTAAGACATGGAGGAGGAGGAAGAGAAGCCTTCTATAGTTCCAAGATTAGGTTTCAGTCTTTTATTTAGCTTGTGCCTCTGGACTGTGAATTTCTCAAATGCTTCTGTGTTCCCTCTCCTTAGGTGGACAGGCTAGTGAGGCTGGAGTTGGGTATCTCCCTTCTCCCACATGGAAAACTAGAGTGGGGGTTGAGTATTTATCTTTCCCTAGGTGGGATAGGCTTTGAAGAAAATCCAACAGTTTAGGCTCTAGTATAACAGTTTCTTTTGAGGGTAAATCTTGTTAAGAAGAATGACGTGCTCCAATATATTTCAAAATCATTACTTTCCCCTTTCCTCTACCGGAAGCATGAAAGGCTTTATCTCTGATACTCACATACCCCTTAGGACTACCACTCCATCCTACCACACCTCCAGTGTTTTTCACTCTCACACTGAGCCTCCAGCAATTCATCAATCAGGTATTCTAACCCCACCACTGGGGTTGCACTAGGTCGTGCAATTTCTACTCTGGGTTTCTGCTCCAATTGTAATTTTCTGTCTATCTGCCTTTTCAAGTTGGGGAGCAGCAGTTTGCTGTGTGACCTCACTCTTCTGATGAACCTAAGGGGAAGAGTTGGTTTTTCAGTTTGTTCAGCTTTTTGTTAGGGCAGAGTCACAACTTCAAAGCTTCTTACATGCTGGATTGGAAAGTACACATTCCCACTCTTCTGTCTAGTTTACCATCTTCCTCATTTCTGGCATCTATTCTGAGGCAGTTCATGGCCAGCTCCTTACGTTATAGCAGATATGCCTTATGTGCCTTTGCCCATAACAGAAATTTCTCATTTCTTTTGCCATAATGTCTGCATTATGGTAGAAGGATGGCAGAGGATGATATTTTAGACAGCATCACTGACTTAACGGACATGAATTTGAGCAAATTCCAGGAGATACTGGAGGACAGAGAAGCTTGGCAGGCTGCAGACTGTGGGGCTGCAGAGTCAGACATCACTTAGCAACTCAACGACAACAACATCTACATGGTTACAGGTTCAGGATTTTTTGGCATGCTGGCACATTAGTACTCATCTCTGATGAGAATCTGATCTCTTACCTACAGTTAGGAACTGTAAGACATATCATCCCCTTCTATACCCTCTTCTTGTTGGCAGAGTATATTTGATCTCAGCTGCAAATGACAGAAAGCCCAATTCAAATGATCTTGTGGCAAAAGGGAATTTATTGGCTCTTGTATATGGAAAACTCAGAGAAGCAGACCTGACTTCAGACACAGCTTGATGTTACAAGGACACTTTTCTAATCCAGTTCTGCTCTTTTCTGTGCACTAGCCTTGTTCTTACATAGTTCTTCTGTTTCTGTGATGAATGCATCAAATTCAGATTTTTTCTTCTCAACTATTAATATATGTCCAGAGGGAAAGGATAGAAACCTTCTTCCAGGATTTCCAGAAAGGTTTCATTGCATCATGGTTCTGAATGGTTCTAAATAGGCTGTGAGCCCACATCTGATCTGATCACTGTTGCTCAGGGAATGTGAGATACTGGTTAACTATGGACCAGGCTATGTAATCTACTCATGAACAAGGAAAGAAGCCAACTTCTCTGGAAACTCTTGGAAAGAGCTGGGGATGGTGGGTAGTTCAAAGGAGAATCAGGACTCAGTTAACGAAAGACAGATGAATAGATACAGGTTGGCCAAGTCAACAAATGCTCTCTACCCTGGAAAACTAGAGCTAATTTGTGGTTATTCACATCAGCAGGTCCTGGGTGAACAACTTAAAACTAAATTTTACTACTTTGTGATAGTTTGAATTTTTTTCTCATTTTCTCCAGGTTATAAATATTTATGTGATTATAGTGTCAGAATCTTGGCATTTATTCAGTTCTTCATTAATTTTGGATTATTATTGCCAACATCTAATAATAATGTTCTACTCATGATATCATAGTTAAGTTACTCTGGAGATTTTGAAATCATGACTTGAGGATTATAACTACAGGTGAAAACTAATGGGAACCAAGAAGGGAGAATAAAGACACTGGTTTCATGAAAATGCCCCCCAACTCCAAGTAATGACTCCATGTAAAAATGATCTGTGATTTACTGGTACTATTGTTTCAAAAAAAAATACATATTTTTCTTCAATTTCCCACTAGGGTATGTATGCACATGGTATTATAATAGTTAATAATAATTCATAAATGCTGAATTGCTGAGTTTCATTTACACTATTATTTGGAATGCAAAGAGTATACACATAAAGCAATACATGTATACTATATATACACACATATATGTATACATGTACACTATATATACATACATATATGTATATATACACATATTACTTGCATAAGACAAACTGAAATCAGAAAATTTGACAGGACATGTAGTCTCTAAGAAAAAACAAGTGTATAATAGGCGGGATGCACAAGCAAAGACTAAACATATTTTCTAGTAATCAATCAATCAGAATTCTGATAAAAGGGTGAGGAATAATAATCTTAATTAAGGGACTTCTGATATTCAATATTACTGGCATGGTTGTCAGTTGTAGAAATGATGGAGTATGATAGAAACCACATATGAAAAAGAAAGTCCTGCGCAGGGGTTGTTAATGTTAAAGAAATATTCAACACCCACTTTCCACAATATAAAATGCTGGCAGGCTGAATCCCAAAGGCCTGGCAAATCTAACTCTCACTGAAGTGTGGTTTTGAATTAACAAAATGTCCAGAGCTTAGTGAAAGTACTTTAGCTCTCAGGCCCCAGGGCCATAGGAGGAAATGGGGGAGATATGCTGAGATATCAAGGATTGTCTTCACGCCATCCCATAAAAAATAAAGGTAAAAATCACATTGCATCCTCTATAAATCAATGAACTAAGAGCATCTTACAAATATTTACTAAAGCACTAATACATGTCAGGTGCAATTTCTAAATGTTATAAATGTGGTAAAGTTTGGGTTCCTGATATACTGTAATCTCCACAAAGATCTCAGAATAACTATCTGAATAAGGCTCATTGATGAGACATTAGATTGATCAGAGAAGGGAAAGGAAAAAGGTAGATTTAGCTCTTTGGAGAAATATTCTCTTAGAAACTAAAATCCCAGTATGTTGGAATGAAGTGAGAAGAGCATGTCATTTAGAGTTAAGTAGATCTGAGTATGAGTCTTGATACCTACTAATTGCAGACTCTGGACTCTGGCCAATTTGCTAAACTTCTCAGAGCCGGACTATGACCATCCATAAGTGGATAATCACTCCAACTTCACAGGTTTGCTTACGAGTGAAAACTCAATCTAAACACTTGAAGGATTTCTTTATGAACCTGAAATGAGGTGGAAAAAGTATAACTGAATGTATATTATTTTGTGTGGATAACTGTCTCATTACTCTCGCTGGTGTGCCATAGTAAAACAGTCCAGTAAAATAACATATAACATCTTGTATATCTTTATATTTTAAGGTGTATTTTATGTGTATATATATGGTAATATATATCTATCCCTCTATTTCCAGAAAAGAAAAAAAGACCATAATTTTACTCTTACCACGCTTTCATAAATTTTTCCCTATCTCTTGAGTTTCTGAGTATCAGTTAAAGATTTGCAGTATGGGATTTCCAGGAAACATCTTGCTTTAACCCAGAACCCAAGAGATTATTTTCACTATGTCTAAAATATCTTATCTGGTAAGGATGAGAGGGAAAAGAAACTTTTGCATTTAATTGCTTCTTTGATTTATATCAGCTGCCTTAGCTTTGTTGCCAATGCCAAGCATAGTTAGAAGATTTGGAAGGTGAGAGATAACAGAAGAGTAGCTTCTATACGGCTTACAAATGCAAAGCAAAGCATCTTTATTGATATTCTTTTAAAAGAGTTCACTGAGGTACAGCTCACAGTTGTCGAATGGAATGGAAAACAGAAATCCCTTTGAAAATAAGAGATAGAATTCAAGGTCAGTCTCCCACAAGCGGGTATTCCCTCCACCCTCATCTTTTTGGAAATGATATATCATTTATCGGGGTTTGTTCACTGCATGCTGATGGTATCACACCTTATCACTGTCTAAAAGAACACTTCACGAGCATATTTTTAAAACACCAATTTATCTTCTCTTGTCCCCTAAGCTAATTTGAACCCCAAAAGTCTCGTTGGAAAAAAATGTAAAAGTTGCAATGCTTTTGATAAAAGTTAAAACTGTCTTGGATCTGTCATTCAAAGTTAATGAAGAGCAGATACATTTCTAGTAGATACATTTTCTCTCAGATGAGCCCACTGTGCCTAGTCCAATGACAATATTCACAGCATTCAAGATAAGAGGAGAATTACTGTACTATACCTATGTGGATGACAGCATGTTTCTGGTCATCTTTACTCCATTTCTTTAATGCTGGATTTCTAAAAAAAAAAAAAACACAAAAAAAAAACACTGGTGATGACTCGCTGAGACTCTCATATAACTGTAGCACAAGATACCTAAGCCAGAAGTACTCAAACTTTACCTCCACCCAAATCTATGATTCAGTAGGTCTGGGGTGGGACCTAAGAATTTACTTGTCTAACAATTTCCCAGATGATGCTAATGTTCCTAGTCTAAGGATCCTACTATGGCAAGTGTGAGTCCATCTTTGCGACCCCATGGACTATACAGTCCATGGAATTCTCCAGGCCAGAATACTGGAGTGGGTATCCTTTCCCTTCTCCAGGGGTTCTTTCCCACCTAGGGATTGAACCCAGGTCTCCCTCAAGGGAAGCCCAAGAATACTGGAGTGGGTAGCCTATCCCTTCTCCAGTGGATCTTCCTCACCCAGGAATCGAACTGGGGTCTCCTACATTGCAGACGGTTTCTTCTCCAACTGGGCTATCAAGGGAAGCCCACTGGCTTAAACCATGGAAAGATAAATTCATTAGTCATCAGCATAAGGATTGTAAAATACTACTTCGCTGCAGGTTAAGGGATTTCTAAAAATATTTGAACTATAAAAATGCTCAATAAAGCACAGTAAAATCCATATAATATCTATGACAAAATCAGTTCAGCAGACATGACATTTTGAGACTATTAAAATATAGATGTGCTACACTACTTTGTTCTCCATATAAAGGAAAGAGAATAGAATGGAATTAAGAGATATAAACTAGTATGTATAAATTAGATAAGTAAGGACATATTGTACAGCACAGGGAATTATAGCCATTATCATGTAATAACTTTTAACAGAGTATAACCTGTAAAAATACTGAATCACAATGCTGTACCTCTCTAACATAATTTAGTAAATCAACTGTACTTTAATTAAAATTAAAAATAAAATACAATAAAATATAGGTGTGCTACAAAATTCAAAATTCTATTTTCTGCCACAGGCACTTATGATTCCAACTATTTTTAATTATAGAAAAATAAATTGCATTTTCCTGCACACCTAAGTTTTGTGGCCTAAGACATTGCTAAAAAGTAAACTGAGGCACATTAAAATTGTCAAAAGTTTCTTTGAGCACATCTGGAATTCAAACTGGGTCACACAAAATGATAGATGGTTAGGAATGTTCCACTGACAGGGGACAGTGAGGAGCTTTGTTTTTTGGATCATAAAATGTAGAAGCAAGGCAAGAAAATTATTTGATTGGCTATAGCTTAAGCAGTTGACTTATTTGGGAAAGCCCCATTGGATATTTGTGATTGGTTGTTCTTAACTTTCATTTTCTCAGATTTGAATGAATTGACTTTGGCTTAGGTTTTGGTTTGCTTATGTAGGTTGCTAAGGCATTGGAGTCACCCCAGTCTAGCGGCCTTCACATTTAATTTGACATTACAACTATTAGGGGGCAAGAATTTACTGGTGCTTTCCTATTAATGGTTACAAATCTTTTTTAAACTCTGTGCCAAATTGAAGTAGTGTGTAAATTTTATATGTGCTTTGTAAAATCTTTATATATAAATATTCTATTTTCTATAACGACATCTATGAGTGTTCTTGTGACAGTGGAAACCAGAGATTTTTCTATTTACATTTTTCTCCAAAGAATACATGAGATGAATTTTTTTTTTTTTGGATCCTGACTTGAAATAACAACAACAAGAAAAGACCTCATGTTTCTGAAACACAGAAGGCTCTGTGTCATTATTATTATGCATGAGTTAGTGGCAGGGACAGTAACAGTTCTCCTCTAAAACAAGACATCCTAAAAAACAACCAAGAAAAGAGAATGACTCCCAAGGATGTTTAAATTAAAAGCAAAACAAAAAATAAGTGACTGGTTTATCTTCCACAGTTATCATTCAGTGTATTGAGTTTTCAAAGCCTGTCTCATCCCCAAAGCTAGTATTATTCAAAGGTGCCCTAAGAACATAAGAACACAGAGAGGATTAAGAACGCCAACACTAGAGCTGAACTGCGTGACTTACTTAAACACAACAAAACAAGAAGGATAAAACAGCCATCCCTCAAGTTAAGCAAGTACTATTTATGAAAACTAAGGATACTTGAACTTTGCTCCCAAGAAACCTGATTGATTAATTTGGGGAGTGGGCCCAGAAATTTACATTTATAAATGATGACAACCGGACCAATTTGGAAAACTCTAAAAGAGATAGTAATCGTTGGAACTCTTTCTTCTGTGTCTTGCTTGTCACTCTACTACACTATCACATCCAGAATTGTCCACAAGGACTCCCCACTGACCACTAGACTTATACTTACCTATATTATTAAAAATAAATGTTATACTATATACATTCTCCCAGTCTTATAGGCATTCTGCCAATGGAAATGACTATATATCAACTGTGTGTTCCCTTTAAAAATAAGACTTTTAAAGACTTTAGCAGTTCAAGATATCCTTTTCTCTGAAAACCTTGGCATTGCTAAGGTTTGTCCATGACTTTCCCAGTTTTAGCACTAAAAATCTTTCAGTCCAGGGACCCTTAGCTCTGAGCAAACAAGAACAGTTGGCAACCCCACCAATCATTCTGTGATTGAATGTGTATGTTTCCCAGATGCCTATATAGAAGATGAAGCAATGAAAACAAACACCCTTCAGAGTTCTTTCTTCTTCAATTGCACTCTTGCTCATATTCGGCTAATCTCCTCCACATATTTTTCAGAACAAGAAAGAAAACATGAAACAGCCATATCCAAGAGTGACTTGAGGGCAATATAGCATTGTATTCAACTTTTTATCCCTAATGTCTACCCTAGTGTCTAACACTGTAAGAGGTATTCAGTACAGTTTCGTGAATGAAAGGGAACTTTGAAATATTGTTCTCCATGTGCAAGAAAGAAGTCATTTCCTTCTGTGAATATTCTTAGAGCTGGTTCTCCTCACTCCCAGTTACCAACAAAAGTAATCTGCCAATCTTAGAGGTTATGTTTCAGATATATTTCCCATTTACAAACTAGGCTTGCTCCTCCAAATGATCTTCATAAAACAGTAGCTCTCAAAAGGATCTGTCAAAACTGTTGAAGTGCCAGGGAAGAGATGCGTCACCTTTTGTAAAGTGTGCTTTAGGAAAATAAAAAAAGTGCATGTATTTACACAATCAAAGATCCAGGCATTCATCCTAGGCTTTTTGATATCTATCAATAAGGATACTAGGAAACTCAGATTAAATTTAGATGCATTTCTCCTGATTCCTCATAATTACCTGGGAGGCATCTGACAGCCATTCTGATAGTGGAAACATTTTCTCCTATGAAGGAGAAAACTATACCACCAAATACAATCCTAGGACACTGAAGCCAACATTCTAAAGATTTCCAGAGACTTTTCAATGAAGAGGCTTAGGAAGAAATTTTAACTCTTATTTGAAACACGTTTCACAGAAACAACAATTAAGAATTCAGGAGGTAGTAAATTCACTATTACCACTCTGTATCAAAGTTATGAAGAGTTTCAGCTATTTAGGAATGTGTGTATATGTGTGTGTGCATACGTATCTGGACAGGTGTGCTTTTATCATTGTATCCATGAAGAAAATACAGCAGGAATTTGACAAAGATACAGATCCCATTCATACACAGAGACCAAGTGATTCAGTAGCTGGCAGTTTACACTGGTGTAGTTGCTCTGGAAACTCCCTATGTTGAGAGTATCTTGGACTGCAAGGAGATCCAACCAGTCCATTCTGAAGGAGATCAACCCTGGGATTTCTTTGGAAGGAATGATGCTAAAGCTGAAACTCCAGTACTTTGGCCACCTCATGAGAAGAGTTGACTCATTGGAAAAGACTCTGATGATGGGAGGGATTGGGGGCAGTAGGAGAAGGGGACGACTGGGGATGAGACGGCTGGATGGCATCATGGACTCAATGGACGTGAGTCTGAGTGAACTCTGGGAGTTGGTGATGGACAGGGAGGCCTGGTGTGCTGCGATTCATGGGGTCGCAGAGTCGGACACAACTGAGCAACTGAACTGAATTGAACTGATGTAAAAAACTATTTTCCACTAATCTTGATATTCAGTCTTGTACAAACCACATAAATTCCTTTACACATTTCAGTCACCCATTAAGAATGATGAAAGCCCTTGGAAAACATCCTTTGAATCATAGCTTTTCAACAATCTGTTGCTTGAGATCCCACCACTCACCTTCCCACCACCTCTGCCTGACACAGCAAGTTCAAGGCTTCTCCTCTCGTTCCCACATATGTTCCATCACCTTGAAGCCCTTCCTTCAGCAACCTGGCTCCTCTTGCTCTGGCGCACAGACTGATGAAAGGGAAACATGTGGCTTTTACAAAGTCTGTTCACTTAGGTGGGTGTAAGATGGTGCAACCCAGTCAATTCTTCCAAAGAATTCAATAGGCACTGAGAATATTTGTTATTTCTCCCATTTTACACCCATCTGTCTGTGCTGACAGCTGGCTTTGACAGTATGTTCCATTCCAATGTCACCCCAGGCATACGATAGTTAGGTCAGATTTTTAACACGAGTGATCTGGATGAAGAGGAAACATATTGGTAATAAAAGTCTGGGTGTATTTACTTGATAACATCCTAAGATGATGTAGCCATTTCTTTTTAAAGACAAACAATTATTTTAATAGTGCCTCTGCCACTGAGCTTTGTGTTTGTTTTGTGTTATTTTGCTTTGGGGAAGGAGGACTGTTTTTGTTTTGCTTTGGCATTAGCATTCAATAGTAAGTGCTAGTAATAAGCTCTGTGATGTCTTTGGAGGAAGATGAGTACTAACCAACAGAATTGCTCCATAGAATACTTCTAGAGTCTCCCTTGCAAAATATGTCGTTGGACTGTCTTGAGAACTCCCAGGATGAACAGCAGTTTGGGGTTAAAAGACAAATAATAAAGTTAATATTGTTGTTGTTTAGTCACTAAGGCACATCTGACTCTTCTGCAACCTCATGAACTGTGGCCCACCAGGCTTCTCTGTCCATGGGATTTCCCAGGCAAGAATACTGGAGTGGGCTGCCATTCCTTCCTCCAGGGGATCTTCCCAACCCAAGGATCGAACCAGGTATTCTGCATCACAGGTGGACTCCCTACTGCCTGAGTCACTAGCGAAGCTGCCAAAGAATTTACTTGCACATATTAGATATCTCGGGATAATTCAGTGATTACTGTTAGCCCTTTAAAATCATTACAGAATAAGAAACGCTCTTAGCTGCAACACACCTTAGACATATTACAGGCTTGTAAGAGTCAGGAGTTTTTATAGATTTAGGCATGAAACCTTTCACAGTTTCATGCAGACTCATTGAGGAAAACAGAAAATGTCTGTTCATACACAGAAGTGACTGCCAGGGACCAAAAGAGGTGCAGAATTCTGAAATCTGCTAGTCTACACCTCACCGGTCATCTTCTACTTTAGCTTATATTCAGGTTTATCTGCTCCAGGGTTAAGATGGTACTGACAGGCTCCTTGACCAAACTCTAGACAGGTTCCTTTGAGCCCTTTTTTTCTAGGTCCCGACCCCAGAACTGTCTTCAAGAGGCAATTTTGCAAGATTCCTGTCAAGTCAGATTAGCCACATGCCTTCACACTTGATATTGATCATTTTTCTCATCCCTACTATTTACCAGATGACATATGACCACCCTGGCTTGCCTTTAGCAAGAATTCTATTCGGTCAGCTTAGCCGGAATTCCTCCTTTTCCCTGATGTTTTCTCTTAGTAGCTTCCCACTCTGCTTCCTGGCTGCAAATTCCCATTTTCCCTTGTATTCAGAATGCAGCCCAGTCTCTCCCCTTCTGGCAAATCCCATTGCACCAAGTTCAGTCTCTCCCCTCTACTACAAAACTCCGCTATGGTAGTCCCTATACCTTTCCTGATAGTTCTTAATAAAGTCGGCCTTACTGTTCTTTAATAAGAACCATGAGTAATTATTTAACGTAAAATGTTCAAAGATATTTTAGGAAGTAATGATTATTTTGTTAACCGAGTACTACATAAAACTGGGGAGTTTATTCGCCTGCGAAAAAAAAATATTGTGACCTTCCTTTTTGTTGTACAAGGAGATGTGGTCCTACCTGCCCTCCTCTCCAAAAAAAACAGATCCAGAAAAGAAGAGCCACATACCCCTGTAATGGGTCTAACTGAGAAAATTCTAGAAGAATGAATCACAGAATAGAGAACCTAGTCAGAGGCAGAGAAGATGAAAGTTGACGATCTCAGGGATAAAGAAGTCTCTCTTGCCAAAGCAGATACTCAGGAGATCATTAGAATTTGTGGTGTTAGGTGAACTGATGCTGCTTTGGAAAGCAAGGGCTGTTCCTAAGGTTCAGTGGCATCTCTGTCAACATCCAGCTCGATCGGGGATGGTAGAGTTTGAAAGGTTATCTTAATTTTTTTAGTTCTTCTTCACAAATTAACCATGACAGATTGGGAAGCCGAGAGATTTATAGGTTTGGGGGAGCGAGAATTAAGAATTTGGGAGGTTTGTGTCTTTTAAACAAAATCACATAAAGTAGAGCACCATATTAATATTTGAGTTCACAACAACTTTTTCACACTGTACTCTTTGCTTCAAATTAGACTTCCTGGAGAGATTCTTCATTTAATATTGAATAATGTTTAGATTTCAAGTGAAGTCATATTTCTCAGCTAGAGTCAACGCTTACAGATGGATAACATTAATGCTCAGATTATGGAGGACACAGCATTCCATCTTTGTCTTTTTCTACACAACAGCAACACCACCACCAATATTAAGAGGCAAGATTACTGCTGATTCACCACAGAGGCCCTGGACTGACGTTTCTTCCAATGCTTTTCCATTTCAGCTGCTTTACACTATCTAATGTTAACTTCACTGGGTTTTCAGGGTCATTTTAGGAAGGAAGGAAGGACAGGAGAGAGGAAAACAGATGTTAGGGACTATCCCCATACATTATGGATAGTTCATTATAAGTGGACACTTTGCATATATACATGTGTGTGTGTGTGTGTGCCCATAAAACATACATACATGTGTGTGTGTGCCCATAAAACATACATACATGTGTGTGTGTGTGCCCATAAAACATGGGCAGTTACAATGTATTACAAAAATAACCTTTCATATTACAAAAATTTTATGCATTATAACACTTAAATAGCCCTTTTACTGTTTTTCAAAGGCTTTTATAAGTCCCCTATAATCTCTCTTTCACTAGCGAACATAAAATAAGAAGTCATGGTCTTTAATCTGGAGTTAAGTAGACAAAATATACCCACATAGAACAACTGAAGGACAATAAAATCAAGTACAGGTTTTAGAATAGAATTCAAAACATACAGAATCTTATTCCACAGTGACCCTCCACTTTGTCATTATAGAAAAGGACTTGACTTGGCTGTCCAAAGGGCAATCCACAGAAGACACACCATATACACAAGGGCATGTAGGAGAACAGAAGTATGGCATGCATATTTTAATACATTACTGTACATAGGAAAAGAGGACTGATGGAGAGATAGTAAGAGAGAGAGTTGAGAGGGGAGGAGAATTGATATCTATATATTAAATATATAAAAAGTAAAAATTTAAAACATTTCAATAAATTTGTACCCAATTTAGAAGCACCAGTACATTCATTTGTAGAATTTTCTGGGTTTGTGTGCAGAATCTACCATTTCCACTGTGGCATTCTTTTTCTCTACGTCTTCATTTCAGTGAGTCCATACCAGGTACCCCAAAGCAAAGAGTGTGGTATATTCTCTTTTCTTGGTTTTAATTGTTTAAATAACAGCTAACATAATACTCTCACTTCTAAGAAAATCAACAGAGTAAAGTTATCTATGCTTGCTCTGATTCCATAGTCAAAAACAGCTGGAGTTTATACAAGGTTCAGACAGTTCAGACCCGATTGGAGCAGGTCATTTTCCTTTTCCACTTCTGCTGTGAAAGACTTGCTGCCAGGTTATCATTTCCAGAAAACATCTATGCCAGAAAAACCTGCAGATAGAGATTTTTTTTTTTTCTTTCCAAATTGTTAGTTGGTCTCTCAGCACATTTTGAATGTAACCTTTTTAATCCTTGCATTTGCAATTAGAGATTAAAATTCCATTCCAAGAGCCATTCGGCAGATGGCATAGCATGAAAAAACTGGAGGTAGTTTAAAATTGTATTTATACAGAACACCAGATGAATTTGCCAGGCTGTTTCTTCCTGAGCTTATACGTTCGCTTGTGAAAATTGATTGTTTCAGATGTAAATTTCATTTGCTGGGATTTAGCATTTTTATAGGATTTTAAAGCATCAATTAATCCATCTCTTTTGTTCAGCACAGTTGCTTGAAATATGGAAGTAAAATCTATACTTAAAGAAACTGCTTCGTAAGAAGATTAAGTCACCTGAGCAAAGGTCACCAAGGTAGGTTCAGAAAGGCCACATGATAATGGAATGGACAGGCCACTGAACCAATGCATCTATTAAGTAGAAGCCTCATCACAGCTTAGGCCATTTAGGAAGTTTGATTCTTAATAAAGATTTTTCCTTTAGCTTCCTCCAAGAGCTTTTAAAAAAACCTTTATGACTGTTAAATGTTTATTGACACATAACAGACACAGAAAATGTGAACAAATCACAAATGTGATTTTTAAGTGAACTCATGTAAATATCTCCCAGTTCAAGAAACAAAAAACTACTCAAATCCCGGAAACCTCCCTGTGTTTTTTCCCAAGGTATTTCCTCCCTCAGCATAACCTCTAGCATCACAGGTCAATTTACATCTTATTGAAATAGACACAAATAGACTCACATAATATTTACTATTTTGTATCTGGCTTCATTCACACAACATTCTATTTGAGATACATCCATTCTGCTGCATGGAGGGGTACTTTGCTTTTTGCCATTGCTATACATAAGTGTATTTTATAACTTATACACGAATTTCTCCACTTTGCTATTTTTAGTTATGGGTGATTACAAATCCAGTAGAATCCTTTATCCACAGTTTCACTCTCCATGGGTTCAGTTACCCAGGATCAACCTCCATTTGAAAATATGATACAAAAAATTCCAGAAATAATTCATCTGTTTTAAACTGTGTGCCATTCTGAGTAACATGATAAAATCTCTCATCAGACCATGCCATCATGCCCAGGACATGAATCACCCCTTTGTCCAGCGTATCCGACCCATTAGTCACTTAGTAGCCATCTCTTCTCAGATATCAGATCAACTGTCAGGGTATCACAGTGCTTGTGTTCAAGTCACCCTTATTTTACTCACTAATCGCCCTACAGCAAACAGCACAGATGCTGGCAATTTGAACCTGCCAAATAGAAGTTCTAAAGTGCTTTCTTTAAGTGAAAAGATGAAAATTCTCAGTAAGGAAAGAAAAAATGATCTATTGTAGAAATGAATCTAGTATCAGGGAAACTGTCCAGAAGGAGAAAAAACTTGATGCTAGCTTTGCTGTCTCACCTCAGCTGCAGAAGCCATGGCTGCCGTGCGTGGTCACTGCTTAGTTAAGATGGAAAGGCGTCACGTTTGTAGAAGCTATTTTGAGACAGAGGCACCACATTCACTTAAATTTTATTATAATGCATGGTTTAAATTGTTCTATTTTGTTATTAATGTTATTAATCTCTTACTGTGCCTAAGTTATAAATGAAACTATCATAAGTATGTATGTAAGGAAAAAAACAGTATATATGGAGCAATAGTCCCCAATCTTTTTGGCACCAGGGACCGGTTTTGTGGAAGACAATTTTTCCATGAAGCGGGGTGGGGGCTGGTTTCAGGATGATTCAAAAGCATTACCCTTATCGAGCACTTTATTTCTATTATTATTATATCACCTCCATCTCAGACCATCAAGCACTAGATCCAGGAGACTGGGGACTCCTGATTTATAGAGTTTGGTATTATCCCTGTTTTCAAAGATCCACTGAGGGTCTTGGAATATAATACGTGAACCGTGAACTTCCTGATGTTCAAGCTGGTTTTAGAAAAGGCAGAGGAACCAGAGATCAAATTGCCAACATCCCCTGGATCATGGCAAAAGCAATAGAGTTCCAGAAAAACATCTATTTCTGCTTTATTGATTATGNGAGATGGTTGGATGGCATCACTGACTCAATGGACATGGGTTTGGGTAAACTCTGGGAGTTGGTGATGGAAAGGGAGGCCTGGCATGCTGCAGTTCATGGGGTTGGAAAGGGTTGGACACGACTGAGCGGCTAACTGAACTGAAAGAAATTTAATCCACCTATATTTTTTTCCTATAAGCTTAGTGCTTTTTATGTTTTAAGAAATCTCTGCCTCTCAAGTTCATAGAGTGAACTCTGCTACCTTCTAGAAAGTCTACCATTTTACCTTTGAAACTGAGTGAACAATACAAAGTTAGTTTTCTATACGGTGTTGTTTAGGATTAGAGTCACTTATTTCCATTGGATATACTATTGATCCAGCATGTTTTATTGGAAATGACACTCTTACCCTGTATCTGCAGTGCACTGCAGTGCTATCTTTTTCATAAATCAATCATTCCTATATGTGTGGGTCTATATCTGAGTCTATTTTGCATCAATACCTGTATGCACAACACTAAAACTAAAGGCAAAGGAGAATAGAAAAGATATACCCATCTGAATGCAGAGTTCCAAAGAATAGCAAGGAGAGATAAGAAAGTGTTCCTCAATGATCAGTGCAAAGAAATAGAGGAAAACAATGGCAAGGGAAAGAATGGAGACCTCTTCAAGAAAATAGTGATATCAAGGGAACATTTCATGCAAAGATGAGCACGAGAAAGGACAGAAATGGTATGGACCAAACAGAAGCAGGAGATATTAAGAGGTGGCAAGAATACACAGAAGAACTGTACAGAAAAGATCTTAATGACCCAGATAACCACGCTGGTGTGATCACTCACCTAGAGCCAGACAACCTGGAGTGTGAAGTCAAGTGGGCCTTAGGAAGCCTCACCACAAACAAAGCTAATGGAGGTGATGGAATTCCAGTTGAGTTATTTCATATCCTAAAAGATGATGCTGCACTCAATATGCCAGCAAATTTGGAAAACTCAGCAGTGGCCACAGCACTGGAAAAGATCCGTTTTCAATCCAATCCAAAAGAAAGGCAATGCCAAAGAATGCTCAAACTATCACACAGTTTCACTCATATCATACACCAGCAAAGNTCAATATGCCAGCAAATTTGGAAAACTCAGCAGTGGCCACAGCACTGGAAAAGATCCGTTTTCAATCCAATCCAAAAGAAAGGCAATGCCAAAGAATGCTCAAACTATCACACAGTTTCACTCATATCATACACCAGCAAAGTAATGCTCAAAATTCTCCAAGCCAGGCTTCAGCAATACGTGAACTGTGAACTTCCAGATGTTCAAGCTGGATTTAGAAAAGGCAGAGGAGCCAGAGATCAAATTACCAACATCCACTGGATCACAGAAAAAGCAAGAGAGTTCCAGAAAAACATCTATTTTTGCCTTATTGACTACGTCAAAACCTTTGACTGTGTGGATCACAATAAATTTTGTGGAAATTTCTTAAAGAGACGGGAATACCAGACCACCTGACCTGCCTCCTGAGAAATCTGTGTGCAGGTCAAGAAGGAACAGTTAGAACCGGACATGGAACAATGGACTGGTTCCAAATCAGGAAAGGAGTACATCAAGGCTGTATATTGTCACTCAGCTTAGTAACTTATATGCAGAATACATCATGCAAAATGCCAGGCTGTATGAAGCACAAGCTGGAATCAAGATTGCTGGGAGAAGTATTAATAATCTCAGATATGCAGATGATACCACCCTTTTTCCAGAAAGCAAAGAGGAATTAAAGAGCCTCTTGATGAAAGTGAATGATAAGAGTGAAAAGCCTGGCTTAAAACTCAACATTCAAAAAACGAAGATCATGGAATCTGCACACATCATGTCATGGCAAATAGATGAGGAAACAATGGAAACGGTGACAGACTTTATTTTGGAGGGCTCGAAAATCACTGGAGATGGTGACTGTAGCCATGAGATTAAAAGATATTTGCTCCTTGGAAGAATCAAGGAGTTTGTCTATGACAAACTTAGACAGCATATTAAAAAGCAGAGACATCTCTTTGCCAACAAAGATCCATCTAGTCAAAGCTACGGTTTTTCCAGTAGTCACGTATGGATGTGAGAGTTGGACTATAAAGAAAGCTGAGTGCAAAAGAATTGATTGTTTGAACTGTGGTGTCAGGGAAGACTCTTGAGAGTCCCCTAGACAGCAAGGAGATCAAAACAGTCAATTGTAAAGGAAATCAGTCCTGAATATTCATTGGAAGGACTGATGCTGAAACTGAAGCTCCAATACTTTGGCCACCTAGTGCGAAGAACTGACCCATTAGAAAAGACCCTGATGCTTGGAAAGATTAAAGGCAGGAAAAGAAGACGACAGAGGATGAGATGGTTGGATGGCATCATGGACTCGATGGACATGGGTTTGGGTAAACTCCAGGTATTGGTGATGGACAGAGAGGCCTGGTGTGCTGTGATTGATGGGGTCGCAAAGAGTCGGACACGACTGAGCGACTGAACTGACCTGAATACAATATACAATATAAATTGTTTTTTATCTTGATTTATTTGGGTGATTTAGTCCACTTACAATTAATGCAATTACTAATATGCTTGAGTTTATCTACTATCTTATCCTTTGTTTTCTAATGACACAGTCTATTCTTTCTTTTTTCCCTTCCTTAAAGTCTTTTGAAGTAACCAGGCACATTTTGCTCCATTTTCCCCCACCATTAGCTTTTTAGTTATTTTTATAGATTATCCTAAGACACAACTTCCTAAAGAGACTATCTTTTCTCCACCATATAATCTTACCTCCTGTGTCAAAGATTAATCAATAGAAGTGTGGGTTCATTTCTGGACTCTATTCTGTTCCACTGATCCATTCATCTGTACTTGTGCCAATACCATGCTGTGCTGATTACCATAACTTTGTAATACTCTCTGAAGTCTAGAAGGGTTATGCCTCCTTTGTTCTTTTTCCTCAGAATTGCTTTGGCCATGTTGGGTCTTTTATGATTCCATACATATTTTAGGAAAAATGTCATGGGTAATCTGATAAAAACTGCATTAAACCTATACATCGCTTTAGGTAGTATGGCCATTTTAACAATATGAATTCTTCCAACCCAGAGCATGGGATATCTTTCCATTTCTTTGAATAATCTTCAGTTTCATCTATTAATGTTTTATTGTTCTCAGCATGTAAATCTTTGACCTCCTTGGTGAGATTTATTCCAAAGTATTTTTTAATGTGATTTTAAAGTGGATTGTTTGTTTACATTCCCTTTTTGATATCTCATTATTAGTGAAAAGAAATGCAACTGATTTCTGTATGCTCATCTTATATCCTGCTACTTTGTTGAATTCAGTTATTGGTTCTAGTAGTTTTTATATGGAGTTTTTACAGTTTTATACATATAGTAATTTTTTTAAAGATATTCCCTTTATCTTTGGTTAGACCATCATGATCCTAGATGTGTGAATGTGTGGGGTTTTTGGAGGGGTGGAGGGGATTGTCTGCTTTTGCTGTACCATGTGGCTTGAAAGTCAAAGTGTTAGTCACTCAGTGGTGTCCGACTCTACAGCCCCATGGACTGTAGCTTGCCAGGCTCCTTTTTCCATGGAATTCTCCAGGCAAGAATACTGGAGTGGATAGTCCTTCCCTTCTCCAGGATATCTTCCTAACACAGGAATTTAACCTAGGTTTCCTGCATTGCAAGTGGATCCTTTACCATCTGATCTACCAGTGTGGTTTGCAGGATTTTAGTTCCCCAACCAGGGATTGAACTCTGTTCAAAACCAGGGAATTCCTTGTTTTTTATTTTGTATATTTATACTGCTAGGACAACCAGTCCATTCTAAAGATCAGTCCCTGGGTGTTCTTTGGAAGGAACAATGCTAAAGCTGAAACTCCAGTACTTTGGCCACCTCATGCAAAGAGTTGACTCATTGGAAAAGACTCTGATGCTGGGAGGAATTGGGGGCAGGAGGAGAAGGGGACGACAGAGGATGAGATGCCTGGATGGCAGTACTGACTCGATGGACGTGAGTTTGAGTGAACTCCGGGAGATGGTGATGAACAGGGAGGCCTGGCGTGCTGTGATTCATGGGGTCGCAAAGAGTCGGACATGACTGAGTGACCGAACCTCTGAACTGAGGAGTTTAGAGGAAAACTTCCTAGATCCATACATGGAAGCATTTCAGCGGCTATGGAAAGATTTTGGCCATTGTATCTTTTAAAGTTTGTTTCAACCTTATCCAGCTCTCTCCTCTCCTTTTAGAACTTTACATGTATGATTAACTTTTTTTGTACTAGCCCATATATCTCAAATGTTCTTTTATGTTTTCCGTAATGGCTTCTATGTGAATATTTTCTACTGACCTGTCTGTAGTACATTAGTTTTCACACTTGCTATTAAACCGTACTGGGTTTATAAATTCTACATAAATGTTCAGTTAGCAAATTTTCATTTGATTCATTGTTGATTATAATGTTTATTAATTCTCCATATTCGCATCTATTTTCTTAAACACAATAATGAGCAATTCTACTGGAGTTCAAAAAATGAACTCCAATTTTTGTATTGCTAAAATCAGGATTCCAGCAGAAACTTCACCTGGATTTTTAGCCTCCATTCCTTTCTGCTTGGCTTTTTAGCCTTCTGCCCTGCCCAGAATACGAATCAATAAATGCTTCAATTGGAAAGAACCACAGAATGTCAAATCCATCTGGTTTTTGTTGCTCCCTTCTCTCTAGAACCTTGGCCTCTGCACTCCTGAGTTACTTCATAGCCCTAAATTCCATCTTTCATCTACTCAANTACGAATCAATAAATGCTTCAATTGGAAAGAACCACAGAATGTCAAATCCATCTGGTTTTTGTTGCTCCCTTCTCTCTAGAACCTTGGCCTCTGCACTCCTGAGTTACTTCATAGCCCTAAATTCCATCTTTCATCTACTCAACCTGAGGGAACAGTCAAAAGCTCTGTGCCACAGTTCTCTGCCCATCCTGCTTATGAACCAGAGAACAATTTTAAAGAAAAGTGGGACAGAAGGTCAGGTTTACCTTACCCTTTCCTTCAGAATCTTTAAAACCCAGGTACTTGATGCTTTGGGTACTTTTCTATGCCTTTTGTATTTTTATTTATCCTTTGTAATTGTTCTACCTTGTGCACTTGTTGAACACAAGCTGTTCTATCAGAGCCAAAAAGAGAAACATCCTAGCTCAGAGTTTTCAAAGTTTCAATGTTTGAAGCTGTAAGACAGACTGGAAGAAAAATCAGTGTATCTTTAGTCACTTCTCATAATATTTTTAAAGTGACATTACAGATTTAAATATAAGTTGGGAAATTGCTAAGTCCAAACTGGTAATCAACTTATTAAATACAGGGAGAAGAGAGAAATTATAGGAGGTGAAATAAAAGGATCTACTTTTAAATCATAGTGAGATTAATTAGCTTTAGGACCAAAGCTGGTCACATAAACTTTCTGACGGCTGGTTTTCATTTGTAAAAAGGAAAAAATAATTAATGAGTTAAATGATATTTTAAGGTGAAAACTATTTGTAATTTGTGAGATAAAACCAGTTGTGGTACAATAAAAAACAGAAAACTTCAGACATATTTACATTAAAGAGATCAGATTTTCAAGAACATAAACTGACATAAAGTAATATACTCCATACATAAAAGCCAAAACTTTATGGGTTCTGAGACATTACTCACCAATGAATTTTAATTTAATTTATTCATTGAATTAATTTAATTTATTCAAAGCACACCTAACTAAAATATGACCTCTATAAAAGGAAATAGGAAATATCAGCATACTATGACAAATACAAAGATTAAATTAGTAATCAAAAATACACCCACAAAGAAAAGCCCAAATATAGATGATTTCAGTGGCGAATTCTACAAAATATTTAAAGAACTGAAAAGACATAAGATAAGAAAACTATAGATTAGTATCTCTTATGAATCAGTTCAATTCAGTCGCTCAGTCATGTCTGACTCTTTGCAAGCCCATGGACTGCAGCATGCCAGGCTTCCCTGTCCATCACCAACCCCTGGAGCTTATTCAAACTCATGCCCATTGAGTTAGTGATGCCATCCAACCATCTCCTACTCTATTGTCCCCTTCTTCTCCTGCCTTCAATCTTTCCCAGTTTAGGGGTCTTTTCTAATGAGTCAGTTCTTCACATCAGGTGGCCAAATTATTGGAGCCTCAGCTTCAGCATCAGTCCTTCCAAGGAATAATCAGGATTAATTTCCTTTACAATTGACTGTTTTGATCTCCTTGCTGTCCAAGGGACTCTCAAGAGTCTTCTCCAACACAATTCAAAAGCATCAATTCTTCAGTGCTCAGATTTCTTTATGGTCCAAGTCTCACATCATACATGGCTACTGGAAAAACCATAGCTTTGACTACATGGACCTTTGTCAGCAAAGCAATGTCTCCGCTTTTTAATATGCTGTCTAGGTTTGTCATAGCTTTTCTTCCAAGGAGCAAGTATCTTTTAATTTCATGGCTACTGACAAACAAATATTTATGCATCATGAACAACCAGGATCTATCCTAGGAAAGCAAGGATGGTTTAATATGCANTTAATATGCTGTCTAGGTTTGTCATAGCTTTTCTTCCAAGGAGCAAGTATCTTTTAATTTCATGGCTACTGACAAACAAATATTTATGCATCATGAACAACCAGGATCTATCCTAGGAAAGCAAGGATGGTTTAATATGCATAAAATCAGCTAATGTAATAGAACATATCAACCAATAAAATTAAAAACCCAAACAAGATAATCATCACTAAATTGCAGAAAAAGCACCTGACAAAACTCAATACCATTTCATGACAAAAGCAGTCAACAATCTAGGAATAGAAGAAAACTCACTCAACAAGATACAGTGCATATACTTCCCAGGTAGCTCAATGGTAAAGAATCTGCCTGCCAATGCAGGAGACACAGGAAACTTGGGATTGACTCCTGGGTCAGGAAGATTCCGTGGAGAAGGAAATGGTAATCTGCTCCAGTATTCTTGCCTGGAAAACCCCATGGACAGAGGAACTTGGCAAGCTATAGTTTATGGGTTCACAAAGAGCGGGACATGACTGAGCAACTGGGTACCCATGGTGGTGAAAAATCCCACAGCTAACATCAACTTAATTATGAAAGACTGGATGCTTTTGTCTAAAGATCAGGAACAAGACAAGAATGTTTCCTTGGTCTACTTCTCTTTTAGTCAAGAATTAAGACAAGAAGATAAAATAAAAGGCATCTGGGTTGGAAAAGAAGAAACAAAATTATCTCCACAGATAACATGATCCTACACATAGAAAATTCTAAGGAATCTACTATTAAAACTACTAAATGAGTTCAGCAAGGTTATAGATACAAGATCAATTTTAAAAAAAAATCATATTCCTAAACTCTAAGCAATAAGCAACCTAAAAATGAAATTAAGAAGTAATTCCATTTAATGATAGCACCAAGAAAAAAGTGCTGCTTAGCAATAAATTTAATGAAGAAGGGTAATGCCTACCAATGCGGGAGACATAAGAGATGCAGGTCAGGAAGATCTGGAAGAGGGCACAGCAACCCAATCCAGTCTTCTTGCCTGGAGAATCTCATGAAGAGAGGAGTCTGGAGGGCTACAGTCCAAGAGGTCACAAAGAATTACACATGACTGAAGTGATTTAGCATGCACGCACATTTACTAATGTGTAATATTGCCTGGCATATCGCAGTATGTCATAAAATCTGATGAATGATAAGAGCTTCTTATTTAGTGGTTAAGATTCAGCTCAAAAGTGATGTTTTTCCTTACGCAGACTACTTCCTTTACTCCTTCCCAGTACCTTGCACAGGTCTTTGGCCTGCCACCCAGGACATTCTACAGCCCTTCTCTGTTGAGAAGTCAGGTTCCCCAAGTAATAGATCTGCCTCAACAGTGCCTTCCACAGAGGTAGGCATGATGTCATTAATAGATTAATGTGTGGATGATTGAAGGCATATATGGACCTGGGCTGGATTGAGATTGGCAGCTGTATGTGCTAACTCCCAAGAGGGTAAAATTTAAAAAAGGATAAGATTCACACTTTGGAATCTATAAAACGTTATTGAAAGAAATTAAAGAAGCTCTAGATGAATGGAAAGACATCCCATAATCATGACTGTGAAGGTTTAACATGGTTAAGATGGCAAAACCTTCCAAATTGATGTACAGACTCACTGAAAGTTCTACAGAATTTCAACTAGTTTCTTTGTAGAAACCAACAAGCTGATCCTTGTTGGAAATTACCTGGAAAATCAAAGGACTCAAAATAGCCAAAGCCATCTTGAGAAGGAAAAACAAAGTTGGAAAACTCATACTTCCTGATTTTAAAAGTTACAATAAAGCAGCTGTTAATAAGACAGCATGGTACCAGTCTAGGATAAATATATAGATAGACTGAAGGAATAGAATTGAGTATCCAGAAATCAGCTTTGGATTTGGTAGCAGTTTCTTGAGCATGACACTAAGCACGAGCAACAAAATTTTTAAAAAGATAAATTGAACTTCATCAAAATTAAAAACACTTGTGCTTAAAAAAACCACTATTAAGAAAGTGAAATTATGGCCTATATGATGAGGGAAAACATTTGCAAATCACATATCTGACAAGGTACTTGTATCTAAAATATATAAAGAGCTCTTACAGCTCAATTATAAAAAGAATAATAACCCAATTTCAAAATGAGCAAAAGATTCAATAGGTATTTTTCCAAAGAAGATTACAAACAAAAAACAAGCATGTGAAAAGATGCCCAATTGCATTAGTTATTTGGGAAATGTAAATCAAAACCACACTGAGAGTCCACTTCACTCCCACTAGTATGGCTCAAATTAAAAAATCAGGTAACAATTGGAATTCATAAAGATTAAGAAAACTTGGACCCACCACACATTGCTTCTGGGACTGTAAAATGGTGCAACTGCTTAGCAAATCAGTTTGGCAAATCATCAAAAGGTTAAATGCAGAATTACTATTTAATCGATTAGTGCAATTTCACTACAAGGTTTATGCTGAAAAGAAATAAGCATATATCTCCATAAAAAACAAATACAGCATTATTAATGAGAGGAAAAATGTAAAAACCACCAAAACATTGGTTAACATGTGGCATAATATGTGGTATACGTGGATCAACAAAATGTGGTACACCTATGAGATGAAATATTATTTAGCAATAAAAACAAATGAAATCTTGATACATGCTTCAATATGCATTAACCTTGAAAAAATTATGCTAAATGAAATAATACAGTTACAAAAGACCACATATTATTTGATTCAGTTCTATGAAATGTTCAGAAGGGGCAAATCTAGAGAAACAAAGTAAGGGATGAGGAGAGATGTGATAATTGGCAACTAACAGCTAAAGGGAATGGGGTTTCTTTTAGGAGGGTGATAAAAATGTTCTAAAGTTGTGTTTGTGATGCTTACACAACTCTGAATATACTAAATACCATTGAATTATATAGTTTCAATGGGCAAATTGTACGGTATGTAAATTATATCCTAATAAAGCTGCTGTACTGTGCTAAGTCACCTTGGTCACATCCAACTCTTTGCAACCCCATGGACTGGAGTCCACAGTCTCCTCTACTATCCCACCCAAAGAAGGGTACAAGTATTCAGTACCGGTAATTAGGTACTACAAGGGCCTAACATATGTTAATCTCTAATTCTGATAAATATAATAGTTCTGTAGGAAGAAGATATAGATACATTTTTAAAAGTTACATGCCACATGAACAAACACATATTTGCCTCACATTTTAGGTTCTAAGTTTCAGTGGTTTTAGAAATTATCACATGTCTAAAAGTATGCAGGTTAACACTCTTTATAAGAACTAGGGGGTTTTTCTTCTTAAATAACTTAGAATCCAATAAATGTTGAGGAATGTAATGGAAAATAATTTGTATTATACAGGTATAATCTCATTGTGAATTCATGCAAGAAGTCCCATACTACTGAGATTTGAAATGGTCAGAGAGGCCTTTGTCAAGATTTGTGCTCAAAGAAGTCTTTTGAAGACTGGGCAAGGCACAGATTGGGGGAGGGGGGGTGGAGCAAGAAAGAACTTCTCAGGCACTTTTATGGAATTTCTGCAGATGCCTTACACTTTCATTTCCTTTTGCTTCTAAGTCTATGCCCTTGCTTTTAACTATTTTGGACGTACACATCTGCTACATATAATCATCCAAATAAAAATGAGGCCCCTGCCATTTCCTTTCATAAAGCACCTATTATTCATACAAATACCTCATACTATTCAAGATAAAACAGATAAAAGTAGAGCATTTTTTAAATAAGATGAAAAAATTACAATGATTCTCTGATAGCCTATTGTTTCATTCATACATAAGCAGTGATTATATTTATAGCAAATCCAAATTCATATGGGGATTTTACATAAATTATTTCATCCTCTTCAAATGTTATATCACCAGCTACGCAACTGACTAACCCCACAAAACAGTATAGGATAAGCCCAGGCATTATTTTCTTTAAAACACAGACAGAATAGTGGAATCGTTAAGAGTTCAAGCTGGTTTCAAAACCAAAACTCTGGCAATACTATCTGTAAAACCTTGTGCATGTTCTCTAATCCCTGAGTCTCAATTTCTTCATCCTAAAGTGAGAATAACAATATTCAGCTGTGAGAAATATTATGACTGTGAGAAATATTATGACTATAATATTATAGTCCTTATCTTAACTGAGTATCAGAACCACTCAGATAAAAGATTATTAAACCTGGGGCTTCCCTGGTGGCTCATTGGTAAAGAATCCACCTGCCAATGCAGGAGACATGGTTCCATCCCTGATCTGGGAAGATCCCACATGCCAGGGGAAACTAAGCCTGTGTGCCACAACTACTGAGCCTATGCTCTAGAACCCAGGAGCCGCAACTACTGAGCCCACCTACAGCAACTACTGAAGCCCAATGTCCTAGAGTCTGTGCTCTACAAGAGAAGCCACCACCATGAGAAGCTCATTTGCTGAAAACAGAAGGAGCCCCTGCTCACGGCAACTAGAGAAAAGCCTATGCAGCAATGAAGACCCAGAAGAGCCAAAAATAAATAAAATTTTTAAAAACATTATTAAACCAGAATTGAGGTAGACTTCAGGGAAATGGGTTTATCTAGTTCAAGAAAGCTGGAGGAAGCTATAAATCTACTTTCTGCCTCCAGATAAGGACTTAGATTTGGTATTACTAAGTTTGGTTTCAGAGTCATGAGTATTGCATCATTGTAAAGATTCTCTTCAACAGGAACGTAGCTTCTGCAGTTTTCTGAATAGTGAAGCAAAACTGACTGTGGCACAGCAAAAATAATGATCTCAGGTCTGCCAAAATCTTATCAGTAGTTCTGGGTGACCTCCTGTTAGGGACTCTGGAACACAGGAATTATGCTAAGATATGCTGAAACTCTGCATCCTTGACTAATTAATTCAGGCCCATGAGCTAACCTACAGAGGATGTCTGTATAAGTGCCAATCTCTTCCCAGGATCTGTAACCTCCTAGGCTGCTGTGTGCACATAACCATATAACACATTCAAACTGCTTAGCAGGATGCTTGCTATAGAGTAAAGCCCTGAACAGGTATAAGTTAGGACTGCAATGAAGGTGATGACGTTGATTATGAAATGAACAGATGCACAGATGATGTCAGCATTCTATTTTGGTAGATGATCAGTAAGACAAGAGTAGGGGAGATGCCTCCTTTACTCTCAGCTCCTGGCATAGACAAGAGGTTTTAATGAGAATCTTGATTCTTATTTTCTGTGAATTTTAAACTAAGATAATTAAAAGTATATGATATAATCCAGAAATGACATCAAGGATCACTTTTTTTCCTTTGTATTCATATTTAAACTAACAATGGAGTGATGGAAATTAAGCTGGAATTTGATGTTTCAAGTGTGGTCATTTTTGTGATTCAGAGGGGGTCTATGTTAAGTTTAATACAACAATGGTTCGCTCACTTAGCAGACCACCCTGCAAGATCATCCAGAAGACACAGAGAAGATCTGAAGGCCCCTCAGAGTGAAAGTAATACATAGGGATGAATTACCACAGTGTCTGCCTCCTCTTCTATCAAAATTTTGCTAATACCAGCTTTGTGGCCTCAGGCAAAATACTTAACCTCTCTAAGTCTCATTACACTCACTGTGAAATGGAAAACGCGGAAGCTACTTCATAAGTTGTGTGGGTATTATTATCATTTCACCATTATAAGCTTTATCAAAATGTCTTTGTTAAAAAGATTGAAATAAAAGGAAACCAAGGTTGTTCAGAAGCCATGACACAGTATCCATCCTTTCTAGCTTCATCTATAAACTAGCCACCAACTCTCGCTACATTTTAGATACATCACAATATTAATTGCTGCTACGAAGAGAAAAATGTTGCCTACTATTCCAGCTCTAAAGGGATCAGCCATTAGCCACTGAAGTTGCTCAGCAGCAGTGTACCCTGAGGGAATTCAGGATGGAGGAAAACAGGAAGTATCCTATGCTGTGAATATACTGGCCCTTGGATGGTTAAGATACATATCTAAGAAAAATTTTCAGTGACCCCAGATTTCTGCATGTAAAACCAGTAAAATCATTAACTTGAAATATTTGTTCTTTGTGATTAGCAGTAATCTTTATATGCTTGGCTATATCTTTTTCCCAGAGGGGAAAAAAGTTCATATATAACAAAGCTCCTCCTTTCTCTCTTTGGAGTAGATTCTCAAAGATATCTGAGAGGCTGTCTTCTGAGTTATCATCCTCAAAAGGTCCCCCCAAAAAAACCTATCTCACAGCTTTCACATTGCACATTTCAGTGGACAGTTCTTAATTACACCAAATTCATTCATTCTCAAATGTTAGTTAAGCACCTATCATTTCAGGGCACTGAAATACAATAGTGAAACATCTTGGACACTGTCCTGAGGGAATTTATAACCTAGTAAAAGATCATTATTGGCATTGCTCTTAATCTAAACACAACTCTCTACCTCTGACTCTACTCAGGAAACATTTTCCAATACATTCTAACAGTCTGAATTTGTCTGCCTTCTCTTGATACTTTTTTTTTTTTTAACTTTGAATTTAGCACTTAAAACACTGGGTTACACAGAACATGCAGTACATATAGTAAATTCCATTATGGAAAAGATAGCATCTTTTTTATATAAGGTATGTATTTCTGTGTATCCAACAGCACGAGTAAGCTGCATCTATCAACAGATAGACATTACACATAAATAAATATATATGCACACAAATAATAACACCTTTATTCCTTTGGCATTTTATATTTTCAAAACACTTTTTCACATACTTCCTTTTTTTAACCTCACAGCTTCTACAGTGTATTAATGTGAAAAAAAAAAAATAATAAGCCTGTCTCAATGAGGTGCCAAAAATCATCAAAAGTTAGAGTTGGGAAATCTAGAACAAAAGGCCTCCAACTCCTGTTCAGTGATTTTTATATGATGATCTTATTCCCTTATAAGAGCCATCCTGTGATGATGGCTCGATAAGAATGAAATTGGGTCACTTGTAGTGATGTGGATGAACCTAGGCCTTGTCATACAGAGTGAAGTCAGTCAGAAAAACAAATCATATACACATAAGTAGAATCTAGAAAAGTGAACCTATTTGCAGGGCAAGGAATAGAGATACAGATGTAGAGAATGAACTTACGGACATGAAGGGTGCGGTAGGAGAGCGTGGAACAAACTGGGAGGGTAGCATTGGCATATAGACACCACCATGTATAAAACAGAGCTAGTGGGGAGCTGCTGCAGAGCGCAGGGAGCCCAGCTCATGGCTCTGTTGACCTAGAAGGGTGGGAAGGGGGAGCGAGGGTGAGGTTCAAGGGGGAGGGAATATATGTGCAAATATAGCTGATTCACTTCATTTCACAGCAGAAACTAACCCAACACTGTAAAGCAATTATCCTCCAATTGAAAAGAAAATTCCTATGATAAATTACAATGGGAAATAATATTTGAAAAGAATGTGTATTTCTATGTATAACCAAATCCCTTGGCTGTATAAGAGGAATTAACAACATTGTAAGTCAATTATACTTCAATAAAAATAAATTTACAATTTGTTAATTTTCAGATGGTCTTTAAAGAAACATTTAGGCAGGAGACTGGAAGTCAGAAATGAGAAAGATTAGGAGAGTAAAAGATCTATGATCTTCTTGAAAGGGATGAAAAGCTATTGTCAGCAAATGGCAAAACTAAGTTTGAGATGCAATTCTAAATAACTCCTGGCACTATTTACCTACTAGTATCTAACTGAAGTCAAAACCTTTTCACCTGTGGGAGCTACCTGAAGCATTACAGGTTAAGACTATGTTCAGCTTCCATTAAAAAACCTTATGATACTGGTTACTGTATTTGTAAAAGACATGATTGATTTCCCCCTGCATGTGTATATAAACATGTATGTGTGTGTGTGTGTGTGTGTGTGTAGAGCTCTGTCACTGTGCAGAAAAACCACTAGGCAAGCTCCTAGTTCAGAGAGCTCTCTCATCAGTCTACAATTAAAACACTATGATTCTCACTGCAAAAATGACAGAACTGAAGAGTCGTGTCCTGAGCCTGGAATTCATGAACTATTAGCTTTGATACAAGCAATTCTTCCTGTCATTTAATCTTTTCATTTCTGGAAAATGAGTTATGATTTAAATAGCTATTCAAAATGCATGATTTGCTGGTCAATGTTGGCACTAGAAATATATGCTTAAGGAGGCATTTGGGTCAGTCAAGGAAGATATAACGAACTGAAACAGACTAAGTTGAAATCATCATGCTTCTACATTGTCAAAGATGAATAAGCCTGAGTCTCCTGAATTTCAGTGACCTCTGTCTTTTCACCTCACCATGACCTCTACCATCATTTGGAGGAGCCCATCCAATGAAGCAAACTCTTGCCACTGACGCTGAGCTTGTCACTTTCTCCTAAATTTTAGAGTGACAGAGGGAATGTTATTTTATTTTCTGGGGGAAAAAAAAGGCTTTGAAGCTGGAGGAAAAAAGGGGACAGACAGAAATACAGATTTTAAAGTAAGGAGATATCCCTACATCTTGGAAATTTGCAAGGTTCAAAATGTTGCCCACAAACAGACTCAGTGTTCTCTAGCTTACCTCCACAATGTAGGACATACACTTTCTAAAAGGATTTTAGTCTCCAGGCGTTTTCCCCTAGCTCTCACAAGTTTTAATGATCAATTCACATGATAGGTCTAAAATCAAGTTGGAAACAGATTTATTGCTATGGAGATACGGCTCTATGCATAAAATATCAGCCTTTCTGGCCAAATGGCAACTCTCTTTGTTTGTACACTCTTGCAATTACTTCCAGGTCATTAGGCCCATCTTGAGTAGATGTTTTACTGTCACAAAGAAAACTGGCATAAAGACATTCAGTGATTTCATGATAATAGTCATAAAAGAGCAGGGGAAGCGATACCAACAAGGAAGAATTACAGGCACTGAACTTGAGCTCAATTTTATAAGAAAAAATATTAAGAAAATCAGCACTATCATAAATTATCAATAGATTTGTTTTACCCAAAAGATATACTGAGGACCTACAGTTAGCCGGATGCCATTCTAGGTGCTGAAAGATGGGAAAAACAGATACTGTGCCAGAATGTATTAGCAGTAAGTGTAGCGAAGAAAATAAAACTAGATGATATAACAGAAAATGAGCTGGGACTGAAAAATATAAGTTCTCCTTGAAGTATCACACAAACTTAGATCCACATGACAAAAAGTCATTTGAAAATCAGGTAAAAGCTGGGATAGCTGGTACAAAGCCTACGAGAT
Organism: Neotragus pygmaeus; assembly: GCA_006410875.1. Taxonomy (NCBI): domain Eukaryota; kingdom Metazoa; phylum Chordata; class Mammalia; order Artiodactyla; family Bovidae; genus Neotragus; species Neotragus pygmaeus. Next base: position 1,553,634 of record SJYV01027424.1, read on the forward strand.
AGGAACAATTTTGCATGTTTTAAGAATAACAACAAGAAGAAAAAAGTGAGTCTGGCTAGAGAATACTGACCTAGAGGAAAGGACTGGAGAAATAGACTAGATCGTGTAAAGCCTGGTTGTTGAGTTGCTCAGTCATGTCCAGCTCTTTTGTGACACCATGGACTACAGACCACCAGGTTCTTCTGTCCATGGGATTTTCCAGGCAAGAATAACTGAACTGAAACAGACTAAGTTGAAATCATCATGCTTCTACATTGTCAAAGATGATTAGGCCTGAGTCTCCTGAATTTCAGTGACTCCTGAATTCAGTCTCCTGAATTTCACTGGAGTGGGTTGTCATTTCCTTCTCCAGATCTTCCTGATTCAGGGATCAAACCCATGCCTCCTGCATTGAAAGTTGATTCTTTACCATTGAGCCACTGAGAAAGCCCCATAAGGCCTGGTAAGCCTATATAATTGGCCCAAATATTTACTGAAAACCTAGTATGCACTAGGAGAAGGCGATGGCACCCCACTCCAGTACTCTTGCCTGGAAAATCCCATGGTCAGAGGAGCTGGTAGGTTGCAGTCCATGGGGTCGCGAAGAGTCGGACACTTCCCTTTCACCTTTCACTTTCATGCATTGGAGAAGGAAATGGCACCCCATTCCAGTGTTCTCTCCTGGAGAATCCCAGGGATGGGGGAGCCTGGTGGGCTGCTGCACAGGCTCCCCCGCTCTGTGGGGTCGCACAGAGTCGGACATGACTGAAGCAACTTAGCAGCAGAGGTATGCACTAGGCACTATTCTAAACTCCAGAGTTATATGAAAAAAAGGGCAAATTCCTGACCTCGGGCAGCTCACTTTCTATTTATTAGAGACAGACAGCAAACAAATTTTTAAAAATATAATGCTATGGAGAACTATAAAATGGGCTAAGGAAATTAACTGGTACATGTTTAATAGAGACATGCTATATTATACAGAGTATAACAGTAAATGAAGGATGATGACAAATCCTTTGCCAGTCCTTATGTTGAGATGTCAAGTCTGATTCTCTTATCCTTGAACCTAGGCTAGCCCTGATGACTTTCTTCCATAATAGAATCCAGTGAAAGTGATTTTCTGTGACTTTCTGTGCAGCTAAAACATAATAATCCTTGCTGCTGCTACCCAGGTCTCTTAGAACACTTTCTTGGAGCTCTGAGAGCATCACACTGTGGAAGTCACATGTAGACACCCTGGTTATGATAGGCAGCATCTGAACTGCTACCCAGTGATCCCACTTCCTAACATTCATATCCTTGTGTACTCCCCTTCCTTTGAGGATGTGCTGGACCTAGTGACTCATTCTAACAAAGACAATACCCAAACACATTGAAATGTCCCTTCTACTCATGAGGTTCCAAAAACCCATGTCGTCTGTCTTGCTTGATCAATCCCTCCCTCCCTACTGCAACCCTCAACCCCAAGCAAGTCTCTCACTCCAGGGAATGCAAACTGCCACGTTGTGATATTGTGGTCAACCTACAAAGGGGCCCACACAGCAGGGAACTAATATGTCTGACTAACAACCAGTAAGGTCTTGAGACCTGCCAACAGCTGCCTGAGTTTAGATTCTGCTTCTCCCCAGGCAAAACTAAATGACTGCAACCCCAGAAAACACTGTGAATGTCTGCCATGCAAAAAAACCCTGAGCCAGAGGACTCAGCTAAGTTTCACCTAGATTTCTGACTCAAAGGAACTTTGAGATAATGTTTGTTATTTTAAGCCAGTACGTTTGGGGGTACTTTGTTATACAGCAACAGATAATCTGTACACAGGAAACAATCCTAAATTGAGACCAGCTTTCCATCATCACCTCCAGTGCCCGGCATCTGAGTGAAGCCTCTCTCCAAGCCCATTCACTGATTAAGTAGCACTGAATGACCTCTATCGATATCAATTCCAATAGATGCTTCCATCCAAGCCCTGCCCAAACTCCCCACCCACAAAATTGTGGGCTATATAAAATGTTGCTTGAAGTCACTATATTTTGGGGTAATTTGATACACAGCAATGTGAGAGTTGGACTATGAAGAAAGCTGAACGCTGAAGAGTTGATGCTTTTGAACTGTGGTGTTGGAGAAGACTCGAGAGTCCCTTGAAATGCAAGGAGATCCAAGCAGTCCATTCTGAAGGAGATCAGCCTTGGGTATTCTTTGGATGGAATGATGCTAAAGCTGAAACTCCAGTACTTTGGCCATCTCATGCGAAGAGCTGACTCATTGGAAAAGACTGATGCTGGGAGGGATTGTGGACAGGAGGAGAAGGGGACGATAGAGGATGAGATGGCTGGATGGCATCACCAACTCGATGGATGTGAGTATGAGTGAACTCTGGGAGTTGGTGATGAACAGGGAGGCCTGGCATGCTGCAATTCATGGGGTCACAAAGAGTCGGACACGACTGAGCGACTAAACTGAATTGAACTAAATAGACAACTGGAATATGTGGTCAGGAATACCTCTGTGATAAGGTGACCTCAGAGCAAATATCTAAAGGAAAAGAGGAAGACATGCCAGTACCAGACCGAGGGAAGAGCAAGTAAAGGAATAAGGTGAAAGCATGCTAACCATGTTCCAGGAACATGAAGGAAGTGCTCCTGTGGCTGGAGCAGAGTAAGTCAAGAACAGAGGGGTAGCAGATGCACTCGGAAAGGGAGCAGGCCAGCAGATCACAAAGGCGATTTCAAGGACTGGCACTTGCTGGGAGTGCACCTTAGGTTTTCGAACAGTGACTCGGACTTTGAGTAGAATATTGTCACAAAATTCTGTCTCTTAGTTCAACTCCCTGCCCTTATAAATGGTACACCCAAATGGTGAACAGCGCAAGCTTGTAACAGACACCCTTCACAGCATCAAGCACTCATCATCAGCCAGTCATTTTCTAACTTACCCTGAGGAAAGGCTCATGGACCCTGTAGTCAGTGTGTGGCCTGTGCCTTTATTTCATCCCCTCCTTCTTTTTGGTCAGGTTATATTTGCAATTCAGCACCTGGTGCTTTCATTTTCAGAGTGTTTACATTAACTTGAAGTTGTTAACCTAGTTGTGGTGCAGAATGTTTCAGACAGTGCCAGAGGCTATAAATAAATAACAGTTATTTCAGGTCTGCCTGGCAAACAAGCGCCTGGATTCTGTTGAGGCCCCAGAGACCATGACTGCTGCAGCATTAAATACCTCAAACAGGGCTAAAAGCAGGTATTCTCAAGGAATACTAAGCAGATGCACTCCAGGTGACACAGTTATGTCTTCCCTTCGACATACATCTCCTGATCACCACGGAGACCAATAAATAGACCTTTCTGTCATACCCACTTGGAATAAACTACAGCTAACCTGAGCCCAATTATTACATATTACCAACCGGATTTCTTATCTCACTTCAAACTTTAGCAACTGACAAATGACCAAAACCAAGTCTTCCAAGATTTTTTTTTAATGTATATTGTGATCTAGAGCAGTAGATCCCCAGTTTTGCAATTAGCAAAAGCTATTTTTNTACATATTACCAACCGGATTTCTTATCTCACTTCAAACTTTAGCAACTGACAAATGACCAAAACCAAGTCTTCCAAGATTTTTTTTTAATGTATATTGTGATCTAGAGCAGTAGATCCCCAGTTTTTCAATTAGCAAAAGCTATTTTTATAACATCTCGTTAATGACCAATATATAACTACATGCACTCGGACCAAATAAGTCATCTCTCTATGCCTTGCTTTCTCTCATTGTAAAATGGAAATTAAACTATCTCTATCACACTGAATGGGGACTTAAATGAGATAATACATGAAAAATGTTTAGGAAAGTATCTGGCCTGCACTTAACAGTCAATAAATACCAGCTCATCATTATGTAAAAATACTACAGATTATTCTCTCCACATAATAGTAGTTATACTTCAAGCCAGTTTTTCTAAGGAAAACTCTAGTGACCATGTTACAATGAATTTGGTAGCACTTATAAATAAATTGAAAATTCATTTTTCATTAGAGAATTGCATATACTTAAACCATAGAATGTAGCGGGAAAGGAATATGTGGCCATTAAGATTTGGGGAACAGTACATTTATCCCCATTAACTTTTTCATTTATATCTTGAGCATCAGTTCAGTTCAGCTCAGTCACTCAGTCGTGTCCAACTCTTTGCCTCCCCATGAATTGCAGCATGCCAGGCCTCCCTGTTCATCACCATCTCTCGGAGTTCACTCAGACTCGCGTCGATTGAGTCCGTGATGCCATACAGCCATCTCATCCTCTGTCGTCCCCTTCTCCTCCTGCCCCCAATCCCTCCCAG